>JAGFBZ010000126.1:1605000-1915000 GCA_018398805.1 Hirundichthys speculiger
GGAGTTGTAAGGAGGACCCAAATGCTGGAGATTCCATCAGACATCAATTTATTACAACAAAAAGACAAAAATCCACACTTATCTCAAACTCCAGTTCCAGGGTGACAGGAAAACGAGGTACAAAGGGACAAATGAGGGGCAGGTGCAAGCAATCAAGACATTACAGGGGAGGAGAAGCAGAAAAGACAAGACAGGACTTCAAAGTAACACATGGAACAAGAGACTCAAGACAGGGGAGACGAGACTAAAACCTTACCAAAATCAAAAACACACCGTGCACAACCCACACCATAACATGTGCAGCACTAAATGAGCCTTTCCTGATGTGTAAGCTGCCCACACTAGAGACACTAATGCAACCCCATCCCATCAGAGATGCAGACTTTTGAATTGTCCACTGGTAACAAGATGGATGGTCTTTAAATGTTCCTTTTCTATCCAGTCATGTCACTGACCTGTTGCCAATTAACCTAATTAGTTGTCAAATGCTCCTTCCATTTGTTTTTGATTTGTGCCAGTTACTCTTCCAGACTTTTGTTGCCCCTGTTCCAACTTTTTTGAGATGTGTAACTGCCATCAAAATCATGAAATTGTACAATTTCTTATTGGGGATAAAATGCAGGTTTATGAGATTTACAAATCAATGCATTCTGTTTTTAATTCTGTTTTACACAACATCCCAACTATTTTGTAGTTAAGGTTGCAATACAATACAGAGCATAAGGTAACATCTTTAAAAATGAACTTTGACAACTATGACTTCCATGGATTTTTAGACTGACCTCGGCACTTGCTATATGAATGTGACTTTTAAAAGATTAAAAATGCATTTCCTTTTAGTTTAATGCAGGAAGGTCCCCCTTATATGAGCCAGGTCAAGGTATCTTCCTCTTAAAGTGGAGTTTTTCCTTCCTACTGTTTGGCTTAAAGGTTTTTTTTCTCCCTCTGTGGGAGTTTTTTACCTGCCAATATTCTTGTTTAGGATTCAATGTTATTTTTTAGTTGATGATATTTGCTCGGGGGTCATGCTCTGGGTCTCTGTAAAGCACCTAGAGACAATTGACACTGTAACAGACGCTATACAAATAAAATTGAATTGAATTGAATAGAATTGAAATTGAACTGAATTGAAGTTGCTTGACTGGTCTTTGATTGATTCGTTAATGCATAACTTTAAGTGTGGCAAGTTTGATTGTTGGTATGTTACAAATCCCACAAAAATCCAATGAATTCTAAGTTCTGAATTAACTCTAGAATCTAACTTGGGTTTATCTTGCACATTAAGTAAGACTGAATTTAGTGGGAGACAAATAAGTAATGAAAAGGTTTTTTTGTTTTTTATCAATGATGTACTGAACATTCTTTAAAAAAGTATGCCAATGTTTACATAATGAAGCAAATGTAGACAGTACTTGCAACACAAAAATCTCCCTTGAGAGGTTTCAAGAATCATAAAAGCAGCTGAATGTTGTTTGTTCAGTTTTTTCATTATAAATGGAGCGCTCTTCAACCTGGAGAAGCCAGGGTCTTCTGAACATTGGGTTTCACACCAGACCAAAACCACAACTCTAGTCCAATTTTGAGAGAATTACAACAATCACAGTGAAACAAAGAAAGGGTTCTTTTGGTTATGTGAAGGTTAGTGACATAACTGCTGTGTAATCTCATAAACACTTTGGCTGCTTTTCTGTAATTGTCCTCAGTAAGCCTTCATAAAATACAGTATTTCCTTCCAAAGAACAATATGGTTCCTGTGATTGTTGGCAGACATAATGGGATTCCTGAATGGAATGTGCTCTGACCTTTGACCTTTGTTCTGCCTGCCCATGCTGAACTTAAAGAAGAAGCAAATATTTGACAGAAAAAAAAGGTACTTTCCATTTTATATGCAACACATAAAAATCCAAAAAATGTTTGAAAGTTGTACATTCTACAGCAAGTGAAAAACATTAAGGAACAAAATGTTGATCACTGAAATTTGATAAATACATTTTCACCAAGAAAAGTTAAATATGCTTTCCCAGTTGTTCAATTTCAGTTTTGAACATTTTAAAATAATCTCCTGGCTCCAAATAGGACATAAAATGTGTAATAAATGTTCCAAAGCAACCCATAAAGACGAGCTCCAGGTACATGACCAAAATTATGGATTAAATTTCTTCCCATATCACTTCACTATTTTATTGTTTGGAGGAATCTGGTAAATGCCTGCTTTCACTCAGCAGTGTGGAAACAGTTGCATGGTCTGCTGCACTTAAGTGTTCAAGCACTTCATTAAGAGGGTTAACTCCAGTGGGAGACAATCTCCTTTTACAGAGTGACTAGTGTTTGAACCAATTTAACAGATTTTAGCATCTGCATTGGATTATTAATTTCCTTTGAATGAATGCGTGAGGTTGAGCGATACCGACTAGAATCTATATAGTCAGGCTCACCTCAGTGCAGATCATTGGCTCTGGAACCAATCTTCTTGAGATAGGCTAGACCTTATTACACTCTGGCGTCTCCCGGGGTGAGAGACGGCAGGCTGGAGGGGGCTGACTTATAGCCCCCAGCTTGGAGAGTTTAATGTCGTGGTCTTCCTCAGAAGATGAGGGGGTAGCTTCCTTGCACCTTTGCGTTGGGGAACGGGCTCTGACTGTCATCTGCACTTACGTGCCAAATGACAATTCAGAGTACCCAGCCTTCTTGGAGTCCTTGGCAGGGGTGCCGGAAAGTGCCCCTAATAGGGACTCTTTCACTGTGCTGGCTGTCTCCAATGCTCATGTGAGCAATGACAGTGGTAACTAAGGGGCGTGATTGGGAGGAACGGCCTCTCTGATCTGAACCTGAGTGATGTTTTATTGTTGGACTTCTGTTCTAGTCACAGTTTGTCTGTAAGGAACACCATGTTCGAACATAAGAGTGTCCACAAATGCACGTGGGAGCAGGACACTTGATCGACTCCATAGTCGTATCATCAGATTTGAGACCGTATATTCTGGAAACTTGGTTGAAAAGAGGACCTGAGCTGATGAGTTGGATCAGATGGAAGGATGCCGGTCAGACCCGGAAAACCCAAACGTGTGGTAGAGAAACCGGTCAGAAATATCTTCAACTCGCACCTCTGACAGAGCTACAACCGCATCCCGAGGGAAGCGGGGGACATTGAGTCTGAATGGGCCATGGCCGCACCTCCATTGCCAAGATGGCTGACCGGAGCTATGGCCACAAGGTTGTTGGGGCCTGCCATGGTGAGGCCATGGAAAGTGAATTTCAGTCGGCGCGAAGAAGATTCTGGCAAACCGTCAGAAGGCTTAGTGTTTCACCAACACTGTGTACAATGGGGATGGGGTGATGTTTACCTCGACTGGAGATGTCATCAGGTGATGGACAGAACACTTTGAGGACCCTCTCAATACCACTAACACATCTTCCATAAAGGACAATGAGTCTTTGGACTTTGAGGTGGACTCACCCCCTGTTGAAGCTGAGGTCACCGAGGTAGTTCCTTAAGGCTCTGAATGTTGTTGGACTGTCCTGTTTGACACATCTCTGCAACATTGTGTGGACATCAGGGGAGTACCTCTCGACTGGCAGACTGGCGTTGTGATTCCCCTTTTTAAAACAGGGGACTGGAGGGTGAGTTCCAATTACAGGAAAATCACACTCAGCCTTCCTGGTAAGGGGTGCTGAAGAAGTAAGTCTGATCGATTGTTGAATCTTGGACCCAGATCGATAGAACACTGGACCAGGTCTATCTATTCACTAGAGTCCTGGAGGGGGCATGGGTTTTGTGGAATGTTTGGAGAAAGCATTTGGCCATGTACCTCAGGGTGTCCTGTGGGGGATACTCCAGGTAGAGGTCTTCACGAGTCCACTTTCATGGACCTGAACCCGAATGGACCCGTGAAAATTCGACCCAAACCCGACCTATTTGTTACGAAGGGTGCAGAGACTCAGATGCGGAGCAACCAGACAAGACCACAAACACAGGATCAAGAATAAAAATGTAATGATTTATAAAACTGTACAAACAAAAGATGAGCCAAACAGAACTAAGGGCGACTAGGAAAACTAGTGAAATAACCAAACTAAAGGAGGCTGGAATTCTAGCATAAGGAACAACTTAAGGCGACTAGCTTTAACGCTAGTGAACAGAGATGAGGCTTAAAATGGCTATACTAACAAACTAGAGCAAGTTATCAAACCAGTGGCAACTACTTACTAACAAAAGGCGTCTAGAAGCCACATCTCTGTATAAGCCTCATGGTTTAAAGCGTGGGTCAAAAGTAGCGACTTATAGTCCGGAAAATATGGTAATAATCATTTAACTGCCCAGAGTCCTGACATAGGCTAATCCAAACTACTGTTTGTTTGTTTACTTTTGCTTGACCTGTCACCTGACATTTTGCAGCCTATTGGATGGAAATGGACCAGGGATGGGGGAGGCTGAGTGACAGCTGCCACCACCAATATCTTTACCTGTCTTGGGTAAACGCGTACCCTGCCAGAGAGCACTGACTGGACCCGAGACTAACTGTACCGCTTCCACCCCGAACATGTCTTGTGAATGGACCCGAGACCCGATTCAGGTTGGGTCGGAACCTCGGGTTTTCGGGTTGTCAGGTTGTTCCAAAGACCTCTAACTCCAGGAGTATGGGGTACTGGGCCCATTGCTACGGGCTGTCCAGTCCCTCTTGTAAGTCAGATTCGTTTGCAATGACAGTTGGACGCTGTCAGGGCTGCCCTTTGTCACAGATTCTGTTCATAACGTTTATGGACAGAATTTCTAGGCTTAGCCAAAGAGCAGAGGGGTTCTATTTCGGTCATGTCAGGATTTCATTTCTGCTTTTTGTAGATGATGTGGTCCTGTTGGTACCATCAAGCAGGGATCCTGGATTATGGACTACCTCACTAACCGTCCACAGTATGTGAGGTCTGGGGACTGTGTGTCAGACACAGTTGTCTGCAGTACGGGGGCCCCCCAGGGAACGGTGCTGGCTCCGTTCCTCTTCACCCTCTACACTGCAGACTTCTGATACAACACACCCACCTGTCACCTGCAGAAGTTCTCTGATGACTCTGCCGTCGTCGGTCTTATTACTGATGGGGACGACGGAGAGTACAGAGAACTGATACAGGACTTTGTAGACTGGTGCCTGAGGAACCACCTCCAGATCAACGCGGGGAAGACCAAAGAGCTGGTGGTGGATTTCCGCAGGCGAGGACACGCCCCTCCAACACAGGTGAACATCCAGGAAAGGACATCGAGATGGTGACATCTTATAAGTACCTGGGTGTTCACCTGAACAATAAACTGGACTGGACAGATAACACCAAAGCAATTTACAAGAAGGGCCAGAGCAGACTCTACCTGCTCAGGAGACTAAGGTCTTTTGGAGTGCAGGGAGCACTCCTAAAGACCTTTTATGACACTGTGGTGGCATCAGCCATTTTCTTTGGGGTGGTTTGCTGGGGCAGCAGCATCTCAGTGGCGGAGAGAAAGAGACTGAATAAAATCATTAAGAAGGCCAGCTCCGTCCTGGGATGCCCCCTCGACCCGGTGGAAGTGGTGGGAGAGAGGAGAATGAGGACTAAGCTGTCCTCTCTGATGGACAGTCTCCCATCCTCTGAGGGACACCCTTACAGCACTAGAGAGCTCCTTCAGCGATAGACTCCTTCACCCCAGGTGTGTGAAGGAGAGATATCGCAGGTCCTTCCTCCCTGCTGCTGTAAGGCTGTACAATCAGCATCGCTCTCAGCAACCCCCCTCCTAATGGACAATATGACTCAGTACTATTGTGTGCAATATACAAACATTCATCGACATGTGCAATATATACAGTATATACATACTCATTGACGTGCAATAACTACTCAGGTGTAATAATCACTACCAACATATCTTTGTAAATACAGTCAGATTTATTATTTATTATTTATTATATATTCTCTATTGTAGTTATTGTTGTTTTTATTATTGTTTTATCCTATTTTTTATTGTTGTCCTTTTTCTCTTTTCTATTGCTATTCTCACTGCTGCTGTAACGATGTAAATTTCCCCATTGTGGGACAAATAAAGGATTATCTTATCTTATCTTATCTTATCTTCAGCTCTCACTGTAGCGGTTCACATTCGAGTGTGAAGCAGCGGGGATGAGAATCAGCACCTCCAAATCTGAGACCATGGCTCTCATTTGGAAACGGATAGAATGCCTCCTCCCGGTTGTGAATGAGGTTCTGCCTCAAGTGGAAGAGTTTAAGTGTCTCTGGGTCTTGTTCACAAATGATGGGAAGAATGGGGCAGGAGATCGACAGGCGGTATTGGTGCGGCTTTTGCTGTGATGTGAACTATCAGTCTGTTGTGGTGAAGAGATAACTGAGCCAAAAGGTGAGGCTCTCTGTTTATCTCTATGTTTGTTCCCAACCCTCACTGATGATCACGAACTGCGGGTAGTGACCAAAAGAGTGAGATTGTGGATACAAGTGGCTGAAATTAGCTTCTTCTGCAGGGTGGCAGGACTATTCCTTAGACATAGGATGATTAGTTGTGTCATTTGGGAAAGAGTCAGATTTGATTGTTGTTATGTTACAAATCCCACAAAAATCCAATTTTTTCAATGGTCAGGATGCCCCCTGGGCACTCCCCCTAGAAGCGTTTCAGGCATGTCTAACTGGGAGAAGACCCCAAAGCAGATCCAGGACACACTGGAGAGACTATCTCTCAGAGCCTCTGTGGGCTCTCGGAGGAGGTGTTGGAGGCAGGTCTGTGCCTATATATATATTATATATATATATATATATATATATATATATATATATATATATATATATATATATATATATAGTGCCATAAACATAATATATAGTTCCATTTTAATTTAAGAAAGAAAAAAAAAAACATCATACACCTGCAACATCATATACCTGCAGCTTGCTTGAGGGACATAGCTAACTTGCAGGTGTAAATAACTCTTAACTGCCCAGGGTCAGCTGCCCCAAGTCCCCTCATGGGCATGTCAGTGCCGGCTGTGTCCCCACTATAGCAGGCAAGTCCAAGAGGTCCCTAGAGCTCCAGGGCCATCGCCCCTACAAGACTGCACCCCCACCAAGAGTGGGAACCAGGGATGAACCCAGGTGACATGGACCGCAACAAGGTCTTTTGAACATTTCGAAGCGTTGCATTAAAACGGACTCTGCATGGAGAAGGTAGCCAGGTTAAGGGGTAGAGAGCCCCCCTCTCCACGAACGAGAGCCTGGGGTGGCCACAGGACCCCAAGCCTCCATTGTCAGTAGTACCTCCCAACGATTGTTTCACATTTAAAAAACATTCAGATGGAGCAGTGATAATAACAGGTCTCTCTCTCTCTCTTTTTTTTTTCTTTTGGCACTATTGTATAGCAGTATATGAGTCCCAATTGTCTATGTCCACATAGAAAACAATAGAGAAGAATGACCCCAGACATTATTAGCATGCTATTCATTTACTGGCAACAGATGAGAGAAGATGGGCAGACTGAAGGAAGAAGCAGTGGCTTTTAATTTCCTGAAGGGAGCACGCCCTGCTGCTGCACAGCTTCTGTTTATCCACCAGCCTGTAATTCATGTCGAGTTGTAGACACAGCTTCAATCACAGCTTGGACACTGGCTGCACACCTCAACTATTGCTATCAGTACAACACAGCTACACATTAACATCAGCGTGGAATCACATGTCTAGTAATGACTGTAATGGCCAGCAGGACAGCTGTGAAGGTTTAAAACTTCAGAGGGCCACACCATTGTACAGCCCATTGGGGACATGGCTCATTGTATGCCCTCAGTGACATGAAACATTTAAACATATTTGGTTATCAATAATCCAAATGAATGTTCTTCTATATAATATGTAATTCAAAGTGTTCTGTGTCTTGAAATTACATCATCCCGAGTCATTTAAGAACATGCAGATGCTGAATTCTTGGAGGCCGATGGGCAGAACCGATGTGCTGACGTATTTATGGACTATTGATGCGCACTACTTGTGTTTCTGGTCAGACACAAATATTTTCAACATAACGCATTATCAACATTTCCTGTAAGCGACCTCAACATCTCAAATCCTTCCACAAATGTTTGAGCCAGAATCAGATTCAGACTATGAGAGTCAAGTGTCCCACCAACCAAATGAGTGTGGTGAAATGCAGGCGGTGTCAGAAATGACTGAAATCAAGAAAAATAAAATCTAATGATGCTGTTAGCAAACTACTACTGAGTCCATTGTTGCCAGGCACTCAAGCTTTCGTGACATAATTACAAAAACAGATTGCTTTTTTGCATTAGATGCATTGAAGTCAGTTGATTATAAGTATTTTCTCTTGCAAGGATGTCATAGTTATGGAGACTCAGCAACTATGCTAACTGCACCCACAATGTTTGCATGAAAACACATGCCGGTTGCTAACACAACACTGACATTTCACCACTTTCGCTTTAGACTTGCATCAAAACAGCACTGAGTTTCAGCTTTAGTCTTTTTGTAAATCTTTGGCAGAGGCTGTGTTGACAAAACCATCATCTGTAAAGTGTTATGAAAAAAAATATATATATATATATTCTATTCTTGGCCCAGAAAAACAAACTGCATCCACTGAGCCATGTTTCAGCAATTTTAGCTCATAACCAAAACACTTTCTTTTGAGATGCAAAATGCTTAGTAAGAAGTAGCATCAGATCCACCAAGTTTGAAAACGCACTCAGTCATTTCAGCACAGTTAAAAGCCTTCACCTTTAAAATGAGCATTGATGCTCTTTCTCTACTTAATGCATACTGACTGGTGAATATGACCATCGAAGAAAACTGTACCTACAATGATGTCACAGAAATACTGTTTGAAAATAAAATGTCCAAAAGGAAGTGTTCTCATCACTCTAAGACAAAAGTACATCACCTTGCTGAACACAGACAATGCGACAAAAGAAGACTAAGAGGCTATAATTAAATCAAGTAAAACCAGCAACTTCTGTTATCTTGATTATATCAAAGTATGTGGTTGATTATAGTTACAGACTTTTACAAAAAGCTGAAATCAGAATTGGTAAGAAAGTGCAACTGCTGGATCTTTGACCCCGCTGCAGTGCATTTTGGGAACGTGGAGAAATTAACCTGCATTTTGTAGCGAGCCTGGGAAGGAAAACGTCAGTAAGCCAGCTGAACAACGTTCCCCCTAACATCCCACACACAAGCAACTATAAGAAAAGAAACTATTTCAGCTCTCCATCTTTTTTGATCCCCCTCAATAGACTCATCATTTTTTTAATATAAAGATTTTGTGTTTCTAGCGGCCTTTATTGATAGTGTCTGAGAAGAAAGGGCAGCAGACATGCAGCCAAGGTCGTCGCAGGCCAGGAGTCAAACCTGCGACTACTGCAAGAGGATTGCTTAAACCACCGAGCTACCCACTGGAGCTACTGGTCCAGTACACTCATCTTTGAAATAGACTGGATAAACAGTAATTGAAATGTAATTGATTGTATTTAATAGAGCTGTGTTCCCATGTCTTGGCTTATTTCAAGCCAATCATAAATACATGCATTTGGGCCGCCCAGTGGTGCAGTGACGGCCCATGTACAGAGGCTACAGTCCTCAGCGCAGCGGTTACGGGTTCAACTCCCGGCCCGTGCAACCCCTTGCTGCATGTCATCCCTGTTCTTTTTCTGCCCTCTTTCCTCTCTGCCTTCGCTGTCAATAAAGGCCACTAGTGCCAAAAAATACATGTGTTTAACTGTGTTTTTAAGTTAAAAAGAAACTGAATATCAGAAGGGAATATGTTTACTCTCCCTGCAGCTTTCATTTTAACATTCTGTTTGGAAATAAAGCTTTAAGTAGGTCTACCACAAACATGTGAGGGTTAATGAGAAACTGACCATGATGATGGATGAGCATTGTATTATTAATGAGCCATAACATGAGTTATTGGTTTTAGACATGGAGTAAATGCTGTATCCCCAATCTAATAAAAGAAAATTGTGATTCTGACAGAAGTCCTAGAGCTTAACAAACTCATGAGAACTCAAAGGTTTTCTCTGGGATACAAGATATTGCCTAAAGATGGGCATCATGGCTTTTGATTTAGGATGTCTTGGATTCTCAGTGTTCTGGACCACAAATCAGCTAAAGTCAACCTCCAACACTCTTACACACAGATGTGAAATATTAGAGATAGCTGTGGCAGACAGAGTTCTACACAGACACTAAAGCCCCTTACAGACCAGCACTGTGTGAGAGTCAAGGATGTAAACAGCTGAGAGACACCTGAGTTTCACTTCACTGGCACCCAAAGGAGATTGATGAAGGACGAAGCTGAGACCTCACTGAACTGACACAGTTGGGATGGTGCAAGTTGGCAACGCACTACTGGCTTACACTAAAAACAGGTCAGAGACAACCTGCCATGGCCTGGGTTGGTGCATTTTTGCTTTATCAGGTGCTGACAAAATCCCATCATTTTCTCTTGCTGATATGAATCCAGTATTTTCCATTTATATGCAGTGTATAATGTTTTAAGTAGTAGTTTAAGTTTAAGTTGGCTGACTTTTAAATATTTTAATGCCGTCAAAACTGTATTCTTGTTTTCTCCTTAATATCAGTTATCAGCCAGGCTGCATCAAAATAAAACATTGTTGGCAGTTGTAGAAACTGCATCTGCTTTGTGAGAACCTGCAAAGCTGTGTGTGTGAAGGCAACAGTGCTAACCATCAAGCCACCGTGCTGCCCCATTATACTCATATTTAAGAAAAAAGTATATATATATAAAATTAGTGAGTATCCACCGAATACAAAGTCAAGGTGACTCATAGCTCAGAGTTAAGTAGTTTGATGGTGACAGGCTGCAATGATCTCCTGTGTCTTTCTGTGGTGCAGCATGGATGAATCAGTGTGTTGCTGAACAAGCTTCTGTCACTGATCAGTACATTGTGTGTGTGTGTGTGTGTGTGTGTGTGTGTGTGTGTGTGTGTGTGTGTGTGTGTGTGTGTGTGTGTGTGTGTGTGTGTGTGTGTGAGGGGGGGGGGGTTCCAATTTTAGACAACATTCCCCTCTCCAATAATGCTGTCAGAGTCCTGCTCCTCCTCAACAACATGGCTGGCCTTCCTGATGACATCAGCATACAGGATGAAACTGGCTACCAGACTCATAGAACATTCATATTGACTGGCAGATGTTGAAGGACTTCAGGCGTCTCAGAAGGTAGAGATGACTCTGACCCTTTATATATACAGTGTTCATGTTTTTGAACCAGTCCAGTTTATTATCCAAATGCACCCCTAAGTATTTGCACTCATCCATGGCCTCCAGACTGACTCCTTGAATGTTGGTAAGGGTTAGTGGAGCCTTAGTCCTCCTCAAGTCCATCAGTAGTTCCTTAGTCTTTGTCACACTGAGCTGTAGGTGGTTTGTCTTGCTGCATGTGACAAAGTTGACCACCACTCAGTCTCAAGTAATACATCTAACCCAGTGGTTCTAAACCTGGATTTGATCAAACCCTAGGGGTTCGGTGAATCAGTCTTAGGGGTTCCTCGGAGGTCAAGACACACCACGTGACTCATGTGATTCATGATGACACGCCCCACTTGACCACCATTACATTGCTTGGCCAGTCTGTGCTGCAGGGAATTTGGTGCGCTCAGTGGTCGACTTATGACTGTCGAGATGGTACATCGTGTGATTTCTTTAATATTTCAATACATACTAATAAGTAAGGTATGTAATTCATGCAGTTCATGCATTGTATTGTTTTTTGTTTTGTTTTTTTTAACACAGTGATGTTAATGCATGGTTCATTTTGTGCACCAGTAAGACAGATACCTATGTCCTGAATATGAACAAAAATCCTAATTTATTTTTCGTTTCTCTAGTGAGGATAAAGCGAGTTCAGAAAATGAATGATAAATACAATAAATAATAAATAAGGTATGTAAGTCAAGCAGTTCATGCATTGTATTGGTTTTGTTCTTTGAACACAGTGATGTTAATGCACGGTTTGTTTTGTGCACCAGTAAAACATACAGTACACCCTTGCCCATTCACGATTCACCGTTCGCGGTTCCGCATACGCATGAATTTTGCTCTCAATGTTTTTTTTTTTCATAATGTATTTGAATTTGTGGAATTTCTTTTTTTAGCAGAAAATATTCACTCTAACTGGTATTATTGTATTTATCCATTATTATTATTATTATTATTATTATTATTATTATTATTATTATTATTATTATTATTATTAATTAATTAATATTATTACACTACAAAATTTAAATGTTTTTAATTTATCATTACTACATTATTACTGTATCAATGAGTAAGAATGTCTTTAGAATGTGATTGGGAAGTATATTTTAGCATATATAATATCATATATAGGCATTTTAAAACTGGATTAATAATTCATGGATTTTTGGGATTCGCCAGGGGTACGGAGAAACGTAACCCACACGAATAATAAGGGTATACTGTATACCTGTCTCTTGAATGTAAAAAAAAAAATAATAAAAAAATCATATTTTATTTTTCAATGAAGAAGGGTTTGGTGAATGTGCATATAAAACTGGTGGGGCTCAGTACCTCCAACAAGGTTAAGAATCACTGATCTAACCACTGTGGAGTCAGAAAGTGGTGTAGAGAGTGAAAAGGAAGGAGAGAGGATGTTCCCTGCAGAGTCCTGGAGTTGCTGATCACTGATTGGTGCACCATAGGTGCACAAACTGTGGTCTACCAGTCAGTTAATCCATAATCCAGGACACCAGCGGGGCATCTGCCTGCATCTCTGTCAGTTTCTCTGCCAGCTTCTTGAAGAGGTAGATCAAATCAAATTAAATCGAACTTTATTTATAAAACACTTTCCATGCCCTCAGGCAACACAAAGTGCTTTACATAATAATAAAAACAATGTACATTAAAATAAGATAAAAGCCATCACACACCAAAGTATACTTTATAACGATTAAAAACACACATGAACAAAGCAGTCCTCCAAAACAACACCCCCCACCCCTCCCCATTGACCACAAACACATCTCCTTCATTTCTGTCTCTTACATACTGCATATAAAAGTATAAAAATACTTCTAATTAACTAAAATAAAGAAATGAATAAATATCTGGCCTGGCACTGCTGTGAAGAAACAATATTTTGGGGATCCATTCACCCCAGGAGCTGGCCCACTTATGTCCAGAAGGCCATCCAGACCAGTCCAGATCCCAGACCAGACCACCCAGTCCAGACCAGGGGACCAGGTCCAGGGTCCAGACCAGAGTCCAGACCAGAGTCGTTGGACTACAGTGCAGAACCCCAGCCACCCAGACAAGGGTGATCACCATGGCAACAGCCCCTCAAACAGAGCAGGCAGAGCCCCCAGCGTGAAAGATCCCCACTGAGGTAAACACTGGAGTAATTAAGACATTAAAATAAAATAAAAAGAACTCAATAGAATTTATATTTAATAAAAATTGAAAACAAGGACAATAGCAATAATAAAAATACACAAAAGACTTCATAGAATAGATTGGTTTATTTATTATATCCTATCAATAAATAAAATAGGTAAATTATTTAAAAAAAAAGATTAAATAATATTCAGTTAAAAGCTAAACTAAAAAGGAAGGTCTTGTGCCTCTTTTTAAAAACTTCACCAGTCTCTGCAGCCCTGAGCTTCTCTAGTAGGCTGTTCCACAGATGAGGGTTCTGGAAATAGAAAGAGGCCTCACTGTAAGTTTTAGTTTTACTTTCAGAAAACTAACATGTCTGTACCAGAGGACCTCAGGGTCCACAAGGGTTCGTAATTTAAAATATGGTCAGATAAATAAGAAGGCCCAAGACCATTACGACATTTAAAAACAACTAAAAGAACCTTAAAATCAATCCTGAAACACACAGAGAGCCAATGCAGTGATTTTAAAATCTGGTGTAAGGTGTTCCTGCCCTCTGGTCCTCGTCAGAACCTGTGCAGCTGAGTTTTGGAGTAATTGTAAGTTTGAAATAGATTTTTTAGGAAGACCAGAGAGCATGGCGTTACAATAATCTATTCTACTGGAGATAAAAGCATGCACCAACACCTCAGTGCTGGCAAGAGAGAGAAATGGGCGGACTCTGGCTGTGTTTTTAAGATGTTAAAATCCTGTTTTTGTTATATTTCTAATATGTGGAATAAAATCCAGCAGAGTCAAAAAGAACACCCAGGTTTCTCACACTATGAGAAGGTTTAAAATGATGTAATTTTGATATAATTATCTCTCTCTTGTTTTCAGGACCAATAAGTAAAACCTCAGTTTTGTCCTGGTGAAGCTGTAAGAAGTTCTCTGCCATCCATGACTTAATATCTAAAATACAGTTTTAAAGAATATTAACTGGTTTTAGGTCATCAGGAGACACAGCAATATAGCGTTCTGTCATCAGCATAGCTGTGAAAGCCAACGCCATGTCTCCTGATGACATCGCCAAGTGGCAGCATGTACAGATTAAAAAGTATTGGGCCTAAAATTGGTCCTTGAGGAACCCTACATTGGATTTCATAGGTTCTTGAGGAGCATGCATCCATACTCACGAAAAACTGTTGATCTGTGAGATAGGAGTAAAACCATTTTAAAGCAGTACCTGAGAGGCCCACCAGACTTCTGAGCCTGTTTAATAAAATGTGGTGATCTTCTGTATCAAATGCAGTACTAAGATCCAGCAGCACCAGGACAGAAAGTTTCTGTGAGTCTAAATTAAACCCTTAGATCATTAACAATCTTTAAGAGGGCTGTCTCAGTTGTGGGGACAATGGATCTTTGGGGGCCTATTTTCTGGAGGAGGTGCTGGTGGACACTCCCGTCCATGTTGACTGGCCTTGTGGCTGCGGGCGTGAGGTGGGCCTGGGTCCTCCGCTGTTCCCCTTACAGGTCGCAGCCTTGCTGGGCGCTGGGATGGGTACCTCAGCCCTGGGAGGGTGGGGGTTGGGGCTTGCCTGGCCTGTGGGGCGGCCCTGGGACCCTGCCATATGGACCTTCTGTGGGGGTTGTCATGCTCTCATCTCCTTTGGAGGTGGCCCTATCTCTTTGGAGACAGCCCGTCTCTTTGGAGGTGGGGCTACCTCTGTGGGAGTCAACTCTGTCCAGTGCTAGGTATGGCTGGTGATGGGGAGTGTTGGACTGTATGGGTGATCCTCCATGTTGGTGTGGGTGGAGTTGCACCAGCTGACCATGGTTGGGCCCTGCTGCAGCTTTCCACTCCCCGGCAGCTTCTGCCGGCTCTTATGGGGCATCCCTCCCTGCCCGGACTGCTTTGAGGGTTCGCCTCCACTTGCGTCCGGGTCAGGCTAGGAGGCTGTGGGGTTGAGGGCCAGGTCACTGCCCTGTCCCACCCTCTTCAGCATGTGTTCATACCATGGCTTTTTTTAATAGACATCACTAGATCAGGGCACAAGACACAAGGGTCACACACAAGGTTGCATGGTAGGGCTGGAGGTGGTCCTTGTGGTGGGGATCCAAGTGGTGGGTGGGTTGCGGCTCAGCAGTGGGTCATTGTCCTCCTTCCCACCCCCTAACCACTCTTGCACTCCAATTTTAAGGCAATTGCCTACCCTTATTCACTTAGTTAGAGGTCACACAGCACTGTTGGTAGCACTACTGTTTTCTAATCGGGGAGATAGAAAACAGGCTAAACTTCACTTTAGTAGGGTTTTGGTCAGGGTCTCGAGGCACCACGGTGTGGACCTGCTCAGGGAGGGCGCCCACACCACTGGCTTGTAATCCTTGGGGTTGTTGAAACGCTTCATCTTTGGTACAAGAACGAGGCATGGCATTTTCCACATCACTAGCACTCTCTGAAGACTCACGCTCATGCTAAAAACATGAAGTATTCCACATAGCAGGGGGGCACAGGCCTTTCACCTCTGCATTTTGTGGATGATGTGGTCCTGTTGCCAACATTGACCCATGGCCTTCAGCTCTCATTGGAGGGGTTTGCAGCAGACTGTGAAGCAGCATGAATGAGAATTAGGACCTCCAAATCTCAGCTCATGGTTCTCAGTCAAAAAAGGATGAAATGGGGTTGAGAGTAAAGCGCTGCCTCAAGAGACCTCAAGGTAACACTTCTGGAGAGATTATATCACTATCATAAGGGGGGTTACTCTGGGTTGCCAGAGATCACCGTTTAGCCTTCTGGAGGTGTCACGGGCACTAACTAAATGAAACACTAGTGAAGGGAGGTTACCAATGAAAGACAGTTATTGCTGCTCCAGGCTTACATAGACAGGTTGTGCTGGGGTCCTTTACTGAGTGCTTATCCTTCCTTTTGAGCACAAGTTTCTTGTGATTATGTAACTACCCCTGGGTTGGAGAACGCCTCCACGCCTCCACAGCCCAAACTCAGTTGTTCATGAATGGATGAAATTACTTTAGTAGCAGTTACATGGCGATTTAGTGAATTATCAACATAAAAGGACATCAGTTTTAATGTGAGTCCTGATTCCATGAGTGGATACTGAATGTTCTTGGAGAATTACAAGTTAAAAAACACACGCTGCCACACATGTACATATGCAGAGACACACACAGCTGCTGGCATGTAAACCTTTTCAACTACTGTATCCCTTTGATAGTGAAGGTCAGCTTTGGTATCTAATAGCAAATCTGTGTTTACCAGCAACATTCCTTCACCAAAAAAGCTCCAATTACCAGCAAAAGTCCTCTGTAACAGAGTGGTCTCGTACTTGTAGAGCAGAGCTACTCAGAGGAAGGGATTCTGCTCACATTACTGGGTCAGCGGCATTGCTTTACGATGCAGCCCACCTGGGACAGTTTAAGTGAGAAATACCCATTTAAAGGTTACAAGGAGGCAGTTTCACTGCATTTAATATCAAGTTAATAGAACAAGTTAAGGATTTCTGTATGGGACCTGTATAATTCATCGTTGTTTCGAATTTGTTTTTCATAAAAAAAAAGCTCGCCATTTCCATTCTTTTGGCTAAAGCTCTGAAAGGAGCGATGTGAAACGTGAAGGTGCGGTGTTGGGTTCCATCCAGACCCATTTTGTGTCCTCAATCGGTGGCGTGAGACAAAAGGAGCACAGAAATCAGAGCTTGAGGTAGACCTGCACTGTGGCTGCAAGTCAGGAAGGCCAGAAGAAAGGAGCCCTTTCTCTGCCCAGTCTGGCTAGCTCTACTGTACACGACGGAGAAGCACTCAGCATCGAGGGGAGATGGACTGCCTTGATAATGCCACACACACACACACACACAGGCCTCCTCTTCTTCTGCTCACTCGAGCTTGAGAGAGGAGAAAAGGTATGGTTTGAGGCATTTTGTGTTGGTATGAATTCATCGGCTTGCTGAGTCATGATAGCTGCATTTGTCTGGCTGAAGTTCCACCTTTGAGCGAGAAAGCGTTGGACTGGTCTTATCTGACACTGCGGCCTTTTGTGGTGCTTTTTGTCATTTCTGACAGCAACTACCAGTCCTGACACAAATACACCACTCTTAGTTGATGTAGCTATTGAGAGCTGCCACATTTCTGTCCTCTCTCTTTACAGACGCAAACAATGAGAGGACAGAGAACAAAGAACAAAAGCAGAAGAACTACACACAGAAAAAAATTCTGTACAACATCATGATGATCCCATGAGGACACGTGAAAAAGCCCAAAGCTTTTACTGCAAGTCGGTGAAAACAAAATGAGAAATTGCAGTAAAACAAAATGATAAACAGCGAAGAGGTCTAACATCTCTCAAGGCTGTTTGCAGGATTTCAGGTTTCTATCAAAGATGCCTGCCTCACATTCCTGACCTTGTTTACCTGAAACAAACAAGATGGAGAATGTAGGATTGCTTCGAATCATGAGATCCATATGTGATAGCATGTCTTATCCACTGACATAAATGGGAATGTGAGGAATGCACAGTTATTAAAGGAGATGTAGGTCTGTGTTTTGAAAGATGATTGAGGAAAAAGACAACAGACTTTTAATCAAATCCTTCATTCACTTGTTCTGTTTATTCCTCAAGTTCTTTTACATGTCATGTACCAGTGATTTTTTCTTTTAAGTTAATCTTTCCAAGTTCGTTTACTAGAAAGACTGAATTCTTTTAATATCATAAACAGATTGCTTGCCTGTTTAATTGTTAATTAAATTTGCCATTTGATGCTCACTAAAGAAAATATGCAATTTAAAAATGCTTGTACATCAATACCCTCTACAGAAAATCCTGTAAGTATCAACGGCTTGTCAGTTTTCAGTGGAAGAGATTCAAATATTAAATAAACAGCAATAACTTTAGTTTCTGAAGTTCATTATGAAATCCAACTATGTTTCTCAAAGCCAGTTCTCTGATTTTGTCTGACACACAATATTTAATTCATATTACATTGCAGATAACAGCATCTGTTAAATATTTTAAAACCATTCCAGGCTCAGTCAAATGATGCTAAAGTTCTGTATATTGGAATATTTTCCTTTTGTAATACAATGAAAATATGGCCCTTTTGTTTCAGCTTTGAATTCAGAAGAAATCATATTAAACTGAAGAAGTCTAATCTAATGGCTTTCACAAGACCTGAGTTTGTAAAAAAGTAAAGGTCCTTAATTTTCACTTTATCGTTTTTGCAGACTCTACCGCAGATTACCTCAAGCTTTAACCTAAATCTTTATTCCGGTTTTCTAATCTTTTCAGACCATGTTCTGGCTACCCCACATACTGCAATCCGTTGATGTGTTGCAAGTCTTCATGTCACAATAAAACAAGCCTTTTAGAGAGCTAAAGTGTTTCACACAACGATAAAGTCTGTTTTCCTACAGATTTCCTAAAGCTTGTTATTACTGAGCTAATTACCAACATTCCTCCGGGAACTTAGACTCCCGCTCTGAGCGTGGCAGCTTAGGAGAACAGAGGGTTCCTTATATGTTACTGTAGCAGACACATGCACCCAGACAATATGTTGTTGTGTCTTATGAGGATTTGGTGACCCACCAAAGAAAAAATGTTGCAGACAAAAACAATTTCAGGTGTTGCATAAAGTAAGACTTTTTTTAACCAATATACACCCACCTGCACCTCCACCTCCACAGCTGGATAATTAGAAATCTCCCCAAAGGACTCTTACTCTTTGTATCTCTATAGATGCTCTTTTTACTAGAGTATGATGTAAAATAGAAGAATTGTGGCAAGAATGCCACCATATTTCATGGCAATGAATAATTATCTTGTATCATATTTCTTCCACATAAGTTTGAAGTTCTTCCAACCAAAGCCATGAGGGGGATGTAGAATGGAGTTACTGGAATGGAGGAGCTGAAGTTGCCAAATGAAAAATCTTCTTTTCCATAGTCTCACAGTCAAGCTACACCAAACTTGGCATCGCATGTGATGATCATGACATTTTTAGATAAAAAGGGGTCCAGAGGGTAACCTGTGTTTTTTCACTATGAGCCACTATAAGATTTCTTTCTCCTCCTTATCTGGGAAAGTCCTGTATGTTGGGAAAAGGTTAACGTTTTCAGGGGCAGCTTTGTGTTGTCCTGAAACAACAAAATTTATAGAGTAGCAGTTTATATGATGAGTTCCAATCCGGATTTAGGATTCATCATAGCACTGGCAATGCTTTAATTAAAGTTACAAATGTGATCTTCTCTTTGTGCTTGTTCTGTTGGACCTCAGAACAGCTTCTGACACCACTGACCACAATATTTTATTACATAGACTTGAGTACTTCATTGGGATCAAGGCTTCTGCTTTAGGCTGATTTAGGTCATATTTATCAGACAG
This sequence comes from Hirundichthys speculiger, assembly GCA_018398805.1. Lineage (NCBI taxonomy): Eukaryota > Metazoa > Chordata > Actinopteri > Beloniformes > Exocoetidae > Hirundichthys > Hirundichthys speculiger. Next base: position 1,624,758 of record JAGFBZ010000126.1, read on the forward strand.
AGTTCAGTTTGTCCATGTAAATGTTGTGTCCTCTTTACGTTCCACAGTTAGCCATGGTGTTCCACAGGGCTCTGGACTTGGACTATGAAGCCCTATCACACTAATAAATTTCTGAAGCTACAGATTTGCCTCAGAGATATAAAAGTGTGGATGACAGTAATTCTTTGCTTCTTAATTCTAGCAAAACTGAAATCATAAGTTTTGGCCCCAAACAATTCAGAAAGTCAATGCCCACTAATTTAAATTTCTCCTGATGGCATCAGTTTTAATTCCTGCACCACTGTGAGAAACTTTGCCATCATCTTTGACTAGAATTTGTTATTAAAACCACATATCAAACAGGTCTGTTTGATATGTGGTTTTCTTTCATCTCCGTAAGATTTCAAAAAAATCAGGAACATCCTTTCCCATTCTGGCGCAGAAAAATGAATACATGCATTTGTTACGTCAAGGATGGATTACTGCAACCCCATTTTAGCTAGATGTCCAAATAATTCTATAAAAATACTTCAGTTGATCCAAAATGTTGCTGCCAGAGTTCTGACTTTTGCTACCAAGAGGTATCACATCTCCTCCGTTTTAGCTTCACCTCACTGGTTTTGTTCAGTTTAGAATTCAGTTCAGAATTTTCCTTATGACATATGAAGCCCTAAACAGCCAGGCCCCATCTTATTTTAAAGATCTTATTGTACCATATCCACCTACCAGAGCACTTCAGTCTCAATCTGCTGGTTTACTCCCAGTTCCCAGAGTGTCCAATCCAGAATGGAAGGTTTAGTTTTCAAGCTCTTCTCCTATGGATCCAGCTACCGGTCTGACTCTGTCATGGATTTTAAATCTAGACAAAAGACCTTCCTTTTTGAAAGAGCCTGTGGTTGATTTTATCTTTTGCATTTTTTTTTTTTTTTTTTTTGGCTCCTTTTATACAGATGCTACTGTTATGACCTAGATTTGTAGGGATCCTTGCCAACAGAAAATGGACTGAGAAAGTTGCCTCTTGGAACGTAACCTGTTAGTCAGTCAGGGTCAGGGACTGTGAGAGAAGAGGATGCAGAGGATGGGGTTAGATGAGGCAGCTGATTCACTATGGTGAGCCCTGAAGGGAAACCCTGAAAGGAAAAGAAGAAGATCATCTCCAGACAGCACTGATGAAAATATATCAAAAGAACTGTGATTTTTTTTTTTTTTTTAAGTTGCTTCAAAGTTAGGGGACAATCACAATTTAAAGCCTGGCCCTAAGAGCCACAGAGACCAAATTCTTTTGAAGTATAGGCTGAAATAAAAAAAAAACTCAACCATTTTTTTTTTCATTCTGCAGTCTATGTCTGCCAAATTTGGTCATTTTTCAATCATGGGGGGACATTAACATTCCAGCGAAAATGCTTTGATCCTGAGAGTCACTGCTTGACTATATTATTTTCCTAGAAGTGATAAACTTCTCCAATGCATCCTTACAACAGTCATTGTAGCATCCCTTGAATGGGGGTTTGCAGCAATGGAAAACACTCTACTCAAAATAACTGACATTATTAGGATTAAAAACAAAGAAAACTATGTCCTTTTTTTGTTTTTAAGGGAGCACTTCACTTAAAGTAGAGTAAAAATATCATACATATCAAGATATTTTTAAAAAAAAGATGTCAAACTGATACAATCCAAGACCAGATGCTCTCAAAAGATCCTCTTCAATTGACTGTTTTCTGAAAAAAGGCACATCTCTTATGACTGAATATTGAACCACACTTTAGTTGTAAGGTCATTAAAAGTCCTTTATTAAGTTTTCCAGTTTTAAATTCTGTGAATTGAGTTTGTGGTGAAAGCTTTCCCAATACTGGTCAAGTGCAAAACAATCCAAAACACCAACTGCCTCAAATTCAGCTGGCAGACAGTGTGATGAGCGTTAACCTTGTGAGCATTGGGATGGCAGACTCTGAAATGACAGGGCAGCATCAGAACAGCCAACAGTAAGAAGGGATGTAATGGTGCAATCACGGTCAGTGTCTTTCATCTACTGTACACTTTGGTGTTGGTGTCATTAACCAGCTGAGAAGAAAAAACAAATTTTGACCTTTATTTTAAAGAGGGACTAAACCAAATTGTCATGTGTATTTGAGTGAGACTCCCTTCATAATTACATGGAGGCTACAAGAGTTTATGACCATGAGAGAGGAAAGATAACTCAGTTGAGTTGTCAAAAGTGGCTGGTAAAATTTGGCCTTCAATAGACTGTAAGTTTAGTTTGTGTGGGAAAACAAAATGCAGGGTGATCAAGAGATGTTGCTCAAAGAGACTATTTTACAAATTTCCTAAAGTGAAGCCTTAATTTTAACAAACTAAAGTGATCAAAGAATAGGATGGGTTAGCTTTAAGTTGTCTTCCTTTGGAAAATTATTAAAGTTAATTGAGGCTAAATACCATAACATTACTGGCAAAATTCAAAAAAAATGTTACAATACTGATGTTTTTGTCCATTCGATAACGTAGCTGAATTTACATTTAGACATTGAATTCAAACTTGAGTAGATTAAAATCTCTGTTGGTTGTTGGACTGACACTAAACTATGAGGCTTGAGGATTGTTGCTTTTTTATGTTAATTTAACATTTAATAATGATCAATATGTTTCAATGCTTTTTTTCCCCCTTTCACCTACAAATTATTCACATTTAGAGGTGTTAGTTTAATAGATTTGATCATTTAATTGATTGGCCATCTTTGTGACTGTGAGTTTGTGATCAAATCCAATGCAGGTCTGATTTGGTAAAGATCTCATTTGATGGTTTTCATTCACAACTACAAGTGTCTTGTATCAGATGCATTGATGTGAATGCAAAAGCTTTCTGAAACATTATGCCAGAGCAACTACCGAAAACATATTCCTAAGACTACTGAAGAGGCAGATTTAGTTGAGGCAGGATACAAACAGTTCAGAATGGAAGTGACTGCAGCTGTAACTAGGTGCCATTTTGGTCCAGAGGAAACACAACCCTCCCCTTTGTCAATGCACATAGCAAAGGCAAAACTTCCTGACATTAACAGCCTGGCCAGCCATACCCATTCACAGATTTTCTCTCATAAAATGGGTCTGGTCTGGCTTCACATTCACAGCCGTGTTTGCCTGTACAGAACATACTGAACCAATCACAATGAGGCAGGGGCGGGCTTTACGCTGTGACTCATCCAGGAGCATCAGTGTTCTTATTCTACCGTACGCCATTTGGGATATCTCTTTGATTCTAGTCTGGTTGTCTATGTCTATGTCACATGCTTTGTTTCTCTGACTAGTTAAATAGTTATACAAAGGCATCCAGAGTCAGTTTCTTCTGTGTCCACAGGTACTAACACCCTGAAAATCAAAGTTTAATCCAGAAGAACCAGACTAATTCTTTATGTTGAAGAGAAAAAGAATTTGGATGGCTGACCAGGCAAGACAATAAAGCATCATTGCAGAAATGGATAATGTTTTCCCAAGTGTCTACAAACCGAAGTTACAGAAAAATAGGAATTTACAGATTTTGTAACCACATATCCCTGAAAATAAAACCAGATATGGGTCACATCAAGGTAAAGAAAAATCACTCCAGGCAGGTGGTGTGACTGTAGGCAAAGACACAGAATTTCAGCTCTTGCTAGAATTCGCTGGCACAAGTAGGGTCCACCTACTCCGAGATACCTACAGGAATGATTTCAGGTCTTCCTGTATGCACTTGCTGCAATTCTTTTTCTGTTTTCTCCAGTTCAAGTAAGTATGACTGACAAAGTAGGTCATCATGTAGTCTTTGTCATTCAGGATTGCAGGCTTGATAATGCTGCAACTGAGGATGATGCAAATACATCTAGTTATACTGTCACCACCACTGATTACACACCCTCAGACCCTCAGTTCAGTCATGTGATTGAAGATTTAGTTCAGCGGAACTAAAGTAGTTCCCACTTGAAATTAGTCAAATATTTTTCAACGATGTTTTCCAAACCACAAGCCAAATGTCTTTAAATTTAATCACATTCAAAGGGAAGTGACGTCTACCAAAAAAAGGGGGGTGTGTGTGTGTGTGTATGGGGGGCAAACTTTCTCTTTAAGTCTTTGGTCTCATACCAATATGTTTTATGTGTGTTATTTTTAAACCAAAGGCTTCTGTAATTACCTTGTAACATTTATAGAGTCACGCTCTCTTAGCAACCATGCATTTATTGTACTATCAACGTGGCAATTAAGGACTGAAAGAATTTTAGGATCCTGACCATGAAAGAAAGAAAAAAGAAAGTAAGAAGAAAGAAAGCAAGAAGGAAAAAAGTTAGATTTTAAAAGATCCTTTATTGACCTATTTTACATACACGAATCTAAACCCAAACATTATCCATCCCAAGACAACAAAAACAAACAAACCTCACCCCACCCCTGCCCTGAAAAGGGAAAACACTGAAAAAGACAATTTAATTTCTCCATCCTCTCCTTATGTGCAGATCATACCCACTATAGCTCATATACTCTTAAACTTCTCTAAACTCCCATCATCCTGAAGTAAGCATATTGAACCGTTAGCACAGTTTTCAAAAAGGCCAGGAAACATCATCTTCACATCCACGCCTCCAACACACAAGGAGTAGTTTTTCTGTGTCAACCATGTAGCAAATTTCACAGTAGCAAAGATGAAATTAACAAGTTGGTGAACAAGTGCTTCTTCCAAGCAGAATACTTTGGACCGCACGGACTAACACAGGAAAAGAAAACACCTCCCCCAGCCTAAGAAAAGAAGAAAGAAAGGATACAGAACTACTGTAATTTTTCCTTCTAAAGCTGATGACCAAAGAGTAGATGGTCATACAAGGCCTAGATGTCTAGATGTATCAATGTGCAAGTCAGCATCCCATCAACTCAAGTCATTTAAAGCAGACAACCTGACGAGGGTTAAACTTAATGTAACTATGGTGTCTGCATAATAAACATGAAAAAAAATTGAAGACTTAAACATGCCTTAATGGGGCCATTGAATTAGATCTAATCTACCACAGTAATTATGATTTGTGACCGGACTGGAAATGATCCATTTAAACCTGTAGTTAACTGCTGTGAGGAGGGTTTGTCCTGAGCAGAGAGGTCCATTTAGAGGGGATTTTGAGGGGACCACAGATGACATAAACAGGGATTACATGAGCAAAAAAAAAAAAATAAAAGAAAATTAAAATGTAATTATTTTTTTTAAAGTCAGAAGTACATGGTCAAATCATAAGGGCAAATGAGAAAAGTCATGCTAATAAACTACTACCTGATAATTTAGGATTGGTTTATTAAATCTTAAGTGCAATGTGTACAATAAAATCCTTTAACATAAACTTTTACAAGAGGATTTGTGTGGTCAGATTAAACTGAAGCTTGTTCAGAATTGTGTCAATGTGAAAATTGAGAAAACTTTTACAAGAATTGTGGCTTGTGGGTGCACAAAGCAGCACTTTCTTAAATGATCCTGGTAACTAAATAACACACCATGAAAAAGTTTTTTCTTTTTTTTTGCCCTTTAATTCAGAAGCTCCCTGCATGAGCCTTAATGAGGTTAGAAATTAAGAATACTTGTTAAAACCTATCTGCAACAGATTTAAATAAACGAGCCAGAAAAGGCACATCTAGAGGTCTCTGTGATATTTTTTAAGGACACAGCAACTGGGATCAAGTGCAGGTTAAACCCAGAGACTGCATAGGAACTGAACAAACCCTATGTGACATCACACATAGGTTTTCTAAAGGGTGATTTTGAAGCCTCTGTTTTCTTGTTCCGCTGGGCACCATGGTGTAAATAAATGGAACAACGGATCTGGAGGCTGGCTGGAGCTCGCCCACTTTAGTTTAGTTCCTACCATATATCTATTTTAGCTTTGCTCATGCTAACCTACGATGCTCACTAACGTTACCTGACACTCATTCTCATTTAATGGGTCAATCCATCATCATTTGAAAATGGCACTTGGAACAAGTAATGTTAGAGTTAAAAAACAGAGATGGGAGGAAGAGTGGGACACTCGAACTGACGCTAAATCACGTCAGCGTCAGCGTCGCAGTGTCCCAGGGCGTCATCACAGCTGGATCCCAGCCTCTTCAGCTGAGTCATGGCAGAGGAGCTGGAGAGGTTCGATAAAGAATAAATCTGTGTTCAAATTTAGTATGCTTTCAGTGGACAGCAAATCCCCCTAATTACTATTTACATGGCAGCAGAGTATACAAATTGTAGTCAAAAAGTGTTTTATAACTTTGTGAGAGCTGAGAATAGCTGATCAACATTGGTGAGTTTACTCTCATTTCAAAACCTGGAAAGACTCAAAGGGACTCTCGTTCGATGCGTCTGTCTACACACAATCAACACTGCCCTCTGAGCAAGGTCACCACGGTACATCAGCTGCAGCTTATCTCCACTTCCATGCACATCCATGCTCTGTTGTGGCCTTCTCTGTGTGCTTCACCAGGCGGCAACAATTCCCCCTACTTTGTTTTACTTCTACTATCTTAGCACAATGCAGAATTTTGCAGGTTTTAAGTGCTATTGCTTTTTACTGACAGCTGTAAAATCTGAACAAGTGCATCACTGTGAAAGCGTGTGCGTTAGTGTTTTTGAACACACGTTGAAGCATGAGAATGTGTGCGAACAACAGCATCTGTGTTTTCCCCTCTGCCATTCACATTAGTTTGAGTTAAATGGAAGTGCAGCTCTTTGGACGCGCCTGAGGAAACCCCTTTCCATTGGCTACTGGATGGTCTGGGTGCAATTAAAGTCCAATATAAGAGAAAAAAAAGAGTGGCAGGAATGTCAGACGTGCCCAGAATAACCAGACTGCGGCTGCCGTGGCCAGATGTGATCCTACTTGGTCCGCTTTGGGTCTGGCACAAACTGCTTGGCCATTAATGACTGGTGAATGCCACAGCTGCAGGGTGTTCCAAATGGTAAAAGGGCGCTAAGAGAAATCAGAGACCAAGCAAAGGTTAACCTAATTGGTTTCATACATGTAAACAGAACAAAGCTTAAACCTACAAAGTTGTGGCTGAACGTGGGACCTGGGACGAAACAGATGATGTGCACAAATATTAGGTGCGGCTACTGAATCACATCCAAAAGTAAGAAAAACGTGCAGGAGCTGGACTGAAATCTCAGACCAAATCTCTAGGTTTGTATATTTTTGTCTGTGGGCAGACATACTACTTCTTGCAAATAATAGTTTTGCTAAGACTAGACTGTATTTTTGTAACATTACCGTGTATGAAACCAAAAGATATCATTCAGAATTACTGTATGTCATCATATATGAATAAAAAGGAGAAATAAAATGTGTGGACTGACTATAAGGGACAGAAGTTTAGCAATTTCTTCAACTGGGTTTAACCTGCCACTCACCCCGTGGTTGCTGGGACAGACTGGTCCCCCAACAACTCTTAACAGATAAACAGGAATAGAAACTGGTGGATGAATGAAAGTTTTAGACAAATAAAGAAGAAACCTTTTGGTTTTTAATAAATTAATTAGAAATGAGAAAAGTACAATGTTTTATTTCATTTTTACAGCTAATGTTAACCATATAGTTAACAGTAATATTGATTTATCCATTTGGGTGCATTGTATATGGTTTGCTAAGAAGAATATTCTGGACTCAAAAACAACCCTAGTTATTTCTAGACGGTAAAGAGTGTAAACTTTTGTTGGGGAGAAAAACAACATGAACCGACAGTAGTTTTGAGTTAGAATAGAATCTATATGTTTGCAGTATAATAATAGTCATTAATGTTAGCCCCAAAGGCAAGTAGTGACATGTGAATAAAATACGATTTTAAGCTTCTGACAAGATTCAAAAATGTTACTCCTCTTAAATGATAATGTGTATAGAGTCCCTGCCAAGGGCCAACATCCTCACTTCCAAGTTGAAGCGATCCATGAAGTAAGAATTATTCCACTTCGTCAACATACCATTTGTTATGGTGTGGGTTGGGAACAGCATGTTTTCTGGGTTTAGTTGGTGTTCTCGTCTCCCCTGTCTGTACTCTACCTTGTTTCCTTTGTTGAAGGTCTGTCTTGTCTTTGTTGTGTTCTCCTTTACTTCCCTCCTGTGTATTTCCCTGATTGCCCGATCGTTTTCTCCATTGTGTATTAAAGTCTTGTTTCTACCTTTCTGGTCGCTGGTTCGTCTGTTCTCCTTCCCGGATGTCTCTGCCCTTCTCCCTTCCACATTCCTGCCTTGCTGTTCTGGCACTCTTTTTTGGATGTTAAGTTTGAATTTTTTCTTTTTTGTTAACAAATCTCATTTGCTGGAACTCCTGCATTTGGGTCCTTCCTACAAATACAAATTCTGACACCATTGTCTGACCAGATAAAATTATATAAGAAAATCTCATTTATGGTTGCCAGCCAGTGAAATGGTCAGACACTGTTTGACAGCAATGGCTAGCTGTCATCATTCCAGCAAGGCAGCATGAGCTACAGGCAGCTGTCATTTCTGACGCTGCCACCATAATGACATTTGAAACTGGACATTTGGCTAAAGGAGCTGGTAGCCTCGGCGGACAGGGTTAGGACAGAATGAATGTAAAGTAATATCATCCTGGGTTAATATAATCTAAGCAAGCCATGCTAAAATAGCAAACTGTAACTGGTGGGATGGGTTAGAGCCCTTTCAAACCGGTGCGTTTTAAAAATACCTACAAGTCAATAACTGAAAGTGCCGTCACTTGATGGAAAAGGAAAAGTTCATGGCCTCAGCTTCCAATGTTTTCAATTTCCAATACGTACAGCCTCAAAAATGGAAATACCATTACTCCTTATGACTTTGGTGGTTACCTGGGTACCCGTGGTACCCGGCTTTCGCGGCGGGCATACAACTCTCTAAACTTGCTTACCCGACGTGAAACCATCTTTTTTTATTCGATAATTGTACAGAAATTCATCAAAAATGGATAATATTTTAACAAAATTTGCCCTGCTCTGACCTACACATATATAAAACGTCATCAAAAAGTGTTCTTTTCATTTGCATGTAATGCGCGATTTAATTGTCAACCACCCGTGACCAGGTTGCTGCAGCTCTGTGACCGTGGCAGGGGATGAGGAGCAGTAGACTGCTGAAGAAGATGTTGGTGATCCTGCTGCCTCTAATGTGGACAGATTTTTTTTAAGATTTGATGGACAAATCTGAAGGCAATCTGTCATTTTGAGGGGTTGCAGAGTGCATGAAGTGGGATTTCCTCCCGGTAAAAAGAGTGCTTGCAGGATCAGGAAGCCCCTAGTTCAGAGAGTCCTGCCGACTTCTGATCACTTCCCTGGGAGAAATGTTTCCTGACTTCCAAACGTTGGCTGAGCTGGCACTGCTTATTCCAGTCTTCAGTGTGGCAGCAGAGTTCAGATTCAGCCTTCAGAACAATATTTAATGTCAATCGCCACTGCAGCAAACTCACTGGACGCATTTGATTATGCACAAGCGTGCAGCTTGTTTCACTCCATGAGCAAAAGGAAGGTGTGAATGATACTGAGCTCAGGCTGCAGCAGGTGAACTGAGTGAAATTCAGTTGATTTTTTGCGAAGATTGTTAATATTTTATTTGCAAGTATTTCATTTTGTAAAACTGCATTGTTCATTTATGCATATGGCACAGCTGGTGTTTTTAGTGGCCACCGATGTAACTGCGGGGAATGTGGCCTTGATATGATGCATCTTTTCTCTAATGGCTTTAAAAGTGCATCATTTCATTTGTTCTAATTGAATTTGCATAAAAAATGAATGAATAAAAATTTAGTGGTTAGCACTGTTTTCCTTTACAGCTAGAACGTTCCTGGTTTGAATCTCAGCAGCGGCCTTTCTGTGTGGCGTCTGCATGTTCTCCCCGTGCTTGCGTGGGTTTCCTCCAGGTACTCCGGCTTCCTCCCACAGTCCAAAGACATGCATGTTAGGTTAATTGTTGGATCTAAATTGCCCGTAGGAGTGATTATGAGTGTGCGCGGTTGTTTGTCTACGTGTGTCCCTGCGATGGACTGGTGACCTGTCCAGGGTGTACCCCTGCCTTTCACTGGGAGAGCTGGGATAGACTCCAGCAGATCCAAGTGACCCTGCAGAGGATTAAACAGGCATAGATAATGGATGGATGGATGACTATAATCAAAAAAGGTAAAACTTAAAATGACAGAAAAAAATAGATTATGACTGATTTTTTTTTACCTGTCTCCGTCAAAATGATGGACAATAAAAGAATCTAGTGCAACCTTTGATTCAGACTGACTCAGACTCTGTTTTGGAGTCAGAGTTCAGTTCTGACTCAGGAGACCTTGAAGTGCAGCAGAGAACGGCAGACGACTGCAGCTAATAGTTTGAAATCAATCAGTTCATATTCATGATGTTGTCAGAATACTTTTGATAAATAAAATGTGTTTGATATATAATTAAATGTATTTGCTAATCTGAGAATGAATGCATTTGCCAGTTGATTGTCTGCAATTAATTTGCTCTGATCTGGAAATTAGTATGTTCTTAAATGAAATGTAATTAACTGGACTGCTTATAAAATCAATCCTGATCTGGGAATTAATGTTTAATCTTGAATAAAATGTCATTAATTGGACTTCTAGTCACCGATTACTCTGATGTGCTTATAAATGATTCAATCAATGATTGAATCAATTTGGATTTTGTTGTTTTTATTCTGAATTTGCGAGGTAAATTTATTACTTGTTTTAAAAAAGTCCCAGGTTGCTCTTTAACCTAAATAAAATGTACTCAGAGATGATTCCCTGCTAGTTTGCCTGATAACTTTGGAAAATTTTACCTTTTTTTTTTTTTTTTTTTTAAGATTTTTTCTGGCACTAGTGGCCTTTATTGACAGTGAAGAGACAGGAAGGGGGGCAGAGAGAACGGGGAAGACACGCGACAAAGGGTCGACGAGCCGGGAGTCGAACTCGCGACCAGCCGCACGAGGACTGTAGCCTCCATATATGGGCCGCCTGCCCTAACCACTGCGCCACCGGGGCGGCCCGGAAAATTTTACCTTTTTAAAACAAATTTACTCAAAAAAAAAAATATGGAGCTGATTTTCTGATTTTTCTTTTGGCCACAGATATCATCATATTGCCCCATTTGAATCCTTTTTTGGTCAAAGTTTTCGGGGGGGGACCCCTCTAGTTGCTTCGCAGCTTTGCAGGTAGTTTGGCAACCATTTTTTCATAAAGGACCTTAGGAAAGGAAAACCAAACTTTTCTTAGTTTGGTGCCCTCATGGTAAACTATTTATTCTAAGGGGCTGAGCCTACCTTATGGTGTTGTTTTTGTATGCCATCAACAAACATCTGACAGAACTATAGATGCGTATTTGACAATTCTGCCAATCAGATTTGGTAAAGCTAAAACATCTCTGTTGATTTTCAGATGCAGACATGAACTTTAATCTAAGTTCCTTTATTTTTGACACAACTGAGTTGATGTTAGACTACTTTGTTCATTCCACAACCATTTTTCCTTCATTATTTAATTTATTTTGAGCAACCAGCTTCACTGAGAACAAAACAGTCTCAAATTTTGATGCTGACACCACCGTGCTTTTCAAATTTTACAAGAACACAACATCATCCTTATACCTTTATAAACCCTCACCTTTTTAAGCTTTTTTTATAGCCATAAAGCAAACCTGAATGTCTAGCTAAACTAAAATGTCTAGACTTCAGAGCAGGAGCAGAAATCCATGACATGTGAAGATCATTTGACAGTAAGTAGCTATTATGGTGTTCCAGCAATTCCCAGTCTATGCTGGTGGGAAACTGAACAACCAACTTCCTCTTAGAGGAGGGAGTCAATCTTCCAGAACTGGTAAAGTGACTTGATCTCCCCAAAATGTCTGTGCAGCTATATCAAGGAAACGTTGAATCTAATATCATTTAGAAAAAGATTCAAAAAATATTATTGGCTTGAGTGAATCTCAAAAATTTTCAATGAGCTGTTTTGACTTTTCCACACTGTCCTGTGTATTGGTCAGTCTAGTTAATGCTGTTGAACAATTGTTTGTTTATTGGCACACAGAAGGTACCAGCTACAACCAGTCATCATTAATGACAGTTAAGGAGCTTTGGTCGAGGCACGTTGAGCCATTTTGGAACTCTAAGCCCCACTGAATCAATATTAAGTGTTTTTATAATTTCAACCCTGTGTTGATTTTTAGAAAATCCAAAACTGTGCACCCATTCAGTCTAAACGCCCAGTGTTGAGGTGCCACATAGTTCAGTGGGTGCTTCATACACAGAGTCTGAAAGGTCCTTGTTGCAGGCAGCCCAGGTTCATGCAGTCTTTTGTTTTGTGGGTTTTTTTTTTTTTTGGTCATGCTATTTGTCATACCCCTTCCTGTCTGACTTTCACATCCACTGTTATACATTATAATCTATTATAGTTCATATTATATTTCTTATTAGCAGCAAATAGAAGTATCTTTTTTAGGGATAGGTTGTGATTTTAGAAATGTGAAGCACTTCATGAAACTATTCTTTAGTTTTTAAACAATATTTTCACTTGTTTTATCTGGACCAGGTAATCACACATCACAACCGCCACAAAGTGGTGACAATATACAACTGTTTGCCAACCACCACAAAACAAGAAAGGAGGAATGCTTCAACATTACCAGACACTAAAAGATATAAAGCCAAAGACCACTCTAGCTGTCAAAACAATTATGTGAAGATTTTTTGTTTTGTGTTGTTGTAAATAAACAAAAAGTGCAAACTATGCAATATAAAGCAAGCACAACATAATTCACTGAGACTATGTACTTCTCTTGCAGAATGACCCATGCAACAAAAGGTTAATCCACAGATCAATAATGACATGTTTTAATCAGAAAACAAACAAACCAACATACAGTTACAGTTCAAAAGCACCCTTTATTACCATGTCTTCTTACTGTATATCACCTGCTCCACCTCTCTCTTAAGTGGAAATGGTCTCTATTGAAATCAGTGTTACAGTTTTTGTTGCATCCACTTTCAGGGTGCATCAAATCCTTCATGGTGTGAAGCTGAGAGAAGATGAAGATGAGGAGGCTGGATGATTCCACTCTGTAATGCTGTAGTAGCCTACATCTTAGTGACTGGGATTTTTATACAGCCCTAAACAAAGTATAATCTCAAGGGTTTTTGAACTGATAGTTTCTAACAGATAAGCACAAAAACTCTAAACTTCTAAAGTCACTTTTAGGCCTCCCTGGTGGTTTAGTGGCAGTCCCTTCACCTACCATACGGGAGGTCCTCAGCTTCAAATCCTGGTTAAGTCAGGAAAAGCACCCACAGTGGTGACCCCAAACAGGGAGCAGCCAAAATGGAAGCTTTGTTAGTAACTCTTACATCCCCACTCACACATGCTGCAAGCAACATCTGTGTCAGACTCCCTGGGCTTTGAATGGGCTGATGTGAATTTTGAATTTTGGGTTCCATATGAGCGTCGGTAGCGTTGTCTCCAGTTGAATCTGGCAAAAGGTGGAGAATTTTCAGTTTTTCCCATGCACGTCAGCCAATCAAGTGGCAGCTACACAGCTAGAAGTAGCCAATTAAATTAATGACACACACAGGTTATTTGTGTAGCGAGCAGGAAGAAATTTTATTGGCTGTTTTTGGTATGGCCGAGAAACATCAGAAGCACCAATCCTGGTGCAACGCCACAATGCTGCTGTGTCCTCAGTTAGTGAGATATGTTTTTATTAGGGCTGTCAATTTCTCAAAATAATTAATCAGATTAATCGCATGACTGTCAATAGTTAATCATGATTAATCACAAATTAATCACATATTTTTATCTGTTCTAAATCTACCTTATACAGATCTTTTTCAAGTTGTATTACTCTTATTAATACGAGTCCTGACTAGAACCAGGAAATATGACCATATTAATCCAGTCCTGAGGTCTCTGGCTTCCTGTCACTCAGAGAATAGACTTTAAAACAGCTCTACTTGTGTTCAAGTCTCTTCATGGCCCCAAAGTCCATCTCTGACATGTTAGATCCATATGAACCAACCTAGACTCTGAGAACCTCAGGTAGTGGTCTCCTGCTGGTGTCCAGAGTCAGGACTAAACAAGGTGAAGCTGCATTTCAGTTTTATGCTCCTAAAATCTGTAACAGTCTTCCAGAAGATGTGAGACAGACCTGAACTCTGACAATGTTCTGATCCAGACTGAAAACAGTTTTGTTTAGATGTGAAGATGATGACTGGAAGGATTTTATCTGCACTCTTCATTTTTAATTTAATTAATTAATTTTTTATTAATTAATTTTATTTATTATTGATTATTTTTATGCTTGTATGGAATTATTGTATTTGCCTTCTTGTGACTTTATGCATCTGTAAAGCACTTTGAATTGCCTTGTGTACGAATTGTGCTCTACAAATAAAGTTGCCTTGCCTAATATGAGAGTACACAAATGCTTGCCTTATGCAAAAGAATTCATGTTTATTTATTGCTACAATGCCAAATCCATTATATATTATATATATATATATATATATATATATATATATATATATATATATATATATATATATATATATATACACTCAATATTTCTCTTATGTTCTTCATACGAAATATTTTCGTGGTTTGCTTCAACCGGGGGGGGGGAGCTCTCTGCATCAGCGCTCTAATTAGCCGACGAGTGATATTTCAGTAGTCGGGACTCCGGTGGTAACTAAATTCACATCGACAGCAAACACAAACAACATTTATCTTGTGGAGTTAGCCATCAGGCAAGGTTTTGAAGCTGAACTTACCATTCAAAATAGTATCTTTTGTATCCATTTTTATCCCAGCTACTGCTAACGGAGGTTTGTTTACGTCTGTCTGTCTGCGGCATGGCCGTCGACGTCAGTGCATGGCTTCCTGTTTTGACAAACTACGGAGGGGGCCGAGGCTCATAAAGCTTGGAGACAACACCTACTCTCCCTTCTACTGTTGTACATCAACGGCCGGCTCGCGTTAATCGCGTGTTAAAAAAATTAGTTGCGTTAAAATTATTTTGCGTTAGTCACGCGTTAACGCGTTAACTTTGACAGCCCTAGTTTTTATATTTCCTCTCTTCCCTAATAATTTTAAGATATGATGGGAAAATCTGTATGCTTTATGGACCAATTAAATGACAGTTTTATTTAACATACTTTTTCTCCCACCGTGGTAAAATGCAATGATCTAATTGCTATCAGCTGTGTGATATATGGTAAATGGACTGCATTCATATAGTGGATTCTAGACACCATCATGGTGCCCCCAAAGCACTTTAGATTGGCCTCTCATTCACCCATTCACACACATGGAAATTCACACACCAGTGGGCGGCTTGCTGCCATGCAAGGTGCTGCCCGGCCCACTGGGGGCAAGTTAGGGTTCAGTGTCTTGCCCAAGGACACTTTGGCATGTGGACAGTTGGAGCCTGGGATCAAACCGCCAACCTTACACGTAACAAAGCGGAGCCTTTTTTTTTCTTGTGATCTCAAGAAAGGCCTGAGGGCTGAAATGTTAATTAGATTAATATATTGAAATATAAAAAGAGCTAGTTTTTTAAACTTTAAAAGAAAAAACTCCTAAGCAATGCTATTCATTAAGTGCTTTTCCTGTTTTAATCCAAATACTTTAACAGCTGAACAAATTGTTGAGTATGATGTTTGTCTGAAATTAATCCTCTTTGTAGGCAGATGAATGTCTTTGTTTCAGGCTGTATTTATAGCAGGCAAGTTATTACTTGCGAACAACACCTAACTGCTCCCTCGCCCGTGTCCTATCAAAGGATCAAATCAAGACCAGCAAGTTGACCTCAAGTTGTTTATGTTGCTTCATTACCTAGACTCAAAGCTTGGTGAGGTTATTGTAGTCTATGTTTCTTTACCCGGAAGTCCGAAAACACCCAAGTTCCTCGCCAGAAGTCCTGTGGAGATTTAGGGGTCTTCAGAGATTAACTATGGGATAAAAACGCTTAGCTCCTTTGGTAACACAGCTAAATCAGATTGGGTTGCTGGGAGCATGCAAACAGATTCATTATTCTAAACTAAAGACTCATTTTAAAGCACCAGTGTTTGTCTCGTAAACAAGGTCTTTAGATTTCACTCCAAAGGAGCCACAGTATATTCTGGGGACAAGATTTATGTCCACTACAGAAAGAGATGGTCGGCTGTTTTTTTAGAAATTGCAAGCATTTCTAATTCACATATCTTGTTGATATTTTTTAATCAATTTTTGAAAAAAAACATGAAGACAACTGACTTCTGATGCTGTTATTGAGCTACTTTCACTTATTTGTCAGATTAGGGCAAAAATAAATTTCTCAAATGTCTCAACAACGTTCCTTTGTGTGCAGAGTCTGAAAGACAACCTTTAACACCCTTTGTGCTATCCAAACAAACCTCAATGCCAAGAATTCCCATACACCACATACAACTCACAAATGTCAGCATACAGAGAAATCAGGCCACTAATTGTCTTTTGTCACCCAGCGACATTCCTAATGTTCACCCCTGGCAACCAGGGCTTAAGGAAGCACAGAGATTTAGTTTGACAGCCGTGTCACTGAGATTAGTGCTTCTCGAGGCGGGGCTGGCCGCCTGTGGACTGTGTTTGGGTGAAGAGGGGGAGCTTCGGTCGCAGCACAATGTAGTCCAACCAAAGACCCAAGCATGGTCATTCTGCTGAATATCAAAAAACGTAACGAGTTTGATTAATGAACCCGGCCACTTTTATCCAGTTTGAGCCTGCGCTGACAGCTGAAAGACATATATGCAGGGTAGTATCACAATACTAAAACAGAATACATTCTTCACGCCAACAATTCATCCTTTCAGTCTTTAGATTCAAGTTCATGAATATCTAACAGCTTTTCAGTGGTAGTTCAGATATTTCTTATGTAATACATGCTAGTTTTAGAAACGTTTTCCAGCTGAAGGCAGTTTTCATTTTACATTGTAAATTTGATTAAGGAAAATCATTTTAAATGCAAATCACAAAACCCTTATGGGCAATTTTGAAGATTTGCTTGCGTTACTCTGCCTTAGATGAGGAGCTGTCAATGATGCAAAGTCATGATGGGCCAACTGTGCTGTCAGTTAGCATCTGGCTAACTTAGCTCCACTATGACACAATAAAACTCAAACTGCAACTGTTTGAGTTTTAACTTTCTGCTGGGATTGCATTGTTACAACAAGCATGGTTTCAGTTTTGTAAACAGTCTGGAAACTTTAAATTTGCTACAGTATCAACATTGCTCCTGTGGAGTCAGTACAGTCACATGATTTCCACATCTATCACAAAAATAAATAAATAAATAAATCACTTTAGTAACAGGCATTGATTGCTTTTCTAATTAATGTTTTTTAAAAGGAGTTGACAAGAGAGGAAAGGGCATCTTAATAGCCTCCATAAGAAACCAAAGTCTCTCCATGGTATTGCAATTTAAAGCCAGAGAGTTACAAAAACACCACAAATATAATTATTATGCTAAAATTGTCATCAAAGTCTTTGTAGTGCATGTTGCAGTGCTGTGTAATGATCCTAATGAAAAAGGTAATACACTATAAAGGTGTATTGTTTTTCAACCACTAGGGGTCCCTTTCCCTAAAATGTCCAACTTTAAAGCAGAAATAAACACATTTACAACCTGGTTCAAAGTTGAGCTAATTGTGCATCAGCTAAACACAGAGGTCATTTCTGATTTCACCCCTAAAATGACATTTGAAATGGAAGCTTCGCAGCTCCTCTAGAGTGGCTTGGACAAAGGAGTCTGGAACCACAGCGGATCATTTTAAGACCCTTCCAAGGGAAACTATATTGGGACCCACAGTCAATCATCCCATGACTTGTGGGCTGATGGCAGTAGGCTTGACTAACTTCAACTTTTCTATTCTCACATATGGTAAGCTGAGCGACAGCAGGTCCCAGCTGAGCTCTGCTTGTCCTTCTTTCAGCTCTGGCAGCACTCATTTCAGATGTTGTTTCATACATCACAAGTGAAATGAGAATGCTTGGACAGATTAGATCATAGTCGAAGGTAAAGTAATATTATTAACTGCATAGGTTACCATAAGCTAACCCAGCCAAGCTAAAATAGGTAATTGTGATTGACATGAGGTGGTCGGGTTCTAGCCGGCTTCCCAGCCTGACTCGTTCCACTCATTTGTAACATGGTGACATGAAGTACGATGGGGGAAAGAGGCTTTAAAAGCACTCTTCAGAAAACCTCCAGGTCACGTAGCAGGGGGTTTTGATCAGTTCTCATACAGTTTACGGTGGTTGGTGTGACATCTTTTCAGGACACAGCAGTTATCAAGCTAATAATACCAATCCTGACCACATAGAGGCAATCAAATCTGCTGTCGACAAAAGGAGTGACTGACAATACTGTACTTGATAGATCTAAAAAAAAAAAGTTTTATACATCTAGACATAAACAGAAATAATATACTGTGTTTTTGGATGTTTTTTCATTGTCATCATTGTTTTGTTATGTATGATTCATTTGTAAAGAAAGCTGAGAAAAACAAATCTAACCTACATGAAGTTGTTCTTCTTTCTTCTCGTTCCTCTTCATGATTTTCCTTCCCTCCTGTAAGACTACAGGTCCCAGCATGCTACAGTATTATTATAAGTAATAAACACACAAGAACAAGAAAACATTTTCTTTTGAAATATAAAATATGTTCTGTTAGGTTTTCATTCACAGCTCTAAAGTCAATACAATGCTAAGCACCAAGTGGCTAAAATGATGACAGATTAGCTATTGGATACAACTGGCCACCCAATCAAATGGCGGATGGTTGTTTGATTGGCTAGATGGCATATATTTTGTTGCTTTATATATTTTTACTTTATGTGGTACAAAAAGAGTCAAGCTATAAGTTGTTGATTTCTACTGCAAAGTTTAACATTTTAACATGAGAGTCAAAGGATGATTTTGTGTTTTGGAGCCAGCCCCCAGTGGTCAGTCAAGGAATTGCAACAAAACCCTACTTCCTGGTAGGACTCAACCCAGGGATGTTGGCACTTGATGTAAGAGGTCACATGGTTTTCTTACATCATAAGGGTCTATTACCAGGTTAAACTTCAAATGTCATTTGAAGTGACAGTGCAATTAATGCCACTTCACAACCAAAGCCAAAACAAAACAACAACCTGAAGCCAGCACCCATGTTCTAAAATTACTGACCAAAAAAAAAAAAAAAAAAAGCTAAAGACAATGAAGAAGAGGTATTCACCTATAGATAGCTTTTCAGCTATCAGCTCGACAAAATACTGAGTCTCAAGCTTGCTTCTAGTCTTGAGTAAATGTTAAAAAAAGAAAAAAAAAAATCTTCAGCGTGTTTTCCTAAAGGCCTACGCAGCTGTACTGAAAATCCAACTATATCAACAAGCAGCAAGTCAGCACAACTTTCAGCTGAGGTCTTTGATGCCATTTTTATCTGGTTCGTAATATAGTTGCCCATTTCCAGAATATAGCAGTTTTGATCCTTTGATTAAAGACACAGCCAGTTGAAAAAGGCTCTAAAATGAGCAGAGGTTGGCCAAGTTTAGCTAGCCAGCAAAGGACTGTTTCATGTTACCTCGTTATTGGCTATTCCTGTCACTTCTCCACTGGGCTGAGATAAACACTTCCATTCTGCAGTCCCAAAGACATAGTTAAGAGACCACGATTATAGCCTTGGGAGTGTTGTATAAATATATCCTCTGGGAGAGATATGTGTCCTGACAGCCACAGTTTCTGTTCTCCGTTTCTTTTTTGCATGTTTCCAACAACTTTCCCCTCTCAGGCTTGTTGACCTGTAAAGTGAACTGTTTCTGCACGTGCTCAGAGTTTTCCTTTTGACTCAAAAGTAGTTCATCTCAGACAGCAAGGCTCCCTGGCTATGCCGCTGCCTCAGAGGAGCAAAGTAACTATGTTTATCCTTCCTGGTGAATGTCACCCTCATGCATTCCCCGTAGTCTGTGGTACATTTTTAATTCATGTGTACTCAGCAGACATTGGCAGTCAGTTAAATGATCACTTACATTGATGTGAATACAATAATACATGATGAACTAGAGTCTGTGCAATGTATGATCTACAACGGCAAGTTGAATGTAAACATTAAAAGGGAATTGCTGAGGAGGAAAAGGACATAGCCTAATATGTCTTCTTTTTTAAATTCAACACAAACAAATATAGCATTATGCAGTGCAACAGAGACAGATTAGGAGAAGAAATATGACCAAAACGCAGGCTGCTGTTGCCAGGTCCAAGTGTACAGCCAGATCCTGACAAAAAAAACAATGGGAAGCAACTGAGTGAAGTTGGTTGGCGGCAGAGAAGCCAGCCCTGTCCCTAGATGTGGCCTTGAGCTGTCTCTTTGGCAGCCAAGTCCTTGTTGATTTACACCACAGCAGCAATTCACAACCCAAACTCATCCCAGACAAATAATTATGTCAGGTTGACTCTGTCAGCTTATCATGGAATCAAAACAGAAACTATTGACCACAAAAGGCCGACATATGTGGAGTGCCACCCCAGCGTACAACAGTGCTTAAGCCCAGGGAGGTCTGGGGAGACTGAGCCGTATATTTTGCTGGGAAAGGAGAGCTGTGCATGCTGGATCGTGTTCAACCCACTGGAGAAATCAAAGAACATGATCCTCACAGTGCTGCTTGCTTTGTCTGGATGATAACAGGCTCACTGAAGCAGGTTACATGATAGAATCTTCAACTCCACTCCCAGGACAATTGGCAAACTTTTTTTTTTTCCTAATTTCAGTAATATACTAGCTCCCCACCCCAGGAAGTTGGAGCGCCACCTGGACTCTTGTTGTTCCTTGCTTTCAAAACACAATAAATGTCAGAAACACCATCTAGTCCATCCACCGCTGGGATGACAAATCAAAATTTTAACTTATTTTTTGTGTGTTTTTTGAGATATATTATTCATATAACCAACAAATACTTTGCATCCCAATATGGTATCTCTATGGCATTATATAAAAGATGGACATTACCTAACTGGCATAGGGACAACCATAACTTTTCATTGAGTTTTTGAAATACTGTACTCTTTTGTTATTCAAACTAAGCACATTCTTAACCTTTACAAAGAAAGCCCTCCCAGAGCAGCCATGTACAGAGAAATCAGCCATTCAGACTGTCACAATGTTTATTTCTGCCATTTCAGCAATTAACAAAGTTACTTATAATTAGTCCAAAGCAAAGTCCATTTCAAATAGCCAAGTAATTCATGAAACTGTCCTGTGACTGTTTTGTGAATTCAATTTATTTTATGAATTAAATCTATTCCTATATTTTGGTACAAATGTCAGTAAGAGTTTGTGGCTGGTGCATAGCCTTCATTGTCTTAACCAACTCCATTGGCTGAAAGTGGAAAGGTGTTGCTACAGGTCAGGCTGCTGCAGTACTCTTGCTGCACACATACCCCAGTCTTTTTGTAGTATGGCATTATTTAAAATATATTAAACCTTAGTCGCATAACTCCATTAGACTACTGTATTCAACTCACTTTTCTTATACAGTGTTACCTCTATTTACGAAATTAATTGGTTCTGGAAGTAGTTTCGTAACCTGAAAATTTCATAAATAGAGACGCGTTTTCCATGTAAATGACCTAATCTGTTCCAAGCCCCCAAAAATTCGGACATACATTTTTTTATAAATCATAAAAATGCATCAAAACATGTAAAAAAAAAAAAAATACATGTTACCATTAGATTACTGCACAATAAACATAAAATGAAAGTTGTACATAATAAAAAACAAAGAATAAAGTAAAGAATAAAATTATGTTAATTTACCTTTTAACTGCTATCATCGTCACCTTTTGCCTTCTTTGGTTCATGTTCTCTCTTAGCAGTGGTTTTTGCCTGATGTTTTGTAAAAAACCGATCCAAGGACGTTTGCTTTTGTCGGCTTTTAACAATCCTTCGAAAATGTGCAAGGCAAACATCAACATAGTGAGTGAAAGCCCGACTAGTGAACACTTTTCTGGGTGATTCTTTTCAACGAATTCTTCATGGAATTTTCCTAAAATGTCAATGGGATGCCAGGAAGATGCTAGCTGATAGCCAATGGCAGAGCAGCTACAAGTATGTTTATGTTCAGTAAACTCTGGAAGCTGCGAGTAGCAGCACGTACCGTATTTTTTATCTTTCATATCTTGAAATTTCTTTCGTAACAAGAGGCAATATTTTCCCATTGAGGCGTTTCGTAACCTGAAAATTCCGTATGTAGAGACTTTCGTAAGTAGTACCACTGTATTACATAGGTCAAAACATAAATGGTTACCAGTTTTAAATTCATGAGCATGCTTTTTGTCAAATTGAAACTAAAAATGGTAAATTATTGCTCTGCTTCCCTTAATCCTAATTC
This sequence comes from Hirundichthys speculiger, assembly GCA_018398805.1. NCBI lineage: Eukaryota > Metazoa > Chordata > Actinopteri > Beloniformes > Exocoetidae > Hirundichthys > Hirundichthys speculiger. The sequence goes on from JAGFBZ010000126.1 coordinate 1,647,132, forward strand.
ATATCCTAAATGCTCATCTATGCTTCTGTGTTGCAGCTACCCATAGCTGTCTCTGCCATTTATACTTGTGTGTTATTGTTTGTGCCAGTTTGTAATTACACCACCAACCACTAGATGGCAGTGTGAGTTCGTTCTTTGGTTTACTTCCTGGATGCAACTCAGACACAGCAACCAGTGATCAAATAAAGTATTTTTTTTATTTGAGTTGGCGCTGTGAGTTGACCATGTGTATTGAGCATCACTGCTTTTTTCTTTAAAATCATTGCAGCAAACTATAGTTCTACCCGACTTGAAAAACTGCAAAAGTAGTAGTAGCAGTAGTGGGAAACAAGGATGAAGAGAAACAAATCTACCAGTATCATTTTTTGCAATGGGCAGTAACATTGGGAGACAGGTGCACATTAGGCTACGCTGTTGGGTTCACACCTACAATGTTGATATAAATTAGCCTCAACTCCTAAACATTTGGAGGAGCATTGACGTGCTAGCTAGCATAAAGAAGGTCCATCCATCCATTATCTATGCCCGGCTTGCATAAAGAAAGTCAATAAATAAAAGAAACTTCGCAATTTTTGGTAAAGATCACATGCTGAGGCAGCAGCTCTGGGAGCCGAGCTGTAGTCATGCCATCATCTGGTTATTCAACCATGCCATTACAGAACAGGTGTAAAAATGATGTTGCCACCTGTCAGTTAGCATATGGCTAACTTAGCTGTGGTTTAACATGATAGTAGCTGAACTGCAGCATCTCAAGTTTAAGCTGCAGCTCTACTCAAAGTTGCACTGACACTATAATGGTTTGGTATTCAGTTAACTTGACCCCAGTAATGATACGAACTAGTTATCGCTGTCAAAGGTTTGCCAAGTAACAGGAATGGATCAGATGGAGTGCGAGATGAATGCTTTCTCAAACCAACTGGCTCAAGTAGTTCAAGTGCCTCATGAGGCTTTATCCCACCATCACTACTTACTGTAAACAAATCTATTGAGGGTCAGGCAGGCTTGGTGTCAGTAGCTAACGATAGTACGCTTGGAAATGGCTGAAAAACTAGAGAAGGAATGAGAGGAATTTAAGAGCACAGAGGCACAGGTGGTGACAATCAGTAATCGGCAGTAAAATCAGAAAACAGGAGGTGCATTCAGTAACTGCTCTGGAAAGTGCAATGCTAGTGAAACGTGACACCATGGTAAACACTTTAAAGCAGCACATAGGAGCGTTGGGTCCTCTTATGGATGGTGAAGGCTGTTTATAATGCTGTCTAAAATCTATTTTTGTTTGAATGAAGAAGAAGAGACCATTTTTTTCTTCCGTCATTACTTTCTTGAGCACCTTACTTGCCGATGTGGTGTCTCACTGTTGCTCTGTGAGCTAGTGTCATTGTTGTTGATTTGTGACACAGTAGCATGAGCAATATGGCAGTCATTGGACTGGTACAGGAGCTGGAACTTGTTTTCTGCAAATAGCAAGAAAAAGTAAGTGCTTCATAAAAGTAAGCAAATATTTCTATAAATTATATTGAAAGCACTACATTAACATCAACAAAATATCTCTGTTCTGCTTTAAGGCCTGTTTTAATTATCTTTTTAGTATTTTCTTAGGTCAGGTTTTATATGAGAAATACTTTTGTTTTTCTTTTTCCGTAGTTCATATCTGGCTCTGAATTCTTCCTGCATCCATTTGGCTCTTGTTCAATCCACCTCTCATCTATTTTTATACTCTCCGTTAGGTGCATACTTTCCTTACCCTCCTGGCTCTAACATTTAAAAGTTTCCCCGTCATTGTGGCACCAAAAAGGCATTTTTGGATGGCCCTTAGATTTTCCTTTCAAAATAGTATAAGTGGGATTAAAAAGGTATTAAGAATTTGGTCAGACCAGAAAACAACTGGTGTCTATGTCTTTTTCTTTTTCTTTTTGAAACACCATTGCTGGTAAATGTTTATTCCTTCATGATTTACATCGATCACCAAAATGTAATTCTTTCCAAACCAGAAACACAGCCAGGTCTGCACCTTACTGATACTCCAATTACAAAGAGCTCAAGCAGCTTTCAATATGATGCAGTGTCAGTGTTACAAAGAAACAGTGAAACTTGACTCTGACTGAAACTTCAGGTATTTTCTTTCATCTTCTCCCTTGGAGGCAGAAGTAATGATATCTTCCTCAGTGTGTCCAAAAACTGCTTGTCCAAGGTGGTTGTTTATATTAAACACTAAATAGCAATTGCTAACCCAAGGAAAGTGTACTTTTTTAATTGGAAGTGTGGAATTTTTTTGTTCAATGAAAGCATTACAAATATAATGTTTCTGCATTGAAAACAGTGACAGAAGTTTATGTGGAGGAGAAACTCCCTCCATCCCCTTCAACCACAAGAAGAGGGCTGCAAATACATGGCTGGAAAAAGGTGCTTTTGAACTGTCTCTTGCTGTATTTTGACCAAAGTGTGCCAGACATTTAATTAATACCTTCGGATATTGTGTTAAAGTTTGGAGAAAACATAAAAGCATAATGTCTCCTTTAAGGAACACAGCAAGCCCAGTAAATTAGAATGTAGAGAAAGTAAAGAACTTAAGAGATCGTCAACCAACTCCGAGGTCAATTTGTAATTTTTCAGAAATTCTAAATGAAAGATGACCGATGGGAAATAATTATGTTATCATTAACTGCTTTAAAACAGTGATCCTCCAAGAACATTAAGAGGAGTTCAAAAACCATTGTTGAATGAGTCAAAATGGTTGTAGCAAAAACAGACACATATGAATTTAAAAATGCAAACTGAAGACTCAACAAGGTAAATGTATATTAATCTTTGTGTGGACCAGGCAAAGACAGATGCAAATTTATACCATAAACACTGTTTTTAGAAACTTGAGGATAGTCCATGTTGGTTGGTTTGACTTCCAAAGAAATGACACAAACACTGATTTTCAAAGAATCTTGTTTAGACTCGAGACTCACTATTTCACGGGATATTTAAAAGGAGATATTTGCACTGGGTGTTTCTTCATTAATGTCTGTAATAAGGTTGGATAATAACCTGAGGCCCTTTGTTTGGGTTGAATGGTCCTTTTTGCAGCTGCAGTGGTATTGGATGATGAAGACATAAATACCAGTGACCCAGTAGAATGAGCTTTTCTCAAGAGGACTAAATAAATAATAATGGCTTGAATTTGATATTAAGGCTATTATGCCCATCAGGTCACTCAGTTCGAAACATAATTTTTTGTCAAAATTGCAAGTGTGTAACTGAATTAGTGTATATTTACTCTCTCAGGGCCATGGCAAATTTACAACACTGTTGGCTTTTGTCTTATAAATATTGAGCCCAAAATCAATTATTCCCACTGGAACTCATTTTAGGAAATGATTTCCCCTCATGTGGGCTTGATTTTGAAATGTCCTGAATGTCCTGTTTAAGAGCTGAGGAGTCCTCAGCTCTAAATCTGCTTTGTGTTGATTAAAGGTGGGGTGGGTGTTGTTTTTTTGCAACACTTTTTACAATATTGCCTGAAAACCTTTTCACATTTCCATTGCACCCACTGAAATAAAATGTTTGCAAAAAAAACTAAACATTTTGGTCCAGTCTAGAAGGTATAATCAGAGAAAAACTCTGACCAATCAAAAAAGTGATCATCACTATTTTGATTGGCTGCCTAATACGTCCATCAAATATCACCCCTCCCTCCCTCCCTCCCTATGGTTCATGCAGTCGTGAAACATGTGAAGGCGTGGTTTCGAGGGGTGAGCTGAAGAGGAGGAGGCGGAGCCTTTGGGAGGAGGGAGGGAGTGTATATTTTCAAAATCTCACTTGAGTTGGATTGCTGGAACCGTTTTTCAAACAACACCTACTCCACCTTTAAGGCTATAAATCTTTATATTCACTAACAATTTGGACATGCTGTAAACCTTTCACTCCTTTTCCCTGTAGTGCACTTGTTCACCTTTACCAGTCTTCATCCCTGAGAGATGGGTGAGCTGAGGCCGAGTTGAGATGGGGAGAACATAGACAACTTGAAAAGGGGGAAATGACCCTTTATACCCCAAGAAATACTGGTAATGCCCCACGCTCTGTACTACGAGCTCCTGGTTGTGGTTTTCGGGCATGTGTGAGGGCGTTGTCACGTGCATAGGAAAGATTCATGACCAATAAATTTTAGAGCAGTGAGTGCTGGCACACTCTGAACAGAAAGCCACGCTGTGTGCAGTTTGCAAAAGCTTAAATACACAGTGTGTAGTCTCAAGTAACTTTTGAGGAGCGCCGTCACAAACACACTTCCATGTGACTGGGTTGTCACATACTTTGATTTACATGACAGAGAAAAACGCCATCTTTCTGTATACGCTTATTCTTAAAATGGCAACCTCTCTAAATGTTCAGTTATATGTTCTTACAACATCCTATTTCGGTCGTGATGTTTGCATACTAAGATGTTGCAGAAGATAAAGTGACTAAGTTACTATTTCTGGTTTCCTTTAAGTCCTGATGCACAGTGTCAAGAAAAAAAAATTGTGAACACCTTTGGAATTGACTAGTTGACTGGTACAAAAAAAAAAACTGTTTAGGACTCCACTAGCTACACACGTGGACAAAATTGTTGGTACCCCTCAGTTAAAGAAGGAAAAACCCACAATTCTCACTGAAATCACTTGAAACTTACAAAAGTAACAATAAATAAAAATTTATTGAAAATCAAATAATCAAAATCAGCCATCACTTTTGAATTGTTGATTAACATAATTATTAAAAAAAACAAACTAATGAAATAGGACTGGACAAAAATGATGGTACCCATAACTTAATATTTTGTTGCACAACCTTTTGAGGCAATCACTGCAATTAAACTATTTCTGTATTTGTCAATGAGCGTTCTGCAGCTGTCAACAGGTATTTTGGCCCACTCCTCATGAGCAAACTGCTCCAGTTGTCTCAGGTTTGATGGGTGTCTTCTCCAAATGGCATGTTTCAGCTCCTTCCACAGATGTTCAATGGGATTCAGATCTGGGCTCATGGAAGGCCACTTTAGAATAGTCCAACGCTTTTCTCTCAGCCATTCTTGGGTGTTTTTGGCTGTGTGTTTTGGATCGTTGTCCTGTTGGAAGACCCATGACCTGCGACTGAGACCAAGCTTTCTGACACTAGGCAGCACATTTCTCTCCAGAATGCCTTGGTAGTCTTCAGATTTCATTTTACCTTGCACACATTCAAGACACCCTGTACCAGATGCAGCAAAGCAGCAGCCCCAAAACATTACTGAGCCTCCTCCATGTTTCACCGTAGGGACAGTGTTCTTTTCTTCGTATGCTTGGTTTTTGAGTCTATGAACATGGAGTTGATGTGCCTTACCAAAAAGCTCCAGTTTGGTCTCATCTATCCAAAGGACATTCTCCCAGAAGCTTTGTGGCTTGTCAACATGCATTTTTGCAAATTCCAGTCTCGCTTTTTTATGATTTTTTTTCAGCAGTGGTGTCGTCTCCCATGAAGTCCACTTTGGCTCAAACAACGACGAATGGTGCGATCTGACACTGATGTACCTTGGCCTTGGAGTTCACCTTTAATTTCTTTGGAGGTTGTTCTGGGCTCTTTGGATACAATTCTAACGATCCGTCTCTTCAATTTGTCATCAATTTTCCTCTTGCGGCCACGTCCAGGGAGGTTGGCTACTGTCCCGTGGGTCTTGAACTTCTGAATAATATGAGCCACTGTTGTCACAGGAACTTCAAGCTGTTTAGAGATGGTCTTATAGCCTTTACCTTTAAGATGTTTGTCTATAATTTTTTTTCGGATGTCCTGGGACAATTCTCTCCTTCGCTTTCTGTTGTCCATGTTCAGTGTGGTACACACCTTTTCACCAAACAGCAGAGTGACTACTTGTCTCCCTTTAAATAGGCAGACTGACTGATTATGAGTTTGGAAACACCTGTGATGTCAATTAAAGGACACACCTGAGTTAATCATGTCACTCTGGTCAAATAGTTTTCAATCTTTTTGTCCAGCCCTATTTCATTAGTTTGTTTTTTTTAATAATTATGTTAATCAACAATTCAAAAATGATGGCTGATTTTGATTATTTGATTTTCAATACATTTTTATTTATTGTTACTTTTGTAAATTTCAAGTGATTTCAGTGAGAATTGTGGGTTTTTCCTTCTTAACTGAGGGGTACCAACAATTTTGTCCACGTGTGTAGATTTAACTTCCATATCACCACCTATTATGACAGTCTGATATTGTTTGGTCGGTGAATTGATTCTTCTCGCATGTGTGTAGGATTTCTAAGGGCAAATAAAAGGATTCCAATTAAATGGCTTAGTAAAGCTATAACTACAGCTTGACTAAAATGTACAGGTAAACGTATGGATTTAGCGGGAACATCTCCTTTTTTGAATGACAGGTAAACAGTTGGAGTGGAGCGCTGTACTGCAACAGAACTTCCCAAGATGACAGCTTGTCATTAAGGTCACTTGTTAAACCATCAAGGAATTGCTACACTTCCATATTCAAGTGTTGTTGGATGTTAAATGTTGATATGGTGCTGATTTGAAATAAACAAACTGGAAAAAACTGAGTTAAACAAATTGCCATGTACAATTCAAACCAAGTGCGGTTTTTCCCGCATCATGAAGAGACTGCTGCTATCCCACCAAGACTCTGAAATACACCAAACAAGGGTTTTATCTTCAGTTTCCCAGCTCTATTCAGGACTACACAAACCAACCTGCCATTATCATATACTGTCTCCATAAAATCCTGTCCTGCTCAGATTCCTGATGTCCCTCAAATGGGAGACTATACCACACACTGCGCAGCACACAACCACCCGGGAAGCAAGTCAAAACGCAAGTGGTTCAAAATGTTCCTCTGTGATCCACGACAGTCCCTGTCGTGGCTGTCAGTAATTCAGACTGTACTGATCTAGGACCACACAAACACTAAAGGCAAGAGACTCATTTATGTCTGCAAGGAATGCCAGATTCATTGTGAAAACAGATGGTAACTGATACAAAATAATGTTGAGAACAATTGAAGCATCACGTCAGAAAGACATCAAAAACAGTGCATTCCCATTTATTATAAAGCAGTCGTGCTTTTATGACTTTTCATAACCACTGTGATACATGAGGCCTTTTTATGTATTTGTGTGCGGTTTAAATACAAGATGAGTTATCAAATTATCCCACCCACTGAAAAATGTTTATTTCACTACTGTTCACAATTAAAGTTACTTGGGCCTCATACATGAAACGTGAGCAGAACGAAATTTATGTGTTTCGGTATTCGGGAAAATGTTTTTGCTTCCAAAGTTTTTGGAGGTAAAAACAAAATCTTCTCCTGCCTCCAACCATGTATTGAGCTTGTGTCGGCAAGGAGTGGTCTGACTTGTCATTCCCAGACTTTACAACATTAATGCCTTACTAACTTTATTAAAATAAAACAAACAAAAAAAGAAAACATGAATTGCCACTGGCCACTGCCACTTACAAGTTCTTTACTTTGTAAAGCTAGCCTTACATATGAGTAATTGGAGGCTGATTTTGTTCCCAAGTGTTTGGTGTGTTAAAAGTGACAAAATCTCCTCAGAGGAAGGTCTAAGCTACACTGACCTCCAGTCCTAAATATCCAACACACTGAATAACTACTAGTTAACTACTGCCAATATTTTTAATTACATTTTTGCCAATTGCCAATGCCGATACAGATAAAACCTACCTACACTTCTGATACAGTGCTCTATAGGGACATTAAATCAGTATTAAATAATGATGCTCTTACCATCATGGTGATGGGACCTAATGTCATTTGATTGACAGGGAACCATTGGCTCATCCTGTACTACAGGATGAGAAAGTACTGCAGGTACTGTTGTACGTGCTCATCTTGTTGGATGAGATTAATCATGTGATCATAATTAATCATGTCTTTCAGTTACATTTTCTTGTCAAGCATGAGAGACCAAAGTGATCCACCCATGTTCCTGTGCCATCTTCTTAACAAACCAGCTTCATTTAATGTATTACTTCCTCTATTGATTCTCCATTTGAGTCTGCATGATCCAGTATAAGCGCCATTAAAAAGTTACTCTGGTTTGTCATGGAGTCCTGATCTGAGACCCTACCTGAAATAAAAATCGTCCTGAACAGAAAACAGTCTAACTCCACAATTCAGAGCAACAATATGTCATCGGGTTTTAAATAATCATTGTTTTATACATGTTTTTATGTAAATCTCTAAATATTCTTTTAATCAAACCTGAAATTGAACATTCACTGAACTTTATTCAGCCACTGCTCTAATTTATTCATGTTTTAGTCCATCCACTACTTCTAGCAGCCGGTCTCAGTGACACGTAGGCTTCTGACCAGACACTGTCAAATTGCTCAAACTTTTTTTTTTTTCTTATGTCAGCTGGCTGGCGTCTAGCTGTCCCATCAACACCAAGCATCCATGTATTTTTGTTTTGGTGCTTTTTGTTTGTTGTGTATGTATGAGGATTTCAGTTTTGGATACATCATCGTGGTCAGCTGGAGTCAACTGCTAACTTGGTGCTGCCAAACAGTCGACTCCCCACAAAACCCATTTACTAAGTGGGCAGCTGTGACTTCATAACCACATGTCTGTTGCTCCAAAACTTCAAAACATCAACGAGGGTTTCACATAAACACCTAGTTGTTAGCAGGGGAATCCCAAAACTAGTATTTCCCGCAATTCAGTTTCTAAATACAAATGGACACAATTGTGATTCATATCAGCCATGGTTGTGTTTAATCAGTGGGATCTTCTTTCCTCCGTGGCACAAAGCTTGAGACTATGCAACATTTAAGCTCTGCCAAGCACATGGACATGCAGACAGCCACCTTAACAGCCAAAATCTGTGCACACCTAACAGTTTTCTAAAATACATTGTAAATATGACCTAAATTAAAAGCAAAAACAAATTCTGAAAGTAGATTAAGAGGCCAATGAAACAAATTATAAATGAAAACCCTGCATATGTATTTTTGAGAAAATGTTACAATATTAAATGTCTGCTGGTGCCAGAAGAGTATATGAACTCCTAAGATAAGAAGTTAATTTGAAGATTAAATTACAGTTTGTCGGTCAAAAAGATGACAATTCAGTGCAAGCAGACACCTGGATCTTTTTGTTTGTTTGTTTGTTCTCTGTTTTAAAAAATTAAGAAAAGGAAAGATTCTTTTGGTCTAGCATGTATAAGACATTTGTGGATGTGTTGTGATCACGAGGCTTAAAGGGATATACTTGCATTTTTTAAATTGGCTTATTTGCCGTCACCCCAGAGTTGATAAGCAGCTAAATACTGTTCATTTCTCTGTGCATTAATGTGTGCATCCAGTAATCCCTTCTGACAAAACCCCAGCGTAGTTACTTGAAGGGGATTAACACAACTAGCCTAAGAAGCAAAATACACTTTCCAATATCTTTAAAGTCTTATTTACATTTTTTGACTTGTACATTTACCTTGTGAACAATTACATATGTTGTGTGTATATATATATATATATATATATATATATATATATATATATATATATATATATATATATATATATATATATATACACACACACAGTGGAGGAAATAAGTATTTGATCCCCTGCTGATTTTGGCAGTTGTCATACTAAGAAATAAATGAACAGTCTCAGACTTCTATGGCAGCTTTATTTTAACAGTTATAGAAAGAATATTGAAAAAAAATTGAGAAAATTGCATGAAATGAAAATTTTTTTTTTTTTTTGCACTGTCTTCTCCAGATATTTCACATTTGGCCATTGATGGCAACACTTTGTCCCATTTATTACAGTAAAAACATTCACTTTCTCTCAGAATGGGGCTCGTCTAACTCTGTATTCATACTCCACATTGAAACTGGCTTCCAGTTTGTAGCCTCCAATTCTACAGTTGCTGATGCATGTCAGCTTTTTCATCTTTTTTCCAGTATGTCTTTCACAAATAGAATAAAGGCTTAACAAATCAGCTATTTTGTCATTGAATATCTAAAGGATAATTTAATACAAGTTTGAGAGGAATGATTGTGTATGTGTTCTTCAGTGAAAATATGATGGAAATTAAATCTTTCACATGTGACAGACTGTAAAGGTATGGTTCATTTTTATGCTAAAATATAATAGTCTCCTCCTGATGCACTGGTGACCCGTCCATGATGTACCTCTAAGCTTGGTTCCATCCACCTTTCATCAGTGAAAGGTGAAAGGTGGAGTTGTTTGCTGTTGATTAGATTTTTTTAAAATTAACATTGGAATATAATTGGATTACAGTTGGGCCCCGTAAATTGGACTGCACTGAACATGTTTCCTTTCTGTGTAAAGTGCCTTGAAATAATTATAATCACTTTATTAATCTCCAAGGGGAAATTCTTATTCTTACAAATCTCCCAGCAGAAGAATTTAATCTGAATAGAATAAAGAAAAATAACCAAAATACAATACCCACCCCTTAGAGTTAAAAATAGAAAGACCTCAGCAGGCTTACATATGTAAACAATGTACATGGTGTTTTAATTAAAAAAAAAAAAGTACATATAAAACTAGTGAGTATACACAGTATACAATGTCCAGGTGACTCAGACCTCAGAGTTAAATAGTTTGATGACGACAGGCTGGAATGATCTCCTGTGTCTCTGGTGCAGTGTGAATGAATCAGTGTGTTGCTGAACAAGCTCCTGTTGCTGATCAGTACATAGAGGATGTGAGGGAAAATCCAATATAGTGTTAATTTTACAATACTGCTGTCAGAGTCCAGTCCCTCCTCAACAACATGGCTGGCCTTCCTGATGATCTTATTGAGTGATCTAATGAAATGAAAATGGCCATCCACCACTCTCCTGTAGTCACATCACAACCAGTAATAAATAAAACTCGGTAAACCATCAGAAAACTTCTGAAGATGGCAGGTGTCTGTGCAGTAGTTGAAGTCAGTGCTGTAGATCAGGGGTCCCCAACCCCCAGTTCCCTGGCCCGGCACTGGTGCGTCATTTGGTACAGGGCCACAGCGAAAAAAAATAAATAACTTCCATTATGACCGTTTTATTTATTATCCTATGGAGCCCCGTTTGGGGTCATAATTCAATGAATAAATGAGTCTATTATTATGAAATATGTATCCATTATTATGAAATGTTTCCCATTATTATGAAATATGTGTATTATTATAAAATATTTCCCATTATTATGAAAAAATGTAATTATTATGAAATATATTTTTATTATTATTTAATCTTAGTTTAATGCATAATAGTTTATTTCTTTTTTATCTAAGAATGAGTTTTTACATAATTGCATCCTTTTTCATAAGAACGAGCTTTTACATAATAATGACATTTTGCCACTGGGCGGGACCAGTGGTTGATCTGCACACTCACTGGCTGATCCTTTTCCATGCAGTTGGTGGGAGACTCACATCGAGCCTGTAAACTGAGGTGCATTCACCTCAGTTTACGGTAAAAGTTGACATCGACTAAGGAATGTAGCGCGAAATGTAGGGAAAACTTAATTTTGACGGCATGGCGACAGGAGAAAGATCCTTTTCTGACTTACTCCGAGAGGTAGCCAACAGGCTCGAGGTGAGTCCCCCAACACCTGCATGGAGAAGGATCAGCCAATGAGCGTGCAGGTCAACCACTGGTCCCGCCCAGTGGCAAAATGTAAAAGCTCATTCTTATGAAAAAGGAAGCAATTATGTAAAAACTCATTCCGCAGAACTCAGAGCGCGAATTGGCAAGGGATCACTGTATATAAGTTTTCCATTTCTTTTGCACTGTTAACTCGTGCACAATCACAACCTTTTGAGAGATAAGTCATGGTCACCTCTGTTCTTCAGATGTCAAAGACCAGCAGTGAAAGCCTCAGGAGATTACTCATCTGCACAGTCCACAGGCTGGACTCAACTAATCAACAGCTGATGAACGGTTGGATCAGGTCACTCTACAAGCTACACAATAATGTCTCCGCTGATGAGTAACTCCCAGAGATAAAAGGGCTCTTGTAGGTGATGCGCCTCAACTCCTGAGGACAATCTAGTGAAATGAAAATGGCCAGTGAAGGAAGGGGAAAGGCAGGGAAAGACAAGACAATATATAGTGACCGGGGCTGAGGAGACACAGCTGGGAGCAAGGCAAGTCAAACAGAATGTAACACACCAAGAAAACAGGGCTTCAAAGAAAAACAGGAAGTAACAAGACAGGGGACAAGAAAAAGAGAAAAATCTCAAAACCAATTACATAACAGATTGGGTGTACTGTTGGCAGGGCAGGAGATGACATTCAGTCCCCTCGATGACAACATTTGAGTCTGAGTCTTCTCTTCTCACTCACCACCACTATTGTTGTCTGCAAACCCAGCAAACACAAATGCAGCAACCATCTCAGATAATTCCATGATTATCTTCTCTTCCTGATTTGCTTTTCTTCATCTATTTTGTCTTTTTTTTTTTTTTTTATCTTCATCATCCTCCATCCATTTCATTTATTTATTAACAAATAAATATAAATAAGCAATCAATTAATAAATTAATAAAAAATATTTGGAATACAATGCCAACATCCATCTAACAAGGCCAAATAAGTTTTTATTACCTGCAGTAAAACACTAACATTAGCAAGTGTCAGGTTTTGAGGTAGAAGATGGAGAACCCAGGCACAGGAGATCAAAACCAAAGAGTTTATTTCACAAAAAAAAAACAAAGTCCAAAACAAACCAAAAATCCACAAAGGTAATCAAAACAAGAATCCAGGGGTCAAAAACAGCAGAACACTCACTGGACACAAGACGAGACTTACCGGGCATGAGAAGGAGAAAACGGACCAGCAAACAGAACAGGAGTGACAGGACTTAAATACACGGAGGAACAAATGAGAGGCAGGTGTACACGATCAGGATAACAAGGGGGAGGAAGAAAATCAGAATACAACAAAGACAAGACAGACCTTCAAAGTAAAACAGGAAACAGGTAACACAAAAGACAGGGAGAGTGACACCAACTTAATGCATAACAAAGAACTAGAAAAGCACTCAGAGAGCGTAGACGTCCACCAAGCACAACAATTCCCCCATATAACGATTTACAGATTGTGATAAAATCCATGTTCTGGATCAGATCCGGATCAGCCTTTGAAATTTGATAGAGGTTCCTATTGTCAATCCATGAGTCAAATTTCATGAGTTTTGGGCAGTAATTAACAGAGATATTGAGAAACAAAATTTTTGGCTCCATTTACCACAATGTTATCAAAGATTTGAAAGTGATCCAGAATCCAGGATTTCTTCCGGATCACACCCAAAATGAAATCAGTTATTGCTTTTCACATTTCCGACAACTCCTGAAAATGTCCATAACTTTTTGAGTTAACTTGTACACAGACAGACAAACAGACAGACAAATAGACAGATAAACGCCAGCAAAAACATGTCCTCCTTGGCGGACGTAATGAATGAATTATTAAAACATTGACTAACCATGTAAAATTAGATTTCATATCAGAAGAAAATGGAGTGGAGTAGGGATTTTAACCCTGCATACAAACATATGTAGAGAAAGTGTCCTCAGCGTTAACCTGACTTTGAATGAGAAGGCATAATATGCCTCCTTTAAATAGTCGCTGTGTCTCTGAGCCCTCATTTCTAAAAAGTCTGAACAGAAGACCAGTTTGAAACTGCTTAACAGTTCAATTCAGAACACCAAAGTTTTTGAAAAAGCCATTGTTGAATACACATGCAAATCACTGAATTAGTTTTACTTGTTCTTCAGAGGTTTCTGTTATTACATCCTGGAGACGTGTTGGAAATCTGTAATACAGGAAAAGCACATGGAACAGTCTCTCTGTGAGGCTCATTTCCAGTAAGCATTTGCAAAGGCCTCATTACATAGAGATAAGAGTCTCTACAGCTCAGAGCCAAAACCCTGAAACAGTTCTCCATTTACACACACACACACCTACACACACACGTACACACACTTAGGAGCCATTGGCTGTATGCTTTTTCATTTATTTTATTTATTTATTTATTTATTTTGCCAACAAGTGTATATAAAACTAGGAGTACAGACATAATTACAGTATATGATTAAGCTAAAACTTTCCATTGTAAGAAATTTAATTTGTATGCGTTTACAGCTCAGACATTCAAATAGAACATTCTATTTTCTTTTTACACAAATCCTTCCACAACCCTAACCTCCAACCTCCTTCATTTACCTCCTGTGGAAATGTTTTTACAAAAAGCCCAAATGATGGCTGACCCTCCTGACCCTCCTGACCCTCTGACACGTCGCAGCATGTACCTGTGGAGAAGGTCTCTGCAGGTTCACAAATATTCCTCTGTCCACTCGATGTCCTGCAGAGCTGCAAGCTCACGAGCAGCTCCATGTTGTTGCTCCAGCCAGACATTTCCTGGACGTCCTGCACGTGCTGTGGAAAAACACACCACTGTCCGTGTCCAATATGAAATTCACTGCCCTTTACCGATCCACAATGGAATGCTAGTGGCGCATTAAACACAATTAACACATGGTCATACCTGTAAATGACTGGAAAAACAGTAAAAAAAGGGGACATGATCGGCCTATAAGATGTTTTCAATTCGGGGGCTTGATCACATGATGACCACTGTGGAAAAAGCACAATCCAATAGAGATGTTTTATTATTGTGTTTATAGTTATGTTTTTAATGGAACACTTGGACAGAAAATGAAGAATAACTAACACAGGGTACTATTGTAACCATGTTCACATGCATAATGAGATTTCGTTCTTTAAATGTGTTCCCCAGTACTCATTTAGTTGAACAAATATTTCAGTAAATGAATCCACCAGAGCTGAGAAATGGAAGTAGGGTTAAGTGTAATTTGAAGATGGCACAAAAATATTAAAGATTATTACCATGGTAAATGTGTACACACCCATGATTTTGTACCGTACATTAGTATTGTAAAGAAAGGTGTGTGTGTGTGTGTGTGTGTGAGAGTGTGTGTTAAACTTGTGTGCAAACATTTGCAAACACTCTTGAAAGCGTGAAACAAGCCTAGGTCATTTATTACACACTCAGAACACTATCTGTGTTTTTATTCAAACCACCAACTGGAGTACAAATTGTTTGTCATCAGAGCTCTACACCATCAGGCTGAGATGGTCCCCACAAAGACATACATCATACACACAATATACAGCTGAAGAAACATATTGTATATGCTGCTGTAGACTCTCAGTCATCCAGGTCATGGTGACTCAAAGGGTTGAATCAAGGCAACTAAACTTCTTTTTCTTTGTTCTTGAAGACGTTCTACCGTCCATTCAGAAGGCTATGTCAATTCAAAGTGACTGATTTTATTAACAAAGCCTTCTGGATAGAAATTGAAATGTCTTCAAGAACAAAGAGAAAGAAATCCAGTTGAATGGAAGAGAAGCCTTTGAGAAGAAAAAGAAAACTAAGACAAATACATGAAGAAAGTATTTCAAATCTGCAGATATAACTGGGCCTTTGTCACATCAGCCAAGAAATCTGAAAAAAAAAGACACCAACAGAGACAAATAGAGAAAAAATAAGAACAGGCACAGCCATTTATACCTAGAAGGACTGTCTGACAAAGTAGAGAGGATCCTCTAGGTTCATTCAAAACCTAAGACCCTCAGACAAAACTTATCTACCCTACGGACAAAGCACCCAAACAGAAAACTGAGTGGTGTTGTATAAGAAGTCCAGTGCACAGATACTCCTACGCAGCAGAAACTAAACAACTCCACAAACAGGTGACAGAGAGCAGGAAAACCAGCTCCTCAGGTCCATTCAGTGGTCCATCTCCATATTAAAGAGGAGAAACACTTATCTGGCGACAATAATAATCCACATTCTGGACAGATGTTCACAGCTGTGCCGTTTCTTTTGAGGGTTTACCTCCCCTTGAGCTTGTGGTGTGTGCATGCGCTTTACCAGATGCCATTCACCTGAGCTGGAGAAGGCTGATTGGCAGAGGAATCATCATCAATCCACCAATTAGGAGGGGCCAGACCATAAAGGAAGCCACCAGACCAGAGCTTGGGGGGACAGGGGAGCAATCTGCAGCTCTGTGTCAAACTGGGTCAAACAGATTTTTGTTGTTCATTAATTGCCTTTTCTTGTTAAATGTTTCTTTTTTTTTGTAAATAAATATCATTCCAATTACCCTAAAGCATTGGGTCTTTAAGTTACTTGCCTTTTCCATGAGTTCGGTTATAACATAGCTCGTCCAGGATCTTTAATTCCTTTAAAGGAGACCTGGATGTGGATAGTATTGTTTTGTGTATGTAACGTAGAATGGCTTCTTTTGATTTAGCAGGGTTCTTGGCAAACCCTTCACTTGAGCACCTTTGCAGGTACTCAAGTGATGGCTGATCTGGTTGAGATAGCTGTCCACTTTAATGTCTCTTTTGTTAAGACAATTTTGAAGAGTGAGTTGAAAACATAGGTTTTAGGTAAGTTGGTTGAGCTGGGTTTCGATTGTGCCTGCCGGTCAGTCCGGAGTCACCTGTGGCCGGGACGGAGGCTGCTGCAAAAAGAGGGCCTAGTGCTGGGAGTGACCCAATAACTCCATTCACTTTGTCCCAATATAATCTATTGTTTCCAGTGAATAACGACTCTTTGGGTCAGGCTAGCCCAACTCCAGATGGAAGCCCAAGAGAAGGCCAAGAGCCAGCAAGCCCAGCTAAATGCTGGAGATCAGGAGAATGGAGATCAAGGCTGATAAGGCGGTCCACCTAAAGGCAACTGGAGCCGGAAGCTCAGGCGAGAACAGCTCCCTCACCGAGTGCATCTGTGGTGTGAGGGTACATCCCCTCCTTTCGACCAGCTCTACCTATGACTCATTTGACATCAGTAAGCATGTTTCTCTGATCCCTAAATTCAGACACAGAAGTTGACAGCTATTTTGCTGATCAACTTGCATCTGCACTGAGGTGGCCGTCTGATATGTGGCCACTTCTATTGCAGTGAAAAATTTATGGCAAAGCCCAAGCAGCTGTTGCTGCTCTTCCTTTAGAGGAGAGTTTAGATTATGACCATGTCAAGATGGCCATCTTACAGGTCTACGATTTGGTTCCTGAACCCTACAGCCAAAAATTCAGAGGTCACAAAAAGGCTCCAGCACAAACTTATGTTGAGTTTGTGAGGAAAAAGGGAACTCTCTTTGATAAATGGAGAACTGCTTGTAAAGCTACTGATTTTAGTTCACTTCATGAACTTGTTCTTCTAGAGGAGTTCAAAAATTGTTTGCCTGAGTGTATTGTTCTGTACTTAAATGAACAGAAGGTCTCATCTTTCTGTTGCCTCTGTACTGGCTGACGAGTACGTACTCACACACAAACCCTTGTCTAAGTCTGTGTGTGAAAACCCTCGTGCTGCAGCCCAACAACCTGTGCCAACCATCAGGAAAGATGAGAGACAATGTTATTATTGTTATAAATCTGGACATCTCATTGCAAACTGCCCTTCTCTAGAAAGAAAAGAGCATAATCGTAAAGGATCGCCTTCTAAAGGCCTTGGGTTCATACAAACTGAAAAATGTCATAAAACTAACCCGGTTTCTTCGGGTTGCCCAGATCCATGTTTTGAGCTAGTCATATTTGATGGGTATGTATCTATTTCCTGAGTCGGCTGATCAGTGCCCAGTACACACATTAAGAGACACTGAATTCTGGCTAGTGTGTTGCTGTTTTGTGCTGAGTCTTCTTGTGGTTATAGTGTTGCCTTGGAGGGAATTAAAAGGGGTTATGTTCCTCAGCCTGTGCACCGAGTTCACATCAAATCACAAAACTAATAACTGGAGTTTTCCTTGTGGCTGTTTGTCCAGCTCTCTCTATAAAAGGGGTGGCTCTCTTGATGGGTAACGGCATCCCAGGTGGTAATGTGATCCCTGCCCTGGAAGTGTTGGATTCTACTCCAAGCGTTGAGATGGGTAACTTAACCAACTCTGAAACCAACTTGTTTCCGTCCTCTGTGATGACTCGTGCTCAAGCCTGTAAGCGGGATGAATTTTCTTTGTCGGATGTTGGAGAAGGCTCCAGCTAACCTGCTTCAAAAAGGCATTGAGCCCATATCTTCTGCCGATTTGATTTTATCTCCAGATAGTCTGCCGGCAAGCAGTGAAAACCTCATTGGTGTGCAGAGGGCTGACCCGACTTTGAAGCGTTGCTTTGAAAACATTAGTGAGTGACAACAAAGCAAGTGTACCTGTGGCATATGTGATTCATAAAGAAATCATGTTGCGTAAATGAACTCCTTTTGAGACAGATTCTAAGTCTGAGTGTTTATCAGATTGTTGGCCAGAGCTCCCATCACTGGCCCATGAAAGTAAATGGTCAGGTCATTTGGACATGACCAAAACCTCCGATCTCATTCTCAAACATTTCTTTTGGCCTGGGTTGAAAGCTGATGTAGCCAGTTCTGTAGATGTTGTCATGTGTGTATCAGTTAACTGGAAAGCCGAATCAGACAATTCAACCAAGCTCCATGCCATCGTATCCCTGTCATAGGTGGGCCTTTCAAGCGCATAATGATAGACTGTGTAGGTCAATTTCCCTGCTTCTACGTCAGGAAAGCAGTATTTTCTCACCATAATGTGCACTGCCACACGTTACCCTGAGGCTTTTCCCCTACGTAAAATCACATCCAGCGCCGTTGTCAAAGCGCTTACCAAATTATTTTCCATATTCAGCCTTTCACCTATAATCCAAACGACCCAAGGCACAAATTTCCTGTCGCGACTCTTCAATCAAGTCCTTAAAGCGTTCAATGCAATCATTCTGTGTCCAGTTCTTGCCACCCCGAGTCTCAGGGAGCATTAGAACATTAGCATCAGACGTTAAAGTCTATGCTGTGCAAAAACTGCCTAGAAACTGGTAAGAGGTGGGATGATGGACTACCATTTGTTATTTGCTGCTAGTGATGCCGTGCAAGAATCCTTAGGATTTAGCCCCGCAGAGCTTGTTTTTGGACACACCCTCCGCAGTCCACTTAAGTTATTACAGGAGAGATTTCTCTCCTCTGACTCTAGGTAAGGCAATGCCCCCGACTTCGTAAGCAAGTTCTGTGAGCGTTTGCAGCGTGCAAACTCATTCACTAAGGAATGTCTTCTGTCGTCCCAAATGGTAATGAAATCCCGTTATAACCGTTCTGCTGTTTCCCGTCTCTTTGAGGTTGGCGATAACATGTTGGCCTTGCTACCTATCCCAGGTTCCACCCTCCCCGTCAAATTTACTGGTCCCCATGAGGTCCATGAACGTCTCAGTGACATGGAATGTTATTGCTACTCTAGAGACAAGGCATAAAACTCGAGTTTGCCACATCAACATGGTGAAACCATATTTCATGCATGAGCTGACTGCAGTTGCCGCTCCACTTATGGGTTCTCAGAAGCCTGACCTTGTCGTTGTCACACCACTAATAGCTGTTGAATCTTCAGCTTATGTTGGTGATGAGGATTATTTAAAAATGCATCCCTCATCCGATCAAACAGCCCATTTTCCAAATTCAGAAATGCTTAAAATGTTGCCTTCCCAGTTAAGTCACTCAAGTTGTGCACACCAAAGTGACATAACTGAGTCGATTGGTCGTTTTGTATGTCTTTTTAATTATGTTCTGACTTGCGCCGCCGTTTTGCAGCATGACACTGATGTTCACAACACAAAGCCCATCCGTCAGCATCCCCATCAAGTAAACCTAACGAAGTCCCAACTGATGAAAAAGGAAACGGACTTCTTGTTAGAACACAGTTTAGCTTTGCAAAGTTCCAGCGCTTGGAGTTCTCCATTCCTGTTAGAGACAAAGCCAGATGGTTTGCCTCAGTTTATTACTGATTTTTGTAGAGTTCACTCGGTGACTATTAAAGACTCGTGTCCTCCTCCTAGAATGGAAGATTGTGTTGTCACCGTCGGTACAGCTAAATTTGTCACTAAATTAGATCTGCTAAAAGGGTACTGGCAAGTACCTTTTTACTGAACGTGTGTCTGAGAAATCTGCCTTTGTGACTCCTGATTGTTTTCTCCAGTATACAGTTATGGCCTTTGGAATGTCCACAGCCGTAACAGACAAGACAGATTTTTGAGACCGAAGTGACAGAAGTAATCTATGTTAGGAAAAAAAAGACAATGAGACAAAAGAGGTGGCCTCAGATTTCCGACCTGAGTGCCTGGTTCAACCCACTAAAACCAGCTGCTTTGAGCAGGGCTGTAAAGACATGTTTGAAAAGGGAGCTTTTTTTGTACTGTGGTATTTGGATCAAAGCATGTCTCAGAAATTGAAGACATCAGGGAATAGTGTTTTTTAAAGACAGTATAATATGTCTCCTTTAAGTCATTACAGAGGCAAAATTGAAGAGATGACAGATGAGTCCTCTCCTCACTCTCCTTCAGAAACAGCTGCACCTCTTTAATCATAAGTGGGTCATAGCAAGCAGCTGAGTCACAGACACACGTTCACTCTAAAGCTGGAAACACATGTGTATGTACACTGAAGACACCCTTAGAGATGAGTTATTTATTAAGGGTAAGTGCCTGTTAACCTCTCACTAATAGTGCTAGGACCACATTAGTTCAAACAATATTGATGAGTTTTTAATCACCAGGTGTGTTTCAGGACTGGAGACGTCACATCTGCTTTATGAAGGTACATTATTACTCATGAACGGAGACAGGGCAATTCCAGTAATACTGGGGTAAAATGAACTAGGTGTTCCATAAAATTGGTCATTTTATGTAAATATTGGGATTATAAATTCTGAATTTCTCTTAGCTTCTGCACAGTTGAGTGAAGCCAATGATTCCAACCAGGACTGTAAATACATGTCCTATTACCTCATCAGAGTTAAAAACAAAGTTTATGGCTTGTAGTTGAATATAATAAACCAAGAAGAGGCTCAGAGATTGATGAACACACCAGCATTTTACAAAGACACGTTCATGGTACTGCTGTTACTGCACACTTGAAATAAGCCTAATCAAAACCATCCGTTTATCGTGGCACTTACATTTATTTTCAGGGCATTAAAACAAGCCAGTCACATCAGTATGTGGGTGATCTGCTGCGGTGATGTAAAAGTGACCAAAAATAAATAAAAAACCTCCATCTGGTGATTTTAGCACAGGCCTGGCTCAAGTATCTGGCCCACCCCGTAGCTGTGTCTTTTGTTCAAAGTACAACCACCAGTCTCAATGCCACATCACCCATCCTCTTTAACATTGCAGGAACTGCAACTACAGGTACTCCCAATGTCTTTCTCTCTTTTTTTTTCTTTAACTTTTTGATCATTCAGATGTATATTGGGACAAACACAATACTGCAAAGTATTTGCATGAAAAATAATCTCAAGAGGAAACCCGGTGCATATGTAGGTTACTCTGTGTACAAACGAGTCTTTGTTGTTTTGAGGTCTTACATCATATTCAGGCTTCAGTTCTTGGACTGACTGCTGGAGAATTTGGTGGGAGATCTGTCTGCTACGGCTTAACCCTGGACTGAACAGCTCTGATTTTTACCTCCCTTTCAGGTGCTGCTTAGCTCAACTTCACATGTCCTGTGTCAGCCTCTAATCAGTTGTTTTGGACCTGGAACAGCAGGAAGACTTGCTGGCTGTTGTTCTGAGTGTCAAAGCAGTTTCTGCATGTGCACAGGGCTGCTGCTGCTGCTGCTGTGGCTTCTGCTGCATCTCACCCTACTTTCTTTTCCTGAGCTCAGCTTTTCCAGCTGTTAGTCACTTGAACTAATTCAGACAAGAGCTCTTTCTGGTCTAAAGGGACCCACGTTTACATGGGAAGCCCTTTAGAAGCGCTCCTCAAGAGTCATCTTTCATGCTCTTCCCTGAGGTCACTTTTTTTTCCCTCACGTTAACTCCACTTAGCCAAATATCTAAACATCAACAGCTGAGGAGTTATGGAAGGAGTTATAAGCTGCTCATCCTTCATCACACAAGTGCTTATATTTGATCTAACTTAACACAGAAAAACATTACCAGTGACGATTATTTTCCAAAAAACTCATGACCTTCAAAACAAGATGTTACTGACTGAAAACAGACCCTTTATTGCTGAGGGTTAGCGTAAGAGTTGTGTTTTATCATTGTTGTGTTGTTTTATATTCAAATAGTCCCTGCTCCTGTTCAGTGTTTCATACAATAGCTCTCTCTTGGATGTGGCATTAAATACAATTTGCTGTACCTAAAGCTGCTTGTACTAGGGATGCACATTTTGGATTTTTTTTAATGACCGTTAACCGACGCCCTTTAACGATTAATAACCATTAACCGATAAGTCCGGGAGGGTTGGCTGCCGCGATGTTGCACGCGTTGTCGTGGATGCGTGCGGACACTTCCCCGTGTATATGTAATGTGTCGCTGTCAGCTTGTCGCAGAGATGCCGCCGTCACTTTTGATTTATACTTGCACGGTCTCCGCTATGTTATTCCACGCCACAACGCAAGAGCGACAATTACGAACTAGCTAAACTTACTAAACTTATCTCTTGGGTTTTTCCACTTCCTCACCATCTCGGCCGTATCCAGACTCACATTCATCACAATCTCCCTCCATGAATTACTAGAATATGTGCTGTCTCTTTGTAGTGTGGAGAACCGAGAATCGTACAGATGTGGGTACTTCCTCATTTTTTCGATGACGCGCTCTTTTCTACACGGATGTAGAATTGACCAATCAGAGGCCTGTTGCACCTGTCGACACGCCCCCATGAGTTGATTGAATTACGTAGCTTAAAAACAAAATTGACCGTTAGTATTAATTGGTTAGACTCTAACCGATTAATACTAACAGTCAATTTTGTTAGCCATTAGAGTTACTGTTATCGGTTAACGGTTAAACGGTTAACCATGTGCAAACCTAGCTTGTAGTATAACATCTTTGTGTAAATGTAAACAAGTATTCATGTTTATCACTGTGTTTCATCAGCTCATCTTTTAACAAAACTAAGTGTTGAGAGAACTGAGGATACAAACTGCTGCTCAAGTCTTTGGGACATCTCTTGTTGACTTCCATAAGAAGGCAAGAGTTTTCCATAACAGCTCTGGACTGCAGGTAGCTCAGTTTAACTGTGGAGTCATGTTCTATGATAATTGCAGTGCTTCGGCATTATCTTGCTGAACTAGGCAAGATATTCCCTTAAAAAGTCACATAAGGATGGCAGCAAATGTTGATATGTCATTCAGCAATAATGGGGGTGTATGTAGATGTGTGCATTCAAAAAGCTCCCCTCAACCTGTAGGATGCACTGTTCATGATTTACATATACATTTTCAAATGTTGATTAGTCAGATCACGAGACAGTTTTCATTCTGTCTCAAGTCTATTTAGAAATAATGGTCAGGTCCAGAGAAAGGAGGATCATCTCTGGTTCTTCTTTGTTTTAACTTTCATTTATAGGTGCAGTGATAAAATGAAGTTCCTGAGCTCAGGCAGTAAAATTTGTTTTAAACACAGTGCACCCTGGGAGATCACAGCCACTCAGTGCTGCTTTACAGCCTGGCCTGCTGAATGCAGGTATGTCAACAATGGGTGGTAGTATGTGGACCACAGAGGAGGAACTCTGCAGTTTTACATTTAAAAAATGTTATTCTTAAACTGTTGGCTTCATGTTTTTTTGTTTTTTTTTCACCTATAATTCCAATGTTTTGCAAATCATTTCCTTTTTGTTTTCAACCATGTTGCACAAAGTTACAAAACAGGAGTGTTTCACAAATATTATTCAGCTTTGATCTCATGTACAACTTCGATCATGGCATTTACCTGTGGGCCAAAAACAAGTTGTTTACGACCTTGTGGGCTTCATTGTTGTCGTTTTTAATGACGTGGCACAAATTGTGTGAGGCTCACACCTGATAAAACTCTACCTTGGCAGCAGCAGTGCTCAGTCCTAAAAGTAAGACTCTTTGAGCCATTGTGTGTGTGTTTTATGTGAGAAGCAGTAAAGTCGGTGAGCTGCAGAATGAGGAGACTGGATGGAAATGACAAGAAGGAGAACACAGGCCTGGAGAAAGCTGGTAAACTAGAAAATCTCCTCTAAAATGACAAGAATCCAAAAGACCAAGAGGAGAATTTCTGGAGCCGAGAGCAGCGGAGCCAGAGAGAGAAAATGGGACAAGGAGGCCATAGTGGACGAGGCAGGTCATAAAGCCTGGGATATACCGAGCAAACATCCATACAAAAGGCTGCTCTGTGTAGACATTTAGAGGAGCATCAGTAAATACCACTAATGGGGATAGCCTGTTGTTGGTACAGTTATGCATATTAGCCTGCTGGCACCAAACGAGTTATAAAGCTTTGAGCATTTAAACTGTTAAAACAACCCCAGTTTTCTTCAGGCTGCTTTCGCCACTAACGGTTCACTCTGCTGAGTTTCCCTGTGGGTTTTGTTTGAAGGATAAGCCACTAGCGTTACTTTGGGGTCCCAACAGGGGGACCCTGCAGTCTTTTCCCTCACTCAATACAGAGCATAAACTGTGTAAAGACAACTGAACAAACTATCTGTGATGTCATCCACAGGTTTCTGAACAGTAGCTTTAAAACTATTTTTTCAAGCCTATGACAGACACCATGTTGGTGAGAACTGACTGCCAAGTCCAGTTAATCCAAAAACATGTAAAAGGAACCAGCCTGGCAGTCAGCTGGAACAAGCCCAACTGAACTCAGTTACTACGTAGGTTAAGTATGCTGCAAGCTAACATTATCTCAGACTCATCCTGATTAAATCTGTCCTTATTTCTGATGTTGTTTCAGTAGCAACGTCTGACTCCTCAAAACTCTTTAAAACCAACTTGGGGCAGGTTTTGGCAGTATATTGATACAGTTAACAGCACAAGTCAAGGTTGTCTTATAAATATACTCATTTCTGCTGTAAAGTTGGACCACCAGGACATTCAGCTCAGCTCCTAGTCCAGAGGGCAGTTCTGACCTCAACTCCAGTAAACCCAGACCTGGGTCACTGGAGTTGAGGCTTAGTAACATGGGGTTCAGAGGAGACTGACTCACTTTTTGAGCCATTCCCTAGTCCTAGTGATCATTTGAGGAACTGCAAGTTGATCAGCTTCCTCATAAATGTCAGGCTAACAAGCTGGATAAAGGTCCTTTCATACAGGTTTTAAACAGATGAGCCAATGTCCATGTATTATTCACCTTTCTCTAACCACCATTTCCATTTTTAAGTAAATTAATACTACAAAATATGTTAATTAATTAATGAACAGGTGGAGGAGTTTGTAGACAGTTTCATGCTTTCAAAGATTTCAGTCATAGTTTGTGATCAATTGCAATCTCTGTTGACTTGTTCAGTTTAAACTGATAAAGAGCAAAACTGCTTCCTTTTCAAAATGATTAAACATTTAAAAGAGTAAATATAATTGAAATTATGAATATATTTTCCTGAAGACGGCTGCTTGGCTCACAAATTGACTGTAGGCATCTTGAAAGAAGGATTTAATTTGTGCGACATATCTCTTAAGACTGTTTATTGTAGGGGTTTAAGAGTAAACAGAACAACATGAGTCTTTTCAAAGACTTGATTTAACTGTATCAAGTTTCAACACGTCTCCCAGTGACATGAGTGATACAAGAACGCATCCAGGATTTGGTTAGATGCAGACTTTGAACTGAAACAACTGCAGCTCCACAAGAACACAAATTCAGACATGAATCCATATTGAGAATGCTTTTTCAATGATAAAACACCTGGGTTCTGGTGTCTGTGCTCCAATTCAAACAATCTGCTCTTATTCTCCAGACAGATATAGTCGTGATAGAATTTAATTTAAGCTGTGATGGAAGCTGTGGAGGAGCTCACAAGGGTTCGCCTCATGTGCATTTTACATTTAAACCTTGATTTGATTATGAATAAAGTATAACATAAGCAAGTTACAAGAGTTTATAAAATAAGGAGATAACAAAGATGTGGCAAATGTTAATCTGTACAACACTGTATAATTTATCTAAGTGTAAAGACACATGTGATGCAAGCAAATAAAAGCAGGTTTTAAGGTCTTGTTAATTACCAATGAAATGAATGACTAAGATAATAAAACTGATTTCTGAGCCAAATAATTTCTATCACTGGATCTAAGGCTTGTTGTAGGTGCTGCATATTCTTATTTCTTTAAGATTATCCTTTTAAAATCAAGTCTATATTGACACACTGGAGGTCATTTTGACACCAGGAACAGACTCTTTTTTTTGTGGTAATTTCTCATATAGTTTCTCATAGCATTTCTGCTTTCTACCCAATAAACACATTTTCTTAAAGAGACAATTCCCCAAACTAAGACCCTCATACATTTTTCATTGTGCTCATGCAGTAAATCAGCAGCTCGCAGCTTATAGATCAGTCCTCGACTGAAATCAATATTTTCATTGCCTAGATTGATGTTTTGAACCCCAACAAAAGTCCTTGTTATATTGTCTAAAGTGTTATATGTCTTGCTTGTAATTTATTTGAAGAACCTGCACATAAAGGTAGCTGCGCTGTTTAAAGGCTAAGTAGCAGCTGTCGGTCAGTGTGACTGTAAGTGCAGTGTTTTGTCCTGTTTTATCCAGCAGATGGGGTTAAAACTCCAAACAAACAGAAGGTCTTATCAGGGGGAAAAAAAATGTGATTTTAAAATTGACTCTTTAAAATCCAATATTACAGACCATTCATAACTGGATTATTTCTGAGATGTGCATGTTGTTGACAAAATGCTCTAAAGATATGAACTCTCGAAAGGCCTGAAACTGACAGGAATCTCCAAGTAGGCTTGCCAAACCCAAACAAAGGCCACAAATCCTAATTAAATCGTGATGACAAATTCCTTTCAGCACTGCAATTTCATCACCATGTTTCTGAGCCCTGAGAAATTTACTGGGGCCAGGCCAAAACTAATCCTGTCGTACTGGGTGCCATCACACATGGATCAAATAGTGTTCATATCTGTGTGAGGCTGCTGATGAGAAGGACAGTCTGTATTTTGTCTGTGAGAGTACAGATGAGCAACACCCAGAGATTTTCAAGAATAACGTGAATAAAATGTGTAAATATTATTCTTTTAATCATTGATTTTTTTTTGTTTTTTACAGCTCTGCCTTGAAACTCTGTGACAGCTTATCTTTTTTTTTTATCGCTTTTAATGTCACTTTCCAGTAAATATGTGCAACATTTAGTTGCCAACAACAGTGCACCAGACATAATAAGTTCATAATTAATTCACAATTAGGACTTCCACTTTTTCCTGTCGGCTGCTGGACTTTAAGGATGACTGAAAGATTGTCACTGAATTATTCTTAAATGGCACTACGCTTGTTTCCTCCTGTGGAGGCTGTTGAGACTGTCTTTGTATGTTTTCAGAGCTTTTGAGCTGTTTTACCCAATAAGACCTTATGTGACGTGTTTAACATTCAAACCTTTATATGTCTTGTCTTCTAAGACATAAGAACTGTTATAATTTAAAAAAATATATATGTTATTGATGAAACAGAATCAAAAGTTGATCATTTACTTTTAAGGTTAAGGGTTTTAACTGCTCAAATAGTTTCCATCTCATGCTTCAAGCTCATCCTCGTCTTTCCTTTACACTCCTTCCACTTCCTCTAAAGGTGTATAAATACTCGTGTCTTTGACCTAAGCTATTTAACTGTCAAGGGATTGCTGGTGATAAAGATCTGCAGAGAACCGTCGGTGTGACCTGAAAGTGACTGCCGACCAGGAGACATTACTAATAAGCCCCGCTGATTGGAGCTGATCAGGCTCTCAGCAGTCCTTCCAGATGCAGGCTGTCTGGTATTTGCACTTTGCCTTTAATGAGGATATAGTGTCAGGTAATACAATGCGGCCTTGTGGAAAAGTTCAGCCTAATAAATCAATCAACTTGATTTTTGCCCCTACCAGAGTAGGAGCAAATGCTCAACATAATGGAGGAATCTCCTGAAAAAACTAAGGACTACTTGCTTTCACTGATACTTTCACTGTTACAAACCCCACAAAACATTTCCCTGAGCTCCATATCCAAGTTCTAACTTAGTTATTGCATAAGCCTCTTTTTTCTCTTTATGAGCCGTTCCTTGGGAAACCTGCTGATGAGCTGAAGATCCTAATCCTGCTGAAAAGTTGCTAACTTTCAAATGGCTTCACATTATCTACCAGGTCTCTTTGATAAGATTCAGAATTTAATCAGTAACTATAAGAAATGCCAAACCATAACATTTCCTCTACTATACTTTGCAGCTGGAATCAGGTTCCTCTGAACACATGCTCTTCTTAACCAAAGATGTCTATTGTTACAGTGCACATCATATAAAAACCCTTTTATTTGCATTGGTTCATTGGAAAACTGTACTTTTGAGAGCGGTCTCTCCTGCAGATCACATCTTATTCTTAATGTAGAAGAATCACTTTATTTGTATCATTAGTTGTTTTAAATGATCTGAATATATTTTAAACACCATGTCAGACTCCTAGGCATTTACTGTTGTTTTTTTCTGCAGACCTTGGACAACTTGTTAAATCTTAGAATTATCTATAGCAGTGGTTCTCAAACTTTTAACGTTGCTGTGTACCACCTGAGAAACTATTGAGCTCTCTGAGTACCACCATGATGACCAATTTTAAAATTTAGCCATATACACCTTCTCAATTAGCTTTAAACACACAGGAGAGATGTTTATTCCTTATTGTGGTTATTAATTGTTACCTGAATTTCATTTGAAACGTTGTATTTATAATGCATTGTCATGCATTGACAAGTCATGACGTTCCCCCGCGTACCACCAGAGAGCGCTTGCGTACCACCAGTGATACGCGTACCACAGTTTGCGCACCACTGATCTATAGAAAGCTAGGAGAGAACAAGCATTACCAAGCATTTACAAAAGAAAGGTTAGGATATTCTGATTATTGAAAGCTCTGATTTTTACTTTTTCTGTGCTAACCTGACATATTTCAATCAAAGAATTGGGAAAAAAAAAATTTTTAATCGAGCATCATCACACCTGTAAGCATTTAGAGGATCAAGTGTTTAGATATAAAAACAGCAGTTTCCATGAGATGCATTTATACACAAGCACACATACTGATTCTGTGCGAACTGATTTTACAGACTCTTTCACAATCATCTTTACATTTTAGGCACTGCCATATATTTTAAATGCTTCATGCTTGTCACATGCCTTGTTAACATACAGCACCGCCTGTTCACATCTGTCCATCTGAGATCACTGGATGTCTGTCAGCTCATCAGACTCAGCCTCACACTGACAAATTTATGAAAAGTCTGATTTAAATCCCTCTAAACACTCATGCAGTGATGGCAGCTGTCAAAAGAACATGAGAAGCCTGACAATGTGTCATTTTCACGTGTGACAGCTGTTCAGTGATGCGTGTTTAACGGTCAGGAATGGAAAAAGTGCCTGGAGGTGAGGACCACCTGTGATCACAGCAAGTCATCACCAGGAAGACACGGCATCACCTGAGAATGTTTAGTTTTAACTCACCCAGTAAGATCCTTGAACCTGTCAGGACTCATAATGGCTCAGTCAAGTGAGTCTGTTCTTTGCTTGTAATATCTCAGTACTGATGGCAAAATTAATGCTCTTCCAACTAATATAAAGAACATGTTCATGCTTGGACTGATTGTAATATTAAAGCATGAAAAAACCTTCAGTAAATAGCCAAAAGGTGTTTAATATGGATCTCTACTGCCCCCTATTGGCAGAGCAGCTAAAAAGAAAAGCAGATGCCTCTCCAATTGGATTTAATCTTTTATTCCTTCATACTTCTCAGTAGTTAAATGAGTTATCGTGTGTACAACTTTCTTTTAAGCAGCCATACTCAGAAAGTGGAACATGGGTGGCATATGAGGGTAAGATAAAACATTTTGTGATTTTTTTTTTTTTTTGTGCTGATAGTTTTGCTGAATTTCTCTGCCTTTATAATAGTTTTCTTTCTGAACCAGTTTGAGAAAAGGTCAAGTAAATTACTATGTTTTTTTTTTTGTTTTTTTTTTTATCATTTAAAGTACTTCATGTGGAGAGAGTCAGCTATGGTAGACAAATTTAGAAACTGAAATGTCACAGTCTATCAGCTCCACGTGTACTAAATGTTTGAAGAGTAGGCTCTAGCAGAATTAAGAATTACAGACATGTTTAGGACCAAATGTCAGCAGGCAAATAATGAGAGAGTAGAAACGCTAAGCCTTTTGAATTTCTGACTGAGATATAAATGAAAAACATGGGCTTGGTTTGAGGTCTTTTCATTACTTCTTCATAGCAGTGATGTATTAATGGCTCCCCTTTGAAGCATTTTTAGAACCAGTGCTTAAAAATGTTTTTATTCCTTCTGACTTTCTGCATATTTCTCATAAAATACATTAAACTAAACTCTACCGTCCAACGAGCCAGAGGCCGTCTATCCAGCCGTCCTTCAGTTAGCTCCAACAAGCAGCCTTCAGCCGGGTATGAAGTTTGCTGCTGCCAGCAGCTTAGCTAAACTTTGTAAACCCAGAGCCATGCTGATCTATCATGACAACTAACAGCACAACAAGCCATTTGATTTGGAAAATATTAATTATTATGTCTTTATTCCTAGCTCAGAAGTCAAGTTTACAGAAAATGCTAAGCAGTAGTATTGAAGTGACAGTTAGCCACCATTTGACACCATGAACTGCTATGTAAGCTGTCACTCAGAAAACCATGGTCTCTAATTATGCGTACATTTGTGGCTTTATATCATTTTACCTGAAACAGTGCAGTTTTCATGGATGTGAAAAGCAGATATGGAGACTAAAGCTGTTTTTTATCGATTTAAAGATGTTGTACATTTTAACATCTGGCTCGATGGAGACTCACTTTTAAAGCTAGCCCCTAGTGGTCGGTAAATGAACTGCAATTTTCCCTACTTCTGCAATGGCTCTGCGGTAGCTCTTCCACCAAACTGTCCAGCCTCCTCATGTGGACTTATTCACCAGTTAAAAAAGGGAAGCATTTACTTCATGAGTCTGACACTTCAGTGAGGCCATCATCGTCTGTATAGTTATTTTAATTTTCATGTATGAAGAAAGGCAGCACGGTGGCTTGGTGGTTAGCACTGTTGCCTCATACGTTCCTGGTTCAAACCTTTGCCTTTCTGTGTGGAGTTTGCATGTTCTCCCCGTGCTTGCGTGGGTTTCCTCCGGGTACTCCGGCTTCCTCCCAACAGTCCAAAGACATGCATGTTAGGTTGATTGGTGGTTCTAAATTGCCCGTAGGAGTGATTGTGAGTGTACATGTTTGTTCATCTACATGTGGCCCTGCAATGGACTGGCGACCTGTCCAGGGTGTACCCCTGGGATAGCTGGGATAGGCTCCAGCAGATCCCCGTGACCCTGCAGAGGATTAAACGGGCATAGATAATGGATGGATGGATGGTTGTGTCCCATGACATGAATCAACACACATTTTGTGGCAGTCTTGCAAACTTCTGTGAAACTATTTTGAACCAGCTCAGACTCTGCGGTTGAGTGTGTGAGGTGTGTGTGTGGGTTTGTATTTCATGGCTCATTTTGAATGTTGATTTTAGCTGGTCACACTAGAGATTAGATTTTAAGTTCTTGAATTTTCTTTAAGTATGATAATAGTGTCTTCCATGGGTTAGGGTGAGCTTCTCACTGGAAAAAAATGGACTAAAAATTAAAAACTGGGACTTGGCTTTTATGTTATTTTACTATAACGCTTATTTATTCCGAGGGCACTGCCATTTTTGAGAACATTTTTGGACAACTGATCAAACTTAAACAGTTAAATTTGTATTGTCTAACACATCTGAGGGGCTGCTGATGGTTACGGCACACAATAAAGCATTAAAATGCTTCCACTGCTGGTTATGGACCATTTCCATCCCATAATGTTTGAAATTCTCACCTGAGGCAGACTGGTCGTCTTGCAGTGAAAACTCTGGTCCTGTGGTACACGCTTCCCTGTAGTGATTTCTTAAGTGTGACATAAGCCCTGCATGAGCCCCTGAGAGCAGGAGACGCCCCGGGCGATCACTGACCTCCCAGAGAGATGATGCTCTGTTGCTTAAACGTCTTTGGCAGGTTGAGAAAAGCTTGGCTTAGTTCCTGCCATGCACTCTCTGCATGTCTGTTAATGTTTCAACACATGTGGTAAACCTTAAATGTAGCGTTATTAAAATATGGTGTCTTGTAAAGCTACGCATTGATGAAACATTTGATTTGATGAGACAAGAAGTAAGGGGAAGGAAAGAAAAAGATAAATCTAACATTTTTGGTTTTTGTTTTTTTTTCCTGTACAGCCCAACAGCTCAGATTATAGAGATTAAAGAAGAGTTTAGCCTTCTCCTGCTTTCACCATCATCATCCTGATTCAGAGAATTGGGGGGGGGGGGGGGGGGGGGTGTTGCCATGGGGAATATGCAGTTTCACCAATACAGGCTAATTGTTCCTCTCCTCTTCTCTACACTCACAATTCAGTGACTGTCAAGAGTGTTCCTGAAAAATACATATTTATTTGCATTGGACAGTGTTGACAAATCAAATAAAGATTAAAATATTGTGTTTTGTTTTTTTGTTGTTGTTTTTAATCTGAACTTAATATGAAAATCATGTCCTCAGAAACTTCAAAGTGGCCGAATTATGCTCATTTTCACCTGTTTAATCTGAGGCAGGAGTAGATTTGGAATAAGTGTTCTCTGATTGGTGGAATTAATGGATGCTTACCGATAGGCAGAGCTAAAGGCTCATAAATGTGTAAAACTCCTGTTGATGGTTAGGCATAATACACAGGAACATCTGTGCTGAGTATGGACTCGAAGGTCCCTGGGGTCAAGATGGGAGACACATCCAAATTTTTTATATATATATAAATATATACACCTCCCTGTAAACTTAGTATTTTGTGTACAGTACTACATCATACTGTAGATTTACCTGTTTTTTTTTAGCCTCCAGTCACACGTAAGAAGATAATTTATTATAAAAACATTATAGAGAAGTGAGAAAACACTGAACTTAAACCTGTAAGAAAAGCAAGGGGACAAATTGTATAGTTGTAACAACTGAACTGTGAATGTCTTTCTTGTATTAAAAACAAAAGAAGTTTCTTTCTTGCTTTCTTTTCAAGACCCTACTTTTCCTGAAGCTCTTCATGCACCCAACACGTGCACGGATTGCATTTACAATTAAGTGCTTGTAATTAGATTAAGAAGCATTACTGGCATAATGTCGATTAATACCCTCAAGTCCTCAACTGTATATTTGTACACATTTGAAGTAATGCAGATATTTTATTATTAATCACTGTTGTATGATCATTCATCTTCCAGGATGCTGTGCCAGAACAGCAATAATGTCAAAAAGCAATCATACAGGGAAGATCAATAAATAAGCCTGTTCAACTGAAGATGCAGAATTACTGCATAGTGTGGCCCCGATATAATTTAAGGTTATTGCATATTTTGAACCCTACTGCAGCAGTAAACAGTGATTTACTTTGGAAGATGATGTAACTTAACCTTAGCACAGCTGCATTTCTGTCAGCGTTTTTATCTGAGCTGCTGTGCGTAGCAAACTTCCAGGTTTTTTTCCACTAAATAAACAAAATTCCTTTGGGTTCATTTTGGACCGCAATTATTCTGCTGTGGTGAGACAACTTTTAGTTTTATCAGTTTGGTTATTTGACTTTTTAAGTGACTTTATGTCAGATCTGGAATTGGGTCATGTCTTAATAATGCTTGAGAGTTCCAAACTAAATCTGAGCTCAGTAGAGCTACAATCACACATACATGAAATTGATTTACTTTCATCTTCTATCACACCAATCAAAACTGTTGTTATGATTGGTGTGATAGAATTAGTGTGATTCAGATAACTGTGTTGTTAGAGGTGTATCCTTTTGCCCACTTATTTGAAAGAGACTGAATACATGTATTTCCCACAATGCCGAGCAATTCATTTACATGTAAGACAACAATACTTTAAAGTTAAAAAGAAGTAATTATTTTTGGAAATATACCCAGAAATATTAAATCAATCACAAGGAAAGCAGTTAGTTACATCTTAACTTGGTTCTGTAACATATTTTGCTCAAAGCAGTTGCATCAGATGATGCTTTAGTGTGTGAGCACAGCTTTGCTTTTTTGTCAACTAAGGTACAAGTTGTTTCTGAGAAGAGGGCAGAAGTGTGGATGTTTCTGCACCATGCGCGCTAGAGCCCAGAGGGTTTCATCATGACAGGCTTTAATGACTGTGAAAAAAACATCACTGATGAAAGAAGAGCGGTCGAGCCTGTTGCTGCATGAGCCCCAAAAGCAAAGGTGCCAGCTGAGTTCAGAGGCCATGCTCACAACATGTAAATATCAATCTTAGTATCTGTTTATCAGCATCCTAAACGAGGAGATCCTAGAAGAATGTAAAAAAATATAATATAATACTTAGTGGATGGAGGAAATGGAGTAACATCTTCCTGAATAAGTCACGCTTTAAAAGATGAGGCACATGAGTCGAGATAAGGTGACATTGACAGCGATCACACCTGTCGTACTCATCCTCACACCTACACTGCTACTCTTCAATCTCCAAAAAGACTGTGTGAGCCAGCTCAGTCTCAGTGATGAGAGGTTTGCATTATTACCTCCTCCAAGGAGCTTATGTTTTTGCTTTTGTTTGTCTGTCTGTTTGTTTGTTTGTCTGTGTTCAAAATAACTCAAAAAGTTATGGATGGATTTTGATGAAATTTTCAGGAGTTGTCGGAAATGTGAAAAGAAAGAACTGATTTCATTTTGAGTGTGATCCGGAAGAAATCCTGAATTCTAGATCACTTTCAAATTTTCGATAATTGTTGCGCTTGGCGGAGGTCTGCCCTCTCCGAGTGCTTTTCTAGTTTTTTATAAATGTTTTGCCAAACGATGATCATTATATCGTTCTTACACACTCTGACAACATGACACTCTGCTGACAGGTTTGGGACTAACCTTATTGTAGAGACACCAGCAGACTCATCAGAAATATAAGAAATCTCCTTTTTCAAAAAGATAAAAAATAAAAAGCACAAAGTTGGGTTTAAAGTGGATGTACATTCATTCCATCCACTCTCACAGTCATGTCTATGAACAAGTCAGAACAGTCCAATAAACCTAACGGGCATGTTTTTTCAGACCATGGGAGGAAGCTGGAGTATCCACGAAACACACAGCTCAACTCTTCAAACACACAGAGACAAGGATTTAAACCAGAAACCTTCTAAAACAACACTTTTAGCTATAATTATTGCATTTTCTCAAGGTCCTTTAAGATTGACATTTAGCAATAAAGATATTTGGTCAACAGCAAATTGGCAATTGGTATTTTTTAAATAAAAACTTGATTCATGACTTGTAAATTACAGATTAAAGCTCCACAAGTGCCAGTGAGTGTGCATCAAGGTGTTTTTCAAGTTCTTTTGAAGACATCAAGGGTAATGATGAGAGTTTTGTTGGTCACCTGGCCACAGAAAACAAGACTGAAACTACTGAATATCTTAACACCTACACATGTTGGGCATCGTGTCTGAGCAGCAAGTGTTGCTGGAAAAAGAGAATATAATAACATATCATATATCATATCAATATTATGCTATAATATTATAACTGATATGATACACATTTTACTTGATTTACGTAAGATTTTGTAATAAATGTCTGTCTGCCAAAATTGAATATGCGTCAGATCAGCTGGTGTACCTTGACTGAAGCCAGTGCTCACCTTACCTGGCTGGAAAGGAAGGTCAAAACAGGTCAAAACACAGCGTAAAAGCTAGCGCTGTTTAACCTGTTGTAATGAGAGATCATGGCGTGGACCTCTGACAACTCAGAGGTCATTTAGAATGACTTAGAAAGGAGATACAGTGGTACCTCAACTTATGAAATTAATTCGTTCTGAAAGTTGTTTCGTAAACGGAAAATTTCGTAATTAGAAACGCGATTTACCCTATAAATGGCCTAATCCGTTCCAAGGCGCCCAAAAGTCAGACATAATTTTTTATAAATTATAAATAATACATGAAATTACACGAAAACTGTAAAAAAAAAGACATGTTAGAATTGGATTATTGCACAATTATACTAATGTAAAGAATGAAGAACAAAGTATATTAAAGAATACAAATTGTTCATTTACCTGGGTTGCTGGGTTACGCTCATACAGACAAGGGGCCCTCCCAGCCAATGGGATGCCAAGAAGATGCTGAGCAATAGCCAATGGCAGAGCAGCCCGAACGCGGCACTTTCAAACTGAGATACATGAGCCAACGAGTATGTTTACGTTCGGTGGACTCTGGGAACAGAGCAGCACTGTTGCCTTACAGCTAGAAGGTTCCTGGTTCAAATCTCAGAAGGGGCCTTTCTGTGTGGAATTTGCTCCTCAATGTGCATATGTCCATAAAGTACTGGCTTTATGGAAGCCAGTACTGTGGTTTTCTGCTGCCAGAAGAAGTTTGGAGATCTCCTGGCGACAAAGGATGTGACTTTGAGACTTTTCCTCTTCTTCTTCCTCCTTTCTGGATTCGCCATGACGTTCTGAGTGTGTTAAATGGGTTCAAAAAAGCTGCTCCAGGCCGACTTTTAAATACATAAAAGATATTTATTTACAAGAAAAAGAAGGCACAATGACAGACTCCTGCAGCAAGTCTGGGATTTCCTTTGAGCCGAATGAGACAAAATCAGGGAAAATCAGAAAATCAGGAAATCAAAAAACAAAGAAGACGCAGGCTCTTTCATAGTCTGATCAACTCCTATTTTAGCTATAACAGGTGGAATCAGTCAGATTTAACGAGACAGTTCCATATTCACTCCTTACTTGCTTATCTCCTTTAAACATGGACAGTACCGTCTTAAGTTTACAGTTGGGATCGATCAAAAACTCCCTATGACAAGTTCCCAG
This sequence comes from Hirundichthys speculiger, assembly GCA_018398805.1. Classification (NCBI taxonomy): domain Eukaryota; kingdom Metazoa; phylum Chordata; class Actinopteri; order Beloniformes; family Exocoetidae; genus Hirundichthys; species Hirundichthys speculiger. The sequence continues at coordinate 1,684,064 of JAGFBZ010000126.1, forward strand.
CTCTCATCTTCTCTAAACATGGACAACACGCTGACAGAGTAATACAAGAATTTCACACACCAACATAAACCCGTTGACTCTGAGAAATGGTCAAACTTATATAAGAAGTAAAAGATCATAATGTTCAGACACCACAGTACTCTCTTTAAAAGTTGTAATGATAAATTAATACTTAAGTGATGAGTTAGAATGACTTAGAAGCAGTTAATAAAGGATGTGTAATGTGATATAGCGTTAGCAGTGAGTTTCCTTGTTGGAAGTGCGACTATAATTGGTTTTCTGTGTGCATTTTAGAGAGGCAGTTTTTCTCTTCTCATAATGGAGCTGCGTCCCATCAAAGAACTGTGCACGGTTTGTTTTGTGCACCAGTAAAACATACAGTATACCCTTGCCCATTTGCGGTCCCCCATACGCGCAGATTTTGCTGTCAAAGTTTTTTTTTCATTATGTATTTGAATTTGTGGTAGCCCCCGGCCATTTTGTGAATTTCTTAAGTCTTTTTTTTTTTAGCAGAAAAACACTCACATTCACCATAACTGGTAATATTGTATTTATTTATTGTATTTATTTATATTTTATTATTATTATGAATAAATATTATCACACTACATATTAATTTTTTTTCATTACTTCCTCATTACTGTATTAATGAGTAAGAATGTCTTTAGAAGGTGTTTGGGAAGCATATTTTAGTGTATATCATATCATATTTAGGCATTTTAAAACTGCATCAATAATTCAATAATTCACGGGGGGAGGAAGGAATGTAACCCCCGCAACTAATAAGGGTATACTGTATACCTATGTCTTGAATTTGAAAAAAAATATATAGTATTTCATTTTTCACCGGTGGGCCTCAGTACCTCCAACAAGGTTGAGAACCACTGCTCAATAAAAACGGCATCATTCTGCATCCTGTCTCTTAAATATTCCCATAATTCACATCGGTAGGAAGGGAAACACTGGAGCTGCTTTCAGCAGGACTTACTACAGCATCTGGGTTACCTGTTGCCCAGCAACTGTGCTAATTAAGTCAGGTTTTGCTTCAAATTATTAGGATTAATGGGTACTTATAAAAAGAAGGGGGGAAAACAAGTTGTTTAGAGCTTGTTATGTGCAGTATCTGTGAGTCCAGTAAGAGGAACTTGTTGATGATGTCACAAATAATAGTTCTGCCATTCTTTTTTTTTAATAAAAACAAGTTCTGACTGCTGCGTTATAAAAAGGATTGTGTTACATTTTTATTACTCTGCTACGCATTGAAATAAACCAATGACATAGAATCCTGTTTTGTTACTTTCCTAAGAGGAAGGGATTTTTCTTTTTTTTCCTTTCCTTTCTTCATATTTTCATATACAGGACAATGTAGACTGGATGAATCATCTTTTTCATCAACAAAGTGCAAAATTCACAGATGGTTTCTCAATCCAAATAAGAACAACGACCCCTCAGGTCCTCTTTAAACTGGCTGGGAATCTGGGACCTAAAATTGTCCAGGAACAGCACTTCCAACACACATGGAATATCGTTCCAATTCAAATTAGCATAATGCTTCGGTGTAAAAACCGTATGGAGTGTCATGTTCTTGGGATTTATCTTTGAGTCTTGTTTAGTTCTCTTGTTTTGTTGCTGTTTGTTTAGTCTTTGCTTTATTTTCTGTTTTACTTTGAAAGTGTTTTCCCTTGTATGGGATTTCGACTTTTGACTTTCTTTGCTGGTCTATTTGGTTTTAACTGTCCACACATGTTTTTGTGGGGATTTTTATTTTGTTTTTTTTTATCCTGTCTCTCTTTCTTTGGTTGCTAGTCCTTTGGCATTCTGTTGTTGTGCTACCCCATGCTGTTTTCCTACCTCCCCCTCCTCATCCCTCTGTTTGGTGTCCTTGGTTCACTGAATATCCAGCTGGAGCGGTGCTTTTGGCTTAATAAAGGACATTGTCAGTCTTGCCCTCCCGGTCTCCTGTATTTTAGTTCATCAACACTCAAATCCTGACATTAAATTAAATAAACTTTTGAAGAGATGGTACTAGACTCAAATCTGAATAATCCATCCGTCTTCTATACTTGCTTTTTACTCTTCAGGGTCATGGAGATGGTGTCATGACCCTTGAATAGACATTAAAAAAAATGAAAGGACTTAAAATGTTTTAATAAAGCACTTTTACTGTAAAATAAGATAAAGCTCAGCACCATTCATGCATGTTTCTTTGCATGTCCCTCCAGATCCCTGGTTTTATTGCTTGACAACACAACTGAATTGATTGTATCTACCAACTACGACTGCCTCAGAAATACAATACTGGTTTCCAAAGCGGGCTTTCCATGGAGACTGAGAGGAAAACATAACAATGCAGTACTGCCGATAACATGAATAATACCACTTTTGACAATTCCTGCATAGATTATGATAAACTTAAGCTGGTAACAATCACGGACTTTGTTCCTGTGCATTTGTCACTCCAAACCCCTTCATGTGCTCCTTGTTAGACAGACTGCAAAGAAGATTTAATTCGATTTACATGGATTGGTTTGCAGCTGTAATAATTTACTTCAGTCTAAAATGTTGCAGACTTCCTTTCATCTGATTTCTTCAGCTATTTTGGTGACTTATATGAGGAGAGAGTTTGGCAGATGACACATTGTGTCTTAAATCTGTGTTGTATTAAGAATAGGGTCAGGTCAATATGGCCTGTTTCTCAGTGATATTATTATCTAATGTAGAATATCGAGTCCAAGTGGGATATTGCTCAGGCGCCGTGGCATGATTTTTGAGACACTAGCTGTCGGAAGGAATTTAGCTCAAGGTTCAACGTATTGATAAACAAGTGTTTAAGAGTGACTGCATTTCCTCTGATTCATGCTCTTGTGCTGGCAACGGCTGTCTGTGCTGTTGTGAGTGCCTGACCATTCTCTGCTTGTATACAAATGGAGATGTAATCCACTTTCATCCTCGTCCGATTGTCAAGTGCTTTGTTAAGTGTTGTACAATTGCCTCACTAGGACTCACTGATTATTGGTAAACTAATAGATATTAACTCATTGACTGCCATTGACGCAATGGCAGTGAGAATTTGCATTGGAATTGACATTATGATAGCCAATGTGTTAATAGTAAAATTTAAACAACAATCTGTGAGAATGGCATTGAGCTTTCGTGTAGGGAGTAAAGCCAATTATCGCCCCTAGATGTTCATGACCTAATCCATCACAACAACAAAATCCCTGAAAATACAATAAAAGTTGTTGCTTTAAAAGTCAGAAAGAGCTCATATGTAGAGCTGTTTTCAGTTACTGTTGATGAAGCACAGCAGACCCAGATCAGAGAAGAATCATCCATCCTCTGCATCTCTGTTTTCATCAAAGCTCATTTCATGCTGCATTAATTGTACCTTGGAAGCAAGAATCTTAAAACTTTAACACTGATTAAAAAAAAAAAAGGTACACGCCATGGAAGAAGGGGATTAAGTTAATTGGATTAATTGAAAATTAAAGGCATCAAGGCTGAAGAGTGTCTGGGTATTTATTATCCAGGTATTTGCTTTTGTCTTTTAAGTTTTTGTTGTTTAAGAGTCATGAGTCGTGTTTTTTGTCCCTGCAATGGCCTGGTGACCTGTCCAGCGTGTATCCCTGCCTTTCCCCTGAAGAGAGCTGGGATAGGCTCCAGTAGATCCCCGTGACCCTGTATAGGAGGACTATAGGGTCTAGATGAAAGATGGATGGATGGAATTGTGTTTTGGCATACTTTGACTGTAGCATGGCAATAAAAACTTCTGAGGATTCATGTTTATTTGTAACCTTACGTTAATACTACCACCTGCCAGCAGGGGCGCCGCTAGGGATTTTGGGCCCCATGAAAAGAATCTTTACCGGGCCCCCCAACACAGTGGCGAAATTTGTTGATGCTATTTTTGATCATCATTAGGGGCCTCTCTGGGCTCCCCTCAATCATGGGCCCCTATAATCCGTATCCTTTACCCCCCCTTTTCGGCGCCCCAGCCTGCCAGTCTCTTGAGGTTTGTCTCTATCAGTTTTGCACATCCAGAGACTAAATTCTTGTCCATTCTTCCTGTAAAACAGCTGGAGCTCAGTGAGGTTGGATGGAGAGCGTTTGTGAACAGCAGTCTTCAGTTCTTTCCACAGATTCTGGATTGGATTCAGGTCTGGACTTTGACTTGGCCTTTCTAACATCTGGATACGTTTATTTGTGAACCATTCAATTGTAGATGTGTCTTTATGTTTTGGATCATTGTCCTGTTGGAAGATAAATCTCCATCCCAGTCTCAGGTCTTTTGCAGACTCCAACAGGTTTTGTTCCAGAATGCTCCTGTATTTGGCTCCATCCCATCATTTTTTTTTTTAATTCTCTTTTTTTATTAAACACAAAACAGATTTACATTCTTGGCTTAAGATACAGATTTTTTCTTTTCCTTTTTTTTTTTGACATTTCAAATTACCCCCCCCCCCAACCCCCCACCCCTCAGAAACTCTGTGCGTCTTGTCGATATAGTCGATCAATAAAACATTAGTGAGTCATTTATATACACATATGCATTTTACACCAAAGAAAAGGGAAGACAAAAATAATAGTTATGACAAATAAAAATACTACAGTTAAAGAGTAACAAAACAACCATAACAATGTATATGCATATATGTACACATATTCCTACCATACAGAGAAGAAAGAAAAAACGAAGGCTTATATGGTTCATGTGCTTTACTTCTGTAGGTGTTGGCCGTCAGATCTCAATGCTTTACGCTTAGGGACTCTCAGGAAGGGTCTTGAGCTTCTAAAATATTTTATTAATTGGGTTCCAAATATTATAAAAACGGTCACTGGACCCTCTTAGTGTGTATTTTATCTTTTCTAATTTTAGATACAACATTAGATCAGTCATCCATACAGATAATTTTGGTGGGCAACAAGATTTCCAGTGTAAAAGAATTTGTCTCCTAGCTATCAACTTTGAAAGGGCTATTGTAGTTTTGAACCTAGAGATCCTTATACGTTCGAGTGGCATGGTTCCAAAAATTGAGGTATACATATTAGGCTGACATCCTATTCCTGTTACTTCAGATGTTGTTTTATACACTCCAAACCAAAATGAGTACAAGGATGGACATGACCAAAACATATGTGTTAAAGTTCCAGGGGCACTATGGCATCTACTACAATTTTCATCCATATTCTCAAATATCTTTGCCAGTCTAGCTTTAGGGTAATGCATCCTGTGTAAGACTTTAAAATGGATTAAGGCTAAACGTGCACAGGATGTAGTCCCATTCACCCTACGCACAGCCTCTTCCCATATACCATCTGGAATTGCCTCTCCCATTTCATTATCCCACTTAACTTTCAATTTACCATGAATATTCTCCCCTTGTGAGGTGATTATGGAGTGAATTCTAGAAATGAGGCCCTTTAGATTAGGAGAGAGTGCAAACATGTCATCCAAAATGGTAGACTCTGGTTCATTTGGAAAGTTTGTTGTATTGGTAAATATAAAATGACGATACCCAAAGTAGTCTGAATTAGTAAGATTAAATTTTACACACAGGTCATTGAAACTTGTGAAAACCCCTTCCTTACAAAAGTCTTTAAACCTGATAAGGCCCTGTCTTTCTCCATCTCAACGAAGGTTGCATCTATGTTAGCTGGAGTAAATGCCTGATTATGATAAATGGGCGCCTGTATGGAAAACTGAGATAGATCCATATATTTTCGGAACTGGTGCCAAATACGTAAGGTAAGTTAGTCACTAGCGGCTAATTGCCGCCCAATAATATATTAGTAAATTTGGCAATCCCAAACCTCCATCAGAGCGATTTCTTTTGAAGAAATTTTTTTCTGTATTCTGGGAATTTTATCAGCCCATATAAATGATCTAATTAACCTATCAATAGACTCAAAATATGACTTTGGCAGACAAATTGGAAGACACTGGAAAAGATAAAGACATCTAGGAAGAACATTCATTTTTATACAGTTAATTCTACCAACTAATGTCAAATTAATGGCAGTCCATCTCTGAAAATCAGTCTTTAGCCGATCCACCAACAGAAGTTTTTACCAAACAGTTCTGAAAAAGTTCGAGTCAAATTAATCCCTAAATACTTAAACCCATCTCTGGACATAGAAAATGGAGTGTCAGAATCCTGAAGAGAACGAGCCTTGACATTTAGAGGAAAACACTCACTTTTTGTAAAATTTAACTTATAACTAGAAAAAACACCAAACGTTTGCAAAATTTTCAACACATGTGGTAGACTATGAATAGGGTTTGAGATGTATAATAATAAATCATCTGCATATAATGACAAATTGTGGGTCAACCCACCAAAAAATGAAAACCTCTTCATCTCCTACTGACGTCCTCCCAACCAAGCTGCTAAAAATAGTCTTCAATTCAATTGGCCCCTCTGTCGTGAATTTGATTAACCTTTCACTTTCAACTGGTGTGGTTCCAAGCTCCTTTAAACATGCAGTTATTGAACCGGTTCTTAAAAAACCAACTCTGGACCCATCAGAACCTAAAAACTACAGGCCAATCTCGAAGCTTCCATTTATGTCCAAAATCCTTGAGAAAATAGTGGCAGAGCAGCTTACAGTTTTCCTAGAGGGAAATAATGTCCTGGATAAATTCCAGTCGGGCTTTCACAGTAAACACTCGACTGAAACTGCATTGCTTCGTGTTTCCAGTGACATTATGATGTCAGCTGACTCTGGTCAAAACACAGTTCTGGTCTTATTGGACCTTTCTTCTGCTTTTGATACTGTCGACCATGGTATTATGATATGCAGACTTAAAGAGTTAGGGTTGTCCGGTATGGTTTTAAAATGGTTTGAATCTTATCTTACTGAAAGAAGTTTTAATGTGCTTGCGAACCAGATTTCCTCCGATACGGCTCCACTGACATGTGGTGTACCGCAGGGTTCAGTTTTAGGGCCGATTTTGTTTTTATTGTATATTCTGCCACTGGGACAGATAATTAGCCAGTTTTGTGATGTATCTTACCACCTTTATGCGGATGATATCCAGTTATACTGCTCTTTTACAGAACGAGAGACACACAAACTGTCCTCTTTAACCAGCTGCTTAACTTCCATCAAACAGTGGTTAAGTCTTAACTCTCTCCAACTAAATGCAGACAAGACAGAGACTTTAGTTATTGCTCCGGAAAATCAGATCGCCCGTATCAAGATCCTTATGGGTACCCTAGGCTCGTCCACCCAGTCGAGCCTGCGGAACCTGGGTGTGGTCTTCGACTCAGCCATGTCTCTTGAGCATCACACTAAAACCCTGATCAGGAACTGCTATTTTCAACTGAGGAACATCTCCAAGCTGAGATCACTGGTGTCAAAAGTGGAACTTGAGATGATTATTCATGCTTTTATCTCATCCCGTTTGGATTATTGTAACAGCCTTTTTACATGTCTCAGCCAGAAAGAAATTCACCGCCTCCAGTCAGTCCAAAATTCTGCTGCAAGACTTTTAACCCGCACCACTAAAAGGGCTCACATCACACCGGTTTTAGCAGAACTACACTGGCTCCCAGTTCATTTTAGAATTAATTTTAAAATTTTAGTTCTTACCTTCAGAGCTCTAAATGGCCAAGCCCCTACATACATCACCGAGCTGCTAAAACGGTACTGTCCTACTCGTTCCCTCAGATCCGACAACCAATTCCTGCTGGTCATCCCCCACACTCGCTTTAAGACCAGGGGGGGATCGAGCCTTTCAAGCAGTGGCCCCCAGACTATGGAACTCGTTGCCACTATCCGTTCGCACTTCAAGCTCTGTTGAGGCTTTTAAAAAGCAGCTGAAAACCCTGTTATTCAGGCAGGCTTTTAGTTAGGTGTGGGGTTTTATGGTTTCATGTTTTTATGTTTATTTGTTTTCTATATGTTTTTATGCTGATTATGAAATTGTATTTTATGTATGCTTTTATTTTTACTGTGAAGCACTTTGTGAATTCTTTCTGTGAAAAGTGCTATACAAATAAACTTTACTTACTTACTTACTTACTTACCTCTATGATCTATGAATCCCACATATTTCTGGCTTTGACTTGAGCGCAATAGAAAGAGGTTCTATAACCAAAGCAAACAGAAGAGGACTGATTGGGGATTCCTGCCCTGTTCCTCTTGTCAATGGAAAAAGTTCTGAGTGATTTCTACAGATGCCTTCGGATTGAAATACAAGAGCTCAATCCACTCAAACACTCAAACAGAAAACCCCATTCTACCAAGTCAAACACCATTTTCGAATTCAAAGAAATAACCACCTCTGGTACAGTATTGGATGATGGAGTGTATAAAATATCTAGAAGATGTCGTACATTAGAAAAAGACTGACGTCCCAAAATAAAACCTGTTTGGTCTGGGGAAATTACCTCTGTCATTACTTTTTCCATACGGCGTGCAAGCACTTTTGCCAAAATTTTCACATCACAATTAAGAAGTGAAATAGGGCGATATGACCCACATTCCTTTACGTCTTTCCCTGGTTTTAAAAGTAAAATTATAGAGGGCCTCTGTTAATGTTCTTAGCAAAGTTTTAGTATCTTTTGATTCATGAAACATATCCTGTAACAGTGGGATTAATTGCCTAGAAAATTTTTTTAAAGAATTCAACTGGGTAACCATCTGGGCCTGGCGCCTTCCCATTCTGCATCGCCCGAATAGCATCCTCAATTTCAGTCGATGAAAAAGGAAATTCGAATTCTGCTCTTCTAACCTCATTTATTCTAGGCATATTCAACTGACTAAAAAAATCTGACATAGTTTTGTCTGATGGCGCTTCAGATGAATACAGGTTTAAAATGTCTGAAAAGTATGATTAATTTCAACTGGATCAGTTGTGAGTTCGCCATTGTTCTTCTTAATACTTGAGATATGTTGCTCAAATGATTTGCATTTTAACTGGTGAGATAATAGGTGGCCTGACTTTTCCCCATGTTCATACATAAAGCCCTGTAATTTCAACAGCATCCTCTCAGTTTTTTCAGATACCAATAACTCATATTTAGCTTGAAGTTCTACTCTTTCCTTATATAGTTCTGGACTAGGAGACTCTGCATATTTGGTAGATCTATTTCCTGAATATTTTTTATCAACCTTTCTATCTCTTTATTTCTGTTTTTATTTACCATTGATTTATAAGGGATCATTTTTTCCCCTAATAACCACTTTAAGAGTCTCCCATAACACTGAAGAAGATACTTCATCACTTTTATTGAAATCAAGGAATTTTTCAATTGCTGAAGATATCATTTGGCAAAATTGCTTATCTTTTAATAAATAAGTATCCAACAAGAGCTGTGTTGCTTTTACACCAAACGTATCATTTTGCATTGTGGCCAAAAAGTTTGATTTTGGTTTCATCTGACCAGAGCTCCTTCTTCCACATGTTTGGTGTGTCTTCAGGTGATTTGTGGCAAACTTTAAACAAGACTTTTTATGGATATCTTTGAGAAATGGCTTTCTTCTTGCCACTCTTCCATAAAGGCCAGATTTGTTCAGTGTAGGACTGATTGTTGTCCTCTGGACAGATTCTCCCACCTCAGCTGTAGATCAGTTCATCCAGAGTGATCATGGGCCTCTTGGCTGCATCTCTGATCAGTCTTCTCCTTGTTCCAGATGAAAGTTTAGAGGGACGGCCGGGTCTTGGTAGATTTGCAGTGGTCTGATACTCCTTCCATTTCAATATGATTACTTGCTCAGTGCTCCTTGAGATGTTTAAAGCTTGGGAAATCTTTTTGTAACCACATCCACCTTTAAACTTCTCCACAACAGTATCTGGGACCTGCCTGGTGTGTTCCTTGGTCTTCATGATGCTCTCTGAGCTTTAAACAGAACCCTGAGACGATCACAGAGCAGGTGCATTTATACGGAGACTTGAATACACACAGGTGGATTCTATTGATCATCATCAGTCATTCAGGACAACATTGGATCATTCAGAGATCCTCACTGAACTTCTGGAATCAGTTTGCTGCACTAAAAGTAAAAGGGTCAAATAATATTACACGAACCACTTTCAGTTTTTTAATTTGTTTAAAAAGTTTAAAATATCCAATAAATTTCGTTCCACTTCATGATTGTGTCCCACTTGTTGTTGATTCTTGACCAAAAATTAAAATTTTATATCTTTATGTTTGAAGCCTTAAATGTCGCAAAAGGTTGAAAAGTTCAAGGGGGATGAATACTTTCGCGGGCTCTGTATATATATTAGGGATGCAACGGTACTCAGTAAAATACTGAACCGTTCGGTACGACCTGCACGGGACAATACGCTTTTATGTCCCGCTGTATTTATGTTCCAATAACTTTGCATTGGACTTGCACGTGAGTGTGCGTGCCTTTTAGACAACAGGCCCCCCACTGCATGTCAATGTCCACTCACCTCCACTCACTCACAGTGACCAACCCATTACACTTTGGCCGGTTGGCTCCAGGTCATAGAAGCAGAAAAAAAACAAACAAAAAAAACAAGCAGGCATGGCCAGCGGTATGGACATTTTCATTTTAAAGTTCTCCCAGTTGGAGGATTGGACAGAAACAAGGTTATTTGTAACCACTGACAAGTTGAACTCCCCGTTAAAAGTTTCTGCTGTTACCTCAGAAATTGCCTGTTTTAATTTGCTGATTGTGGCTCAGGATTTTGTTGCTAGACTTCTTTTATTTTTCATTAAAAAAAACAGGATGACCTTTAATGCCCTGGCAGTGGCAGTAAGCTCTATTTTATTTCACATTTTTTAAGATGAGATTTACACTAAATATGTGTTAATGACAAGTGCTGATAAAAGTGTTTGAACAACAAATGTTATGGCACTTTAGTTCATATGGGAGCAGAACATTTAAATAAAAAGGAACATTACACTACCTCTGGAATTCATTCATGATTAATTCATGCAATTAATCATGAGTGAAAATTTCAATCGTTGCTCAGCCCTAACATCTTCTCTCTCTCTCTCTCTCTCTGTGTGTGTGTGTGTGTGTGTGTGTGTGTGTGTGTGTATGTGCATGGCTGCAACGATACCATCTGTGAGAATGTGACTGAACACCCCTCCAAGTCATAATCCCACCTAGACGTATTGATATCGTAGTGATGCGGAACCTCAGTTGGTCTTGGATAGCCTGCTCCTGGCTGGTACGGAGAGCCATTTGTGACAGGGCTGGGCTGCAGGCAAAGAATGGTCGCCCCTCTCCCATCTTACACCTCATATTTATGGACAACCTGGTGCTAAATCGCTTACATGTAAATTATTCTAATTAATTAAAGGCTTTGTAATTAATTAATTAATTAATTAAGTAATTAATTAATTAATTGCATTTTTGTCAAATAGTCCATTTGTCCAATTTCAAACATATTTGGGTTGACAGCTGAATCAATTAACATACATATCTGTAAACTTAATCATGTATTTGTATCTGTTCATGCATTTTTCATCTGTTGACGACATTCAAACTCAAAGTGCAATTATAGCTATTCTTGAAATCATCTGCAGCCATTCTTAATAAAAGAGTTATAAAATGTAAAAAAAAAAAAAAATTTGAATTTGTTCTCATGCTTTTAATTCCTGCACATGGATTCACTTCAGATTTTATTTATATTAAAAAAAAAATATTTGCTGATTTTTTTTTTCATGTACGTGTGCCCCACTTTATCGCAAAACACTTTCTCTATCATCAAGAACTACATCTGTGTTTGCAAGCTTTTTATGGTCGCAGGGGTAAAAGGTTGTGATGTTTGAATAAGCCCTGAGTCACATCAGGTGGGAAACACAGGTCCAAGGCCGTAGTGTTCTTAAAAGAAATCAATGATCCTCTGCTTTTATGTGACACTTCAGAATCACCAACAGGATTCTGGGCCCAATATATTTACCATAATGGCTTTTATAGACATGAATAACTACAACAACACACCCATCCCAGCAACAACAACAAAATAACATAATGTAATTACTCATCTTTTTGTGCTTTTAAATAGTAGCTGTGGATGTCGCCTCAAATCAGATGTGACAGCACAGGTTTTTCATGATAAAAGCAGGCGTTAACTGCAGCGTAGGTTCAGGTTCTTTGTGGACATAGCAGGGGATTGTGGGTAGCATTGATGGAAATTACACAATGACAAATATTTGAAGTGCGGCCCAGTTCTGTTTACCTCAGGCAGGTCTGGTTGAAACTGTTTCTACTGAATAATGCATCACAAAGAATACAGCGGCAGAGTGTCCGTCAGAGGAATTTATCACAGGCCTTCTGGTGGATTCATATCACTGCTCTTACTTCAGTTTACAGTTATTCAAACTGAGCAAATGATTATCAGGATACTGTTTAAAGTCAAAAAATGGATGAACAAGAATTTTGGATGGTATTTTCTTTTTTCTCCACAGTACATTCTTTTTTTCGCTTTTTCTTTTTGTCTCTTTGATTCACTTAAGTTTCAGAGAAGACAAAGCACAACCAGTTAAACTCAGTTCAAACATATATTTGCAACTGCATTGTCAGCATTTGAAATCCACTTAATCAGAAGAAGAGATATGAACATTTAAAAAATGGATGTGGGAGAGGAAAATGACAGGAAAAATGGAACATCTTTCCCAAATATTTCAGTAAAATTCACAAAATGTTGTTAGGAAAAAGGCCCTAGAAGGGTTTAGAGAAAGGAATGACTCTAAATGTGTTCACAATATAACCATACTACAAGTTATTTTGTTAGGAGGTCCAATGTCCTCTATTTATTTGTTTTTGGAATATGTTATTGAGTTATTGAGAGGTTTGTAGAGTGTTTTTTTTTTTCCTTTTTTAATTACTGATGCCAACTGTACTCAAATAAGAAACATACAAAAAGATATCTGCCTTCTTGATCAAGTAGTTAATGTAGAAGTCCTTAATTATGAAACTGAATTATTTGAAGTCCTGGTAAAACACAGCAGACATATGACTCACAACAATATAAATATTTGATATCAAATTGATGTCCAACTGAAAACTGCAGTGCCTTGGGTGGCTTTTTTTTTTTTTCTTGCTCAGCAAAGTGGAAAATCACAACTTCTGCAACTGCAAATCTGAGAAAATGTTCTGAAGCTCGCTGATCTGTGAGGCCCTCCTCGTGCTGACCTGCGTCCACCGTAGCAGGTCAGAGATCAGCAGATTAGTTCACGGGTCGACAGTGGGAATGGTGCTGACCTTGTTGTTCCTGCTGATCCGCCGTTCGGGCCGCGGCCTGGGCAGTTTGGTTTGGATCAGCTCCTCTGGCGTGTTGCCCAGAGGAGGCAGCAGCCTCTTCTTGCTGTTCCTGGTTTCGGGCAGCCACTGCGGCGGTAGCTCAAACGGTCCAAAGCCAAACTGAGTTGAGTCCTCAGCTTCTGTAGGCGTCGCGGGCGCCACCTGAGATGAGGAGGCATAAGCGCATATGTGAACTGGAGAAACCCGAGGTGGTATAATTGAAGCGGGGGCCTCTTTAGTGATGACCAGCCCTCCACCAGTGTCCTTTTTTGTATGTACTTCACCTCTGATGCTTCCGGGCTTTGACCCACCCTTCTGCTCTTCTTTGGGTCCTGTGTTCTGAGAAGGGATCTCGTTCTCTGCAGCCTGCTCTTCATCTTCCTCCTCAGAGGGTCTGAAAATCTGCTGCTGGCCAATGTTGAACATTTCTAGAAGCTGGCTCCCAGAGCGACCAGCTGTCTCCAGCCCCACCGGCTCCCCAATTACACCCTCGCCCCCTAAAGAGGCCAGACCGCCCATGCTGACCACGTTACGTCGGCTGTAACGTCTGTGGATGCTGGCCAGCAGGTCTAGCCAGCTGTGACGCGCCGAGCGATTGACAGTCAGAAACAGGAGAGGGTTAGTCAGCAGAGACAGCTTGGGGAGCCAGAGGGCAGTGAGATACAGTGAGCTTGGAAGCGCTTTGGTGTCTGCGAGGATGGTGCGATAAACAACCAAGACCCCATACGGGGCGCTGCAGGCTGAGAAAACCAACACGGCAGCCAGCAGGGTGGCGTGCAGCTCCGCTTCTCTTTGAGACACATACGGGATGGAGATGCTGTTCTGCGGAGTCCGGAGGGCCGCGATGATCACTTTCTTCTTCTGGCTGGCACTGAGTGCTCTGCGGATCAAAAGCATGAAGAGGAAGACCAAGGCCAGGGGGAGGATCACCGTGGTAACGTTGTAGATCAACACATAGACCATGTGACCCAGGGAGCGAGCGTGGTCATGTGAGCAGGATGAGGTGACGTACACATCCGTCACGTTGGTCACGGCAAACACGGGGAGGCTGGCCACGGCTGCGTGGACCCAGATATAGATGACCAGATCTCGAGATCTTGCATCGGAGATTTTCCTCTCTAATGGGTACAGCACTGAGTAGTACCTGCAGACAAAAACACCAAGAGTGAGCTTGCATGTATGGCTTTACAGAGAAGCTGTGGCATGTCACAGTAGTGAAGTAGCACATTTCTGAGAACTCAAATGAACTGATCCTGGTGCTGCTAGTTCTGCTGTGAAAAAAAGAGCTATTGTTTGAGCAGTGTTGCCTGAATACAGTCATGCTGATGCAGCTTATGAAAATCTCTTAAGATGATTTACATGGAAACGCAGATAAACAGAGTAGGATTTAAATGTGAGCGTGTCTAAAATACCCACATCAGTAACAAAAGCTCAAGCATTTGGCTCTGAAAAGAAAAGAAAAAACAAAACATTTCCACCATCTATGTGGGATAATGAAGTTAGTCATGCAAAACTAAAATTATAGCATCCGCTTCCTGAAGTACGAGATTCAAGTGGTTTTACTGGAAGGACAGAAAGCTAAAATATTCATGGGTCCATTATGATTGCGACAAACAGACAAAAAGGCTAAGAGGTGCAAATTTATCCTGCAGCCTCTCAACACATTTATGGTGTTGATGTAGAGGATTATAAATATCACAGCTAGTTTTTGAGGTATTCTGTCAATAAACAATGAAAAACATTGGAAACTATAAACAGAAATTGAACAATATCAAAAGAGGCATATTATGAATAAATGAACAAAGAGAGAATTTATTTTGCCGTTTAAAGCAGCTGCCAACTCAGTCACTAATTTAACCCAACCCAGTCACTTTGTTTGGGGCCACCTTAACCTAAAAAAGTACATTTACTCAAGTATGAAGCTGCTCATTCAGTGAGCAGTTCATACTTGCAAGGATTTATGACAT
The DNA here is from genome assembly GCA_018398805.1 of Hirundichthys speculiger. Lineage (NCBI taxonomy): Eukaryota > Metazoa > Chordata > Actinopteri > Beloniformes > Exocoetidae > Hirundichthys > Hirundichthys speculiger. Next base: position 1,699,261 of record JAGFBZ010000126.1, read on the forward strand.
CACAAACCCAGATCAGAGAGAAATTATCTGGTTTCATAATCTTTATCTTCACTCAGCTTCATTTCTAGCTGCTTTTTTTGTGCCCAAAGGGAGAGGGAGTCGGATGTCTGGCTCTGCCACCTGAAACCTGCTACTATGAACAGAGCTGGTTGAAAAGGGAGTTTTTCTATTGTGTTCCAAATGGAATTTTAACCAAAGCTTGCCATATACATTTCATTAAAACCACAGAAAGCTAAATAAAAAAAAATCTTAATATGTCTCCTTTCAGATAGTGGCTAATTTGTGCCCAACTCATATCAACCCAAGCAAGCTCTTTTTGGAGTGAATTTCACTTCTTCTTTTGTCTGTGGGGTGTTGCCTTTATGCAGTGTTTAAAACCATGTAGCCATTTCTTTCTTTAGTTCACAGCCACAACAGCATAACTACATCTACTGATATTTTTACAAAGCAAAGAAAATCATATAAATAAGTCATTATATCTAATCTAAGCAGCTCTATAAACACAACTGTTTTGTGGTCTAATACTGTCTGTATGACTACAGCTCCTGATTAACCTCTTAAATAATAAATAATTAATTGGTTTGATATTGTTCTGGCTGCAGTTGCTATGGAGCCAACTCCTTCTATAAAGCAGGAAAACCAAGCCTTAGATGACGCTGCAACAATACAGCATCTGACTGCAATCACCTTAAGAAAGTAAATAAAAAGGCACATTTATTAACTTTATTCTGTTTTTCTGCTGATCCGATCAAATCCTGCACAGCTATTTTTAATTTTGAAACATGCAATTTTGTCCTTTGCCAATCTGCACACACGGCAAGATTTTTATACTCAAAGTTTCAAAAAAAGATGATATATTACACTCTTCTTTTGAATACCATTAAATCTATTATCAAAAATGGAAAGAATGTGACCCCACTCTAAATATGCAAGGAAAGACCATCAACACTCTCAGACCAAACAAGAGGGCATTAATCAGAAGGGGTAATAAAGAACTCAAGGGTAACCTAGAAGAAGCTATAAAGCTTGAAAGAATAGACTGGATTGTCTGCACAATGGACAACTTTTTAAAAATAAAATGAACCTGTACAGTGGTTCCTACTTGTGACTGGATCACTGAGGTTGGATGTTGATACCAGGTCTCAACAGGGGCTCGACATCTTGAAATGGACTAGTCAAAGCCTACACCTGGATTTGATTGAGACTCTGTTGTTTGACTTAATGATTGCTGTACATGAGTGGAGCCTGTTGAGCCTAAAGTAGCTTCCTACCATAAATCACAGTCGCTGTATGTACTAAGCGTATGGAAAACTGACCTGTCGAGTGCAATGGCGCTGAAGCTGAGCACAGTGACGGAGCAGAACAGTTTATGGAGGAACTTGAGGGCCTTGCAGAGCAGCAGCGTGTGAAGCCACGGGCAGCAGCGAGGGCTGGCTCCAAGGGCCACGTCGAATGGGACACACACCAGGCCGGCACAGATGCTGGAACATGCCAGGTTCTTGATGAAGCGATTGGTCACAGATTTAAAGACACTTGTGCGGCATGTGCACCACAACATAGTGGCATTACCTGTGGAGAGGAGGAGAAAGCTTCAGAATGAGATTTAAACTTCCAGTTTACAGTATTAGACCAAGCTGTTCCTCTCAACACTCCCTCCGCTTTTTTTTTTTCCTGCTAAATCCTTTTCATTTGCTATAATGTATATCCATTTTCAGGCCTGCTATTCATTTCAAAAAGTTGTCATTGGAAGCAATTTAGTGCTTCTAAATTAAGCAGGTCAAACGTGATATAAACAGATGATTGTATTGATGATTTGGTATAGAGGCAGCATCCATGAAAAGCTGAAACTCTGAGGAGCTAATCTGGGCAGAGGATCTCCACTTTGTCAACAAATAAGTCAGAAAATCATTGACTTTTCTTTTGTTTTTTTTTTTTAAATGTTCCTTAAAGAATGATAGAAGTGGACTTGCACTTTTCTTCTACAGAGCACCTTCTTTTCACTTTTCCATTTAGGGATCGTCACAACAGATCATTCATTTCCATCTTATCCTATCATCTGCATCTTCCTGTCACACCAAGTAATTATCCTCTTTCACCACATCCTTAAACCTTCTCTTTGCTCGTTCCTCATTTTTTTTTCTGATTGGTAGTTCCATCACCATCCATTGTATTCCCTTCCTTTTTGTGACCAAAACATTTCAATCTATCCCTCTTATTTTATCTCCAACATGTCTAACCTTGTGCTTATTCTTAACTCAATACATCCTTCTCACTCCTTCAGAAAATATTAAACTCTTTAGCTCTACCAGCTCCAGCTCTGCTTCCTGTCTCTTGGTCAGCGTTGCTTTCTCCAAGCCATCGAGAAGGACCGGTCCCATTCCCATCATGGAAACCTTTCACTCGTAGCACTCTTCTGTCACAGACGACTCCACTCTGCTTCACCCAGATATGAATAAACCCTAACCCTCTACAGCAGGGGTCTTCAACTCCAGTCCTCGAGAGCCGCAACCCTGCATGTCTTAGATGTTTCCCTGCTTCAGCGCACCTGATGGTGATCCATTCATTTGAATCAGGTGCACTGAAGCAGGGAAGCATCTAAGACATGCAGGGTTGTGGCTTTTAAGGACTGGAGTTGAACGCCCCAGCTCTACAGAGATTTTAGTGTATAAAAGGTAAGTGCACAATAAGGTGGGCAACTGTGAGCTGTCATCAAAAGCCTTCATTCATCAAAGGCCAATAAAACCCAATAGACAAGGGATCTCCCTGGGAAGCCTTTATCAAGCACTATATGGAAATATATTCATATATTCACTTGAAGCTACTGAGCCATAGCTACATCTTTGTTCTTTCTGGTACATTTGCACACCATTTATCAAAAATCAGCAGTTAATACTGGCAGCCTTGCTTCGTGTATTGCCAATGATAATCTCAGTCAAGGAAATGTGTAGTTCTCAACACTGTGACCATAGTCAGGTGTATTCTCGGGGCCAGACCAGGTGGCACTGAGGTAAATTTTGAAAATGCTGATGAAAGGCCATCATAGATTTGGTAAGATTGTAATACACATCAGCAGTAATAACAATCAACTGCCCCAGTGGGAAGTTGCTAAAATTAATATTGAGTTGGCGTGTAGCTACGCCAAACTTACGTCATACATTGTCATTTTCTCTGGCCCCTGCCAGATTTGACCAGCGATGGCATGTACAGCCACATGTCATCATCTAGTTGTTGGTTGTCACAATGGCATCCAGCAAACAGTGAGCCTAGTAGATAGTTGGTAGACTTTCTGGGGAAAACCTGGGGTGAATTCCAATTCCTCCCCTAACCCTCAATCTCAACCCTCAATCTCAAAAATGCATGCTGCCGTTAAGTGCAAGTGTGATGGTCTGGGGCTGCTTCACTGCTTCAGGACCTGGGACGACTTGCTGTGATTGAAGGAACCATGAATTCTGCTCTCTGAGCAAAAAATCCTGAAGGAGAATGTTCAAACTGAAGGACTTGGGTTCTGTGGCACTGTAGCAGGACAATAATCCAAAAAAAACACGAGCAAGTCCACCTCTGAATGGCTACAAAAAAGAAAAAAGTTAAGGTTTTGGAGTAGCCTAGTCAAAGTCCAGAATTTAATCCAACAGAGATAATTTGGCATGACTTTAAAACAGGTGATTTGTGCCAGGAAACCCTCCAATGTGCCTGAATTAAAACAATTCTAAAAAGAAGAGTGTTTTTCCCCCTTAACAATTAATTAATAATTCATTTAATCAGGTATGCTGAAGCAGTAAAGCATCTAAGACATGCAGGATTGTGGCTCTCGAGAGCTGGAGATGAATAGCCCTGATCTAGAGGATAGCCCCCAATGATGACCTGCTATGTCTCAGGCAGCTGTAATCCACTGAGAAGAAAAATAATATGGAGAAGAAACCATCATGGAAACAGAAGGCCATGTATGCCACAGACAGATTCAAGAAGAGACTGATATTGAGAAGTCCTGGAGAAGGCTGTCCTGAGGGACTGCACAAAGACATTAATCATAGTGGCACAAGAACATTCCTTGTGTACGAGAGTGACAGAGGTCAAGGTCTCCCACTCCAGACTCTGCAGACTGTACTAAGATATCCCTGAGACAATTCAGCACAAAATAGAGGGAAGTGAGACGTATGGTATACATGGAACATCACAACTAAGTAGCTGGAATATACAGAGTACAGGAATATCTGTATGGAGTATGGTTGGTAAAAATTCCAAAGTCAAGATGCGAGAGACCTCAAAGAGTGATAGAGAATGAAAGAGCAAAAATCCTGTGGGATTTCCAAATCGAGACTGATAAACTGGCTAACCAACTAGACAGTGTGGTGGTTAAAATCCAAAAAGCAGTAGCGCGAGATGTAGGTCGTTTGTCTTCAGACACCACTAAAACTTACATTATTTATATTAAGACCTTGCTGTGCCTCTAAAACCACTCTTTACTCCTGAGTCTGAAACATTCACCCAGTATTTTAGGACCACCGAGACGAGCACAGTCACAGTGGAGATGGACAATCGAAAGACCAAACACTAAACATGAGTTTTTTTACACTCTCGGTGTCCTTGGTAGGTCACTTTTGTCATTAGTGGTTGGGTGTTAATTAGCTGCTGCTTTCAGCGAAAAAAAGATGCTTCCTGGTGTCAGAGATAGTAACGTGTGCTGTTGAGTGTGAATAATCACTAACACATTGGAAGCCTTTTTGTTGCATCCCAGTGGTAATATAATTTTCTTTTTCACTTTCTCTGTGAATGGTGAGCAACAAAGGGTTACAGCTGACACACACAGCTGCTCACAGACCTGAAATACAAATGCTGCCAATGTCACACATAAAACTGGATAGTCATCTTTGCTAATTAGTGAAAACTTCATAAATCAAATGTGGATTAAGTCTTTTTTAAAGAATTACATGAGATGAATTATTTTAAGCAATATTATAACTATAACTGTAATTTAGCTAGTTGTTAATTTTGTAAACTTGGTGAGTCAGTCCTATCATAATGGTATTTCTAAACATTAAGAAGATGAAGAAGAAAAAGCAGACGAAGGAGAAGGAATATAAAAAGAACAAACACTGAACTTGACCCAACAACATGAAGGTGGAAAGACATTTTTTTCCAATCTTGCTCATTTTATAAGCACTGTCCAGTGCCATCAGTGAAACGTTTCATGTGAACATGAAGTTTTATTTATGTCACTCTATAATGTACAAAATAAAAAGGATGTTTAATGGAGATACAGAAAAGATTTTTTTTTCATTTTTTTCCATGTTCATGCTTATCTATACTGCATAGAGATATTAACAGAATACAATAACAAGTTGTTTTCCTAACTGAAGGAATGTTTAATGCCTAATGCTAACCATGTGGCTTAGATGCCACTTGGGGTACCGTGACATCACAAACCCAGATCAAAGTATTAGTATTATCCAGCTTCCCTTTTCCCTCAGCTGAGACTTGGTAAATTTTGTATTTAATCTCTTTTATTTTTGACCAAAGAACGTCAAAAGCATTTCATCAACATCTCTGGAAATTATATCAACATTTCTTTTTTAAAGAAAGGGTATATTGTGTCTCCTTTAAAGGAAAAACATTGTTGTATGGCCCTAATTTGGCAATACGTCACCACAGGATCAATAACCCAAGGCCACAACTAAAAGGAGAGGGTGTGTAAATGAAATACTACTTCAGTGCAGGGCCGGTTCTAGAAAACGATGACTGGGGGTGCATCTCAGATCAGAGGGGGTGCACATGCCTGGCACGTTGTTCAACATTAAATTATGCATTTTCTGATTCATTTCAAGCGGAATGATACTAGCCAAACAAGAATATTCAAGAGTGTCTTTTAAATGCTTTATTGTGGAAATATTGTAGCAGAACAAAGAAAATGCTACATTTGGTCTGGACTACCTCACCCATCAGACAATCTAACAACAGATAAATAACAAAAATAAATGTAACCTGGGTGGTCCATTTAATCTGACAGAAACCACCATGCCACAGCACAAGGTGAAGGTCTTATGGGAGTGAAGAGTCTTCTGTGTAAGCACTTCCAGGATAGTGGCACACTGACACCACCAAACAAATGAGCCTTATTGAACAGAGAGAGGTGACAAAGGTTAAACTAAGCTAATAAAAATAACATAGGGCACAGTAAAACAGAATTCTATCTAAAATATGAGCCGACCTAGAGGAACAGCATACCTTTACTTACTTCTCAGCAGCTTCTCTCTCAACTCTCCAGTGAACTTCGGGGTGAGGTCCTTCTCAACAGCAGTCTGAATCTTCTGTTCCTCTCCTGCCACAACACCACTGATACCATGTGCTCTCTGCTTGCTTCATGCCTTGCCAGTCCCTTATCGCACACAAGAGCATGGCTCCAGTTGCTGTAGCCACTTGTGGAGAAGGCATCTCTTTTACTATGGCCAAATCTAAACTTTCTACATGCGAAGCAAAATACTGCATCATTTTTGAAGAAATATTCCAGCCAATCTCTCTTATTGAACCATGAGCTGCAACAGGGACACTTTACTCCTCCAAAAAAATTATTATTTCTTAAATGCACTTGAAGTGGTTCCTTAGGTCCACTTAGGTCGTCGGGTGGGCCGGGCGCCTGCCCCCCCTCCCTTCACAGCGGCAGCGGCTTGGGCAGGAGTGAGCAGCTGGACGAGGCTACTGCTTGCTCCCCAGCAGCAGCTACGCTAACTTAACAAAGTTCAAGTTGAGATTGAATTTTTGCCTCAGGACCACCGTTGTCTGACTTTCAGGCATGGTTGTGCTTGAACCACTTTCGAATATCCATTGTTTACTTTGTGTTGATGGTGCAGTAGAAAGCAGCATCTTGCTGGGAGATACTGGGATTTTTGGTATCGATCCGATACCAAATAAATACGGGGCCAGTATTGCCGATGCCAATGCCGATACCGATACCGATACCGGTACTTTTTCATATTAAGCTTGATCTCTGATGAAACTGCTGACCTTTTGGTGTTTTTGTGATTTTTGTATTTGGATTATTTTATTAAAGCCTAGGATAGAATTTCAGCAAACTTTATGGGTAACAGCAAAAAAACTTTAATATCACAATTAACATTTTTGTGTAACTATTCCTTGGAGTTGAATTGTTCTGTTCATAATCTTTTTTCTAGTCCGACTCTTATGATATTATATGTTTCAATACTTGTGTAATTTTGTTTGCAGTGTGTGCACTTTCCTGTGCCTTTAACTCTTTAAATTATAATAATAAATAAATAATAAATAAAGGATTATCTATGTTGTTCTTTCTTAAATAACACCTTTCAATGGGATACACGACATGTACAGACACTCTGGTGCACCTCCCCAAAATTGTAGGTGACTGCAGACAGTGCCGCAGAGAGGAGAGAAAGGAGGCCTCTGATTGGTCAATTCTACATCCGCGTAGAAAAGAGCGTGTCATCGAAGAAATGAGGAAGTACCTACATCTGTACGATTCTCATTATCCACGCTACAAAGACAGCACATATTCTAGTAATTCATGGGGAAGATTGCGATTAATGTGGGTCTGGATACGGCCGAGACGGTGAGGAAGTGGAAAAACGCAAGAGATAAGTTTAGTAAGTTTAGCTAGTTCGTGATTGTCCCTCTTGTGTTGTGGCATGGAATAACATAGCGTAGACCGCGCATCAAAATTGAGCATAAATCAAAAGTAACTACCGGTGACGAGATAACTGCGACACATTGCTGCAAGAGTGTACACAGCCCTTCAGTCAATGCCTGTGGGAGAGAAAAAAAAGCTTGAGTATCGATCTTTTTACACGAGTATCGCTCAATATCAATACCAATGTTATATTATCGATATTTGGATCGATCCGCCGACCTCTAATGCAGACACATAAACTGAGGGTGCAATGCATGCTTATGCACCTGCGTAGAACTGGGCCTGCTTCAGTGTTAGATGGTACTATATTTCAGAGGCCAACTGACTGAGGAAACTAATAAGTGGTCTTCTATTTTGTTTTTACCATATAAAGGTACTCATACTTCATTACAGTACACGGAAACATATGAACATTTTAGTCCGTAAACTCTTGCAGTGAACACTGTTAATGCTTTCTCAATAATAAAAGACTTCAGTTTTGGTATCTAGGCTCTGATCTAATCAATCCCCACTTATTGAGCATATGCAGAAATAACAATAGTGCTGAACGTAACTTAACCCTCCTCCACAGAATCACAGCCAACAGGTGGAAGCTGGGAAAGAGGTGGGATTTTAAGAGCATCTGTGAGGTTGACAGATGGCACATATCAGAAGGTATGTGACAGACTAGTACCTCTTGTTCCTTAAATAGACCTATGAACAGGATGGAGTAACTGAAATAAACCATGCAGAGGGGTGAGAGTGAGCATAAAAAGCTGCTCGAGATGTCTGAACTAGCTCTGAAGGGGGTCACATCATTTCTGGCTATGGGAAAGTGGACTTTAGGATGTCATCATAATTCATCTCAAGATCTAAAATGAAATGAACACTGATGTATCCACGCATCATGTAGAACCCTGTTCCCTAGAAGTCTGAGTGATCGTGAATCACATGACCACTTGCTGAGCAGAAGCAGAGAAAGAAAACTCTGACTCGGTCATCCAGCCAGAACAATTTGGCTCCCCTCACATCCCTCAGGTCTCCACTTCTGTCCATTTCACCAACATCTGATGTGTTTACTACGACATCTGGTCACTTATTGTCTGAAATACATCCTGGGTTGTGGCAGATGTTGTTTATTTATGGGATAATCGATGTTAATAACTTTAGAGTCATAATCCTTTAGTACATTGATGTATGTTCTACAAACAAACAAAAATACAATCCTGCTACATTTTACTGCACAGCAAAAGTGAGCACGGAGTCATCTTTACTTGCTCCTTTTTTTTGTATTTTATTTTTTTTTGTGTGTGTCAGCTGCACCATGTTTCATCACGAGCAGTGTGTTTGTGCACGCTGCAAAACATCCAGTGTGTCACTGAGGACATCTTTCCAAACAAGACTTGCAAATGAGGCCGAGTGTGGTTTCTGCAAGGGAGAAACGGGATGTCACAGCCACATTTGTGACAAATGACACATTCATTTCCAGCGCTTTCATTACACACAAATGATTGTTTCTGCCTGCCGACATGATTGAGGGGATGCTGAAGCCGGTACTCTGTATGGCTGGTGTACTGACGCTTGTCCATCGATTTACAAGGCTCACATCCTCAGTTCATAATGATCAGCAGCCTCTTGTGCTTCGTCTGGGTACATTGGTAATTCAGTCACAGGCTCATCTAAAAAATGCTTATGCACAGACAATAATCCTTATCACATGTTGGTTTCAAGGTCATGAATAGAAGTACCAATACCAAATTTAACCCAAGTATGTGGGAGCTTATCCTACATCTTCAGGGACTGAAAAACATCAGTATAGCTTATTTAAAGGGAACATCTTATTAGAAAAAATACTTTTCCTGTGCTTGAGACCATTTGTTTGGGCACTTTGTCTAAAAATGTCGCTTCCAGTCAGTCATTCAGATTTGTAGGATTTTGTGACATCCCAAACCCAGATCAGAGCAGTTATCATGCGAACCCATCTTTATTTTCACCCAACTTGGAGGAGGTCACTGTGACATCACAGGCTGCTTTGCTGGCTACTGTTTTGAGCCCTCTGCATCAGCATCTTGGTCTTTTGATGTACAAGTGAGTGATGGATCTGAAGGAGAGTCATCACAAGGAAGCCTCACCCTAAACCATATCCCAGCATCCCATCTATTTCATTGTAAACAGAGCCATAATTTAAAAACACCAACATGATGCTGTACTAATGTTCCCAACTATCAGAGTGCTTGAGCTTTACACATATTTACAGCAGGCATTAGAGATGCCACCACCCTCCCTAAAAGCCCAGACTCGTCTGATTGATTGGTCAGGCCAGTGTCCTAAGAAAGGACAGTGATCATCAACTTTAACACTTTCCAAGAAATTACACTTTAACATCCAATGCAAATAACTTTCAATAACAATATATATGCTATAGTTGAATGAAATATAGGTGTATAAGGGACAAACAATATAAGGAAAAAAAAACATACAAACATCAAATAAAATGTCATGTAGACTTTAAAGAAGATGTGAAACCAACAACTGAGACACTAAATCAAGAGTGAGAAAGTACGTCTTTTTCCCATACAAGCTGGACTTTTATTAATGATAGACAGCCCCTGCTGGTCACTAGAAAGAATGCAGGCTTCTTTACAGAAACCATATTGCGTACAGTTTATGTTTTAGCATCAACAATCTCTGCTAGGAAATGACTGACTCGTAACTAAATGCAGCAAGTATTTGTAGACAATCCACCTTGGCATTTTATAGGTTTTAACGGTAGTGCAGGAGTGAGCCTCAGTAGCTGCACATTAATTGCTCATATGCCAAATAGTGGCCTCTACTTGTTTAAGTCAGAGTAATGGGAAGACTGCAGGCAGTATGGACTGGTTGATGACTGACTGCAAAAACCAGCTTTAACTGGAATGATATTTACATGTCTAAAACTGACTACTGTTGTCATGTTTTTGAGTATGTCCATTTACACAACGATAGTCGTGCTTTTTGTCTAATAATAAAAAGCATTAAGCGGTGCTGTATCAAATGATGTCTGTGATCAGAGCCCTCTCTTGCTATATGCTGAATATGCAGATGTGCAGGGCTTCTGTAGCCACCAGGAGCCTCTGAGCCACAGTATACATGATAGGGAACAAATAAAATGATGTCTTTATTTGTTGACACTTAAATAAGAACATTTAAGTGCTTTAAGCAGAAAAAAAGCAGACGTTTGCCTATATTAAAATACCAATTTCATTTGAAGGAATATTTGCTTATTTCTACAAAGCAGTTTTAGGACCTATCCTGGTCAGACAACTGCATATTACTTGCGGTAGTATGTCACATATCAACACTGAGGAGACATCACATCAGAAGCAACTAAGATTCTCAAAAAAGTAATGGCAGAAAAAAACAAGAATGACAAAGGAAGAGACTAAACAAAAGTAAATCTCAGACAGTGCTATAAAAGTCACTCAACCTCACCACCTATAAGGAGACCCAGAGATCTAAAAATGGCAAAAGTTTCAATGTGTGTTGCTTTAAAATATGCATTTAAATAATAAATGAGTACTTAGATTATCAAATTATCGACTTAAATTATGCCTCAGATGGAATTTCTTGCTAATTTGCTGATTTTTTTAAAGTCAGAAATTTTGAGATTTTCCTTGCACAGTTTATAAAGTAAGAATTGGAGTTTTCTTATACATTTTCTGGTTTTTCTTAACAAATGGTGAAAGTTTATACAGTCACAGTTTCTGATTTTCTCTTGCAATTTTGCAGGTTCAAGAAATTAAAGTCAGAAATTCTTTCTTGAAATGTTAACCTCTGCTTAATTGCCTTTTTCCCCCCTCAAATGTCCCAAAAAACACATTAGCTCAGTTGGCATCAATAAAATCAATGTTAGCTGGCTAGCTCAATTTAAATTTGATTTTAGATTTACAAATCAAAACCTGTTTTCTTCTTAAAGTGTAATAAATGAATGCACAGGTGGGATCATCAAAGCAATCCACAGCAACTTTTTAATTTTGAGATTTTTAGCACCCCCTGCTGGGCAAAGGAGTTTTTACTCCTCACCATTCTACAAGTGAACGTGTTTACAAGCCAGTAAATGGAAACAGGGAGAAAGGCAACCTGTGGAAAACTAAAGATGTTGACTGAGCAGGTAAAATAATAAAACTTTTACACTAATGTTAATGTATAATTTTGTGACATCTACAGGCATAAATAGAGATCACTTTGCAACTGCAGTCAGTGATACATTCTTGGATTTTTAGGCATTCTTGCCGACTACATTAACAGTCTATACAAGTTACTGTGAAGATGTAAACACACATGCATTTACAGGCATTTATGTGTGACTCTTTTGTTGTTGTCGTTTTACACACAGCCCAGATTGCTATTAGAAAAATTGGTATCCTAAAACAATAACATGCAAAAGAAGTTTTCCCCAACCAGCTTATTGTTGCTGCTTACAGCAGCTAATAACTGAATAATTAACATTGGTGTTTGTATATTTCTGGTGGGTGAACATCTGATGAATAACCAATGAGTCACCTCCTTTGATTTCACATCCATGCCTAAAGAAACCATAACAGTAATTCAAAATCAAAGATCAGTTCATATGTTTGCAGGCAAACTTAGTTGTCCAACAACAAGGAGCAAGCCACATCCATCTTTATCCTGTCTTCTCCTTCAGCTTTCACCGAGTGAACTTCTGCCCAGATTTACTCCATTTCGGTCTCTTGCTCAATTGCACTCTCTCATCTTCTCTTCCTCACAACCTCTGTCATTACTTTCACTGCTTTTATTGTCGTCTCTGCCATGATCTGTGCACAATATGCAAAACTGCACCTAGCTCTGTGAGTTAGCCTCAGTTTATTGTGAATATGTGATGAAGTGGGGGAAGCGATATGCAGATGTTGCAATGATCCAGAATTCAGATTCAGAAGCTGCTTTCTGTGGGCAGCAGGCCTGGATGGGTTCTGAGAGCTTAAATTCATAAAACAATCCTAATGTTCTTTTATAAAGACATTTGAAACTGATATTATTTGATGATAAAGTTATTTTGTTTTTCTTTAAAATGTTGAACTCCTCTCAGACTGGGGTTTTACAAAACAGGGCAAGAGAATCTAGCTGGAGACTGGAGAAGGTGGAGCTCCACTCCAGACTGAAAAGTATGTGACCTCCACTCCAGTGGTTGGGGTCCAAGTAACACATCAGGGCAAATGCTGGTAGGGCAGAAGTCACATGGTTCTGGTCTGGAGTGGAGCTACTGGGGGCCCTCCCCTTTCAGAATCTTGTAGGGCTCTGAAAAGGCTAGAAACGCCCTTAGAGTGTTTGAGGCATTTATGAATATTCAGATAGACCACTTGTTACCAATTACAAGAGATACTTCAAAAAAGCTTTGCTTGGCTGAATGTACCCTATGACCCAGATATAAACTATTTGGGTTTAACGGTGATGTTATTACAGATGTTTAAATCAAGCATTTAAATGTTGTGCATAACGAGCCTGTTGGATTTGATCCCTACATTTGAGCCTGTTTAAATGTGTATTGGGGGGCTTACCAAGCAGTGAAGCCTATGAGGATGAAGACCTGGACGGTTGTGCTGAAGTCCCGGTAGGCTTGCTGCTCATCCGGTCCGCTCCCCTCCGCGGGCGGGCCGCTGTCCCACCTGACCGACGGGCTCGACGCGTTCACGAGATCCCGCCAGAGGTGGGCTGCGGTGAAATTCACGGCCCCGTCCCCCACAGTCGCTGTTCGGATTCTGCTTTCCATGTTCGATTCACCGAAGGTTGTTTTCAGTCGAGCTGGCCGGAGAGAGACATTTCTGACCTGATGCTCTGATCGTTGATGTCAGTGAGGATGCAGGATGGAGAGGCTGGCAGCGCGCTTAGCTGGCCGCAGTTTGATCATCTACTGTCCGCGAATATGACTGGTACAGCATGGTGAATACATGTTCGTGCATCAGCGCGCTCGTGAACGGAGACCATCTGCTTGTGTGGCCCGTGATTTCTCAGCAGGGTGGAAAGTTAAACCCGTGCGCACCGCGGCTGAACGCGCCGCGCCGCCCGACGCTCAGCGCGCCTAAAACCAGCCCCGGTGGGGAAGCTTCCACCCGCGCAGCACCGAGAACCCCGGGAGCCGTCTCCTCTCTCCGTCAGGAAAGGCATCGTGGATGACAGGGCTTCCGCTCCTGCTGCCAATCGCGCCGTCAGGGGTTGTTTCTTGGTAGACTGAATGCCGTGGTGAGACCGCAGCTGAATATCTCACAGCGCGAGGTGCCAGACTGAACAGGAGAGCCCCTCCTCCTGCTCCTATACAGCTCCGAGAAACTCTTATAAATGACAAGCAGCATGGCCAAATTCAGTCCTGATAAAATAAAACAAATGTGCACATAAGATCAGCCAGAAATGCAACAACTCGATGAGTTCTGTGGTACTTTTTTTGGAGATGAAACCTCTTAGAACACTTTAAATATTCTTCCCAGCGCTGCAGAAACATTAAGATCAGAGGGGAAAAGGCAAATCAGAAATAAAATCTCACATCAGGGTTTCCCTTTCACACTGCTGCTGTTCTCTTGCTCAGCCTGTACTCTAACAGGAGCTTGTGACATTCCCCTTTGGTTTGATGAACATACCAGAAGCAGGGAAGGACAGACCATTGCAGGGCAAAACACAAGATAATACACATAAATGTATCTTTCACTTTTACAAAAAAAAAAAAAGAGTGAGGCTAATAAATATGAGCACAAAGGGACTACCATAAAATAAGACCAGCTACAAAACAGTTACAACCCTACATGTTCCTGTTTGAACACTAAATCAAGAAATCTGAGTGTTCTCATATGAACGACCAGTTGGTCCAGTTGGAGGTACAGATTTCAGCATATTTGACTCCTTCCTTAGATGTGGCAACAAAAACAGACCTTAACTGATCAGAGGGGAATCTCTGGAAAAGAACAAAGCCCTTCATGTCTGATTCCAAGGTATTGAACATTAACATGGGAATAAAAGCTCCACAGTGGGAGTTACTTACAAAAAACTGGTTTGGTTTAGTAAAGGAACATTCTGGGGTCTATTATTATTAGATGGAAGGGTGTGTACAGACATTTTTGGGGGTTGGTGCTCAAGACAAGGGAAAAGATCTTTTTTGATGATTAATGACACTTATTTACAATATATTAAATCAACAAAAATAAAATATCTCCTTCACTTGTTTTAATTACTGTCATTTATTTCTAAAACTATACAATCTATATCATTCCCAAACTTCAGAATACCAATGGGCCCAATTTGAAATGTGAAAATTCTCCGCAGCCCACCGAAACCTTTAATCACAACTCAACATACAGGACTAGGAACCATGATCCGATATCAATGTAAGGGGTCAACAAATAAGGTGACACTTGTCATATTAAGTTAAGATGACAGTAGAATAACACTTAACTGGTTTGTTTTATTACTTCTTAATGTTTTTAATCATGTCATGAATATTTTACAGTAATTAAAAACATATTTAAAAAAGATCGAGGATTTAAAACACATTTGTTTAATTTCAATGACCTCTCACGGCCCACCTGCAGTCCCACGACGGCCCACCAGGGGGCCGCGCCCACACTTTGGGAATCTCTGATATCCATACAATCATAAGGGTACTCATCAGATAAAAAAAAAAAAAAAAAAAAAAGATAAATAAAAAAAATAAAATCACATCTTTTTTATTTAAAAAGCAACATTTTGCTGAAAAAAAAATCATTAATTTTGCAAAACGGTGACTTTTTAATTTAAAAAATTAATATTACAATTGTTTGTCGTAAAATATAAAGATGCATAAAAATCTATCTTCTTAAATCACAAGGGGATGACAAAACCCAGTTTTTGTTATAAAAAATGTAATTTCTAAAAAAAAAACTTTGAAAACAAAAAATATAAAATAAATTTTAAGAAATTGTTAGACCTTCTGCAGAAAAGAGCACTTGTCAAGTTGGAGGGCAGAGGGGCGGGTGCATGAGCCCCACCTGGAGTCTACCTGTGCACGTGCCCGTTAGATGCTCAGAAGTGGAAGCTTTTGCTAGCGACCAAAATCATGTAAATCGAAGCAGTTCTGAGATTAAAACAGAATATTTGTTTGCAGCACAATGGTAATTCATATTAGCGCCTGCTGCAACAGATCTATGTCAAAATAAACTATTATATTAAACCTCTGACAAGACTTGAAAATGTCACTTCACTTCCAGTTGTTGCCACAGTTATAAACCCTGAGTGTAATTCAGGCTCTAAATGCAGCATCACTGCGTTGATCCACCTCAGGTTGCTGCTAACGCACCGCTGAGCTGAAACATGGTACTTGCTGTAGTCGCGTTTATGTGCTTTGAAAAAAACAAAAAGAGGAAAGTGTTTTTCTCTTTTTTTTTTTTATTTGAGCTCCATATTTTTCTTCTCATCTATCTGTTGTATTTGGCACAGTTGTTGGCAGGCTACTGAACTGTGTGCTGATGTTTACACTGTTTTATTGTGTAGCCGACAAAGATCAGAGAGTCAGCAAGTTGCAGACGCATCGCGAGACAATTCCTTCCACATTTCTGACGCTGCTTGATATCTGTTTTTGATCACCAGACGGTAACATCTTTCATCTTTGTTCCTGAATCTCACTGTGACATGTGCAACTGCTGTTTCTGAGCTACGATGGTCCCCTGGATTGCGCAGTGTTTTATCTGAGATGACCAAAATCGTACAGCGTGAACCCGGCCTTAAAACTGACTGTTTTTAACAGAGCTGTAAAGGCATGGCTGACCAGAGAGCTGTTGTACTCTGGTATTTTGTTAAGAACATGTCATAGACATTTCATTAAAACCTCAGTAAACTGTGTCAACTTTTGGGAAAAAAAACGGACATAATGTGTCAGTGTTAGAGTTAATGATTTGCTCAGAGAGACATATTAACACTCACTGCATTGTTTACTAACTGTTCTTGCCGCCCAGGTGCCTCATGAAGAACTGCTGGACCCTCTCCCATAGGTCCACCTGAGCCTCAGAGTGGGCTTTTGGCTCCCCACCAAACACCACGTCCCTCCCGACAGCCGCATGAAACCCAGATGGACAGAAAGGCATGTAAGGAACCTCCAGAAAGTGCCCAGCTTTTGGGTAGGTAACAAGCTCAAATGAGTCTTTGTTATGATTTCTAAGCGTTGCGGTCGCCTGCTTGGCAAAGAAAGCACTGTTCCAGTTGTGGTCATCCTCCGAAACGGCGAACAGGAACTGGCAGCTGGCACGCTCGATCGGAATCAAAGACGCCCTGTTCTTTTCCAGAGTAGGGTCTGGCAGGGCATCGCGTATATCTATGAGCCCCGAGTCTGTGATTTTTACATTTTTTATGACAGGTGGGAGTGGAGGCATAACAATGTCTTTGGTAGTGTAACGGAATCACAGTATTAGCATTGCAGCTGTTGATACAGACGGTTGCTGTGATCCCAGAGAGGAAAGAGGACATGGCCATGGCCAAAGCACCGCTGTGAGAGATGGATATGACTGCAATTCCAGGACCTTGTACCTGGAAGGAAAGGTTCAAGTGTTAATGTTCTTATTTCTCTGAACAAATCTGCCTCTATGAAGAGACACATTTTGTTTTTAGATTAAGGAAGTTGAATATCACTGATACCAACCTATTACAGAAGCAGATTATTTTATTTCATTAAAGATTAATAATTTTATTCATAAAAACATAATTAATGCAAATGATTTTCCATAAAATATTGACTCTAATTTCTTTTGTTTGCCTTTATGTAAATTTGTTAAATTCATTGTTAATATCCAAGTTTGGGAACAATTCCCAACACAGCTGTCTACATTCATTTAAACCTACAACAGTTGATTATTTAAATGCCACAAATGTCACATTCAGGGATCTGCGTTTCCATAAATTAAATATAAACTAAATTAACAGTAGTTGAGTCCATTATTGTTATCATCGCCAAATCCTCTAAATATTGGCCTTGGTGGGATATCACATAAAATTATACAAAACAAAATTTACCTCAAGAGAAAGCAAGTCAAACAGCTCTTCATCCAAAAATAAGGTCATCTACAAATAAATTCAGCCTCAGTATAACCTTAAATATACAACATTTGTAAATGACCTGGGAACTATTCATTTTCCTTCATCGATAATTGATGATTTCAGAAAGTAGATGGAAACACTGACACACTGGATATAAATATGGGTCTTTGTCTCCAATACGTTTTGTTTGGACAGTGTTTTTTTCAGAAAATGTGAAATAGAATAATAAAACGCAAACAAGACATGTACAGTGCCTTGCAAAAGTATTTGGCCCCCTTGAACTTTTCAACCTTTTGCCACATTTCAGGCTTCAAACATAAAAATATAAAATTTAAATTTTTTGTCAATTGGGACACAATCCATGAGGTGAAACGAAATTTATTGGATATTTGAAACTTGTTTAACAAATAAAAAACTAAAAAGTGGGGCGCGCAATAGTATTCAGCCCCTTTACTTTCAGAGCAGCAAACTGACTCCAGAAGTTCAGTGAGGATCTCTGAATGATCCAATGTTGTCCTGAATGACTGATGATGATCAATAGAATCCACCTGTGTGGAATCAAGTCTCTGTATAAATGCACCTGGTCTGTGATAGTCTCAGGGTTCTGGTTAAAGCTCAGAGAGCATAATGAAGATCAAGGAACACACCAGGTCCCAGATACTGTTGTGGAGACGTTTAAAGCCGGATGTGGATAGAAAAGATTTCCCAAGCTTTAAACATCTCAAGAGCACTGAGCAAGCAATCATATTGAAATGGAAGGTGTATCAGACCACTGCAGATCTACCAAGACCCGGCCGTCCCTCTAAACTTTCATCTGGAACAAGGAGAAGACTGATCAGAGATGCAGCCAAGAGGCCCATGATCACTCTGGATGAACTGATCTACAGCTGAGGTGGGAGAGTCTGTCCAGAGGACAACAATCAGTCCTACACTGAACAAATCTGGCCTTTATGGAAGAGTGGCAAGAAGAAAGCCATTTCTCAAAGATATCCATAAAAAGTCTAGTTTAAAGTTTAACAAGCCACCTGAGAGACACACCAAACATGTGGAAGAAGGTGCTCTGGTCAGATGAAACCAAAATCAAACTTTTTGGCCACAATGTGAAACGATATGTTTGGAGTAAAAGCAACACAGCTCATCACCCTGAACACACCATCCCCACTGTCAAACATGGTGGTGGCAGCATCATGGTCTGGGCCTGCTTTTCTTCAGCAGGGACAGGGAAGATGGTTAAAACTGATGGAAGATGGATGGAGCCAAATACAGGAGCATTCTGGAAGAAAACCTGTTGGAGTCTGCAAAAGACCTGAGACTGGGACGGAGATTTATCTTCCAACAGGACAATGATCCAAAACATGAAGACAAATCTACAATGGAACGGTTCACAAATAAACGTATCCAGTTGTTAGAACGGCCAAGTCAAAGTCCAGACGTGAATCCAGTCCAGAATCTGTGGAAAGAGCTGAAGACTGCTGTTCATAAACGCTCTCCATCCAACCTCACTGAGCTCCAGCTGTTTTACAGGAAGAATGGACCAGAATTTAGTCTCTGGATGTGTTAAACTGATAGAGACAAACCCCAAGAGACTGGAGCTGGAACTGCAGCAAAAGGTGGCGCTACAAAATATTAACGCAAGGGAGCCGAATAATAATACACGCCCCACTTTTCAGTTTTTTATTTGTTTATTTTCAAATATCCAATAAATTTTGTTCCACTTAATGATTGTGTCCCACTTGTTGTTGATTCTTGACAAAAAAAATTGAAATTTTACTTATTTATGCTTGAAGCCTGAAATGTGGCGAAGGTCAAAAAGTTCAAGGGGGCCGAATACTTTCGCAAGGCACTGTATAGATATAGAAGCTATGAATATGGCAGTAATAGTTGCTTTCATCTTTAACACTGACCTCTGGTCGACTCCTCAGATAAGTCAAAGCCCCTTCAAAGTACTCCAAATCCAAGTTTTGAGGGTTTTTCGGTAACCCCTGGTAACGATAATACGCCAGTGCCAGAACGACAAAGCCTTTACCTGCCAAGAGGCTGGCTCTGGGTTCAGTAAGACCTCCACCTAAAGTGTACAAATCCACAATTGCTGGAAACGGACCCTTTCCTGGTAAAAAAAAAAAATAAATCAATCAAATCAAGAGTTACACTTCATTAAATACTTGCCAATGAATAAGCATGTTTTAGCTGTACCGTCAAGCTAACCTGGTGGTATGAAAAGCACTCCTCGTATCCTGCCCTCTTGCAGAGGTATTCCTCCTCATCCCCTCAGGCATGAATTCCCTCTCATTGGTTTCAGATGCTAACAGCTCACCAGTCTCCTCATTCAAGGCTTCTATCTCCACCAGCGCCGGGCTGAGCACATTCTTCTTCAGGAGTTTACTGTGTGGCGTGTCCGGTGCCATGGCCCAAAACAGACCCATGGGCTCCACGTCGGTGTAACTTCCTCCCAGAGACGGTGCCCTGCAGACATCCACCTGGCCCGATCGCGTCAGCTTTGTAGGAGGCAGAAGCTTTGAAAATTAACCCTCTGTCATCAACCAGTTTGGACCTCAGCTGCACTGGTTTGTGAGGAGGAAGCCCCTCCACTTTTATCTGGACCAGCTTATCATAGAAACAACGAACACTGGGTAGAATCTTCAAACGCACCTGTGAGCATGCCATTTTTGTTGCTCGGGATGAGAACTGTGGATCACTTTAATCGTCCTTCACTTCCGGCTCCGGCCTATGTTTAATTTTTTGCAGGAGATGCTCTGGTGTCACAGCATCTGTCGAGGCATTCAAGGATGAGAGGCATTGCTTTCACACACAAATCAGAACTTCTTTGTTATCAAATGTCATCTTACTCAAGCACAATCAAAGCCAAAGATTTTTGCTTTTGAAGACTAAGAAGGTCTTTTTATTTGATGTTTTGATTTGATGCAATAAAATTGTACTTAATTTGGGCTTTATGAATGAATGAATGAATGAATGAAAAATACTTTAATAATAATAATAATAATTTAATAATAATTATCAAAGATATCAATCGTTTCTAACCAATAATCAATGAAAGCCATAGGGATTTAAGTTGCAGAACTTACATGTATCTGGTTTAAAGTCTATTTTACATTTGTACTCTGTTCCTACTATTCGTTTTTTGTTTGTTTTTGTTTTGAACTTCTTGATGACAAATGTAAATGCAAATTTAGTGGCACTAATCTGGTTGCTAGCTTTAGTGTTACACTGGTTATCAAATGGCAAAACATAAGAAAACAAAATAAAAGTGGCAAAAAAAATTTGAAATAACATAACATACCTGCATTTGCCTATGCCTAGTGACCTTTCACCCAGAAATAAGAGTGAGAAGTCACGTGACCAGCATGAACGTGTTCAGTGTGTTATATTACTTTAACTGGATACACCGTCACTGGCAACTTGGTTAAGGGTCGAGTAACACAGAATGTTGCCATCCAATTGAAAACAAAAAAGGTGGAACAGCACCAAAACGTTACACCCCCTCCTTTTTTTTTTTTTTATTTATTTATTATTTTTTTTATGATGGGACATTTGCTCTTGCAACCGTGGAGGCGTTTGTAGGTTTTACTTTATGTGGAGTTGTTTTTGCATACTGCCGAAGCACGAGCGTTTACAATATATGTCAAACTGTCTCAGCCAACATCTGATGTAATGTCCTCCTGTAGAATCTTACCTGTGCAACCTTGGAGAAGCCTGTGAATGTACAGACGGGACGGGAGCGGCTGAAGAGCAACAGGAAGCAGAGAACTGGGCGCTACCATTTCTCCTAAAGAAGGGGGGGCTTTGATGGTTTACTGTTTTTTTTTTTTTAATTCCTTTCGTCTTTGATCTGATGTTGTATGAGTATACCACTTTCTACAACACTGGTCTTTAGAGAATCAATTAAAAAGACATGTTCTGAGATTTAAATAAAGAGAAATATTTTAACAATTTAATGTTACTGTTCTTCATTATTATTAATTATGATTACTTTTACACACGTACCATATCTGGAAACTTAAATGAGCCATTTTCTTAATCAAGATAAAGTATTTTGTTATATTTGCTATTAATAGAATCTTATTTTTTAATGAATAAACTCAATTAGATGCCTCCTCTTATTGGTATGAAAGTAAAATAGCCACTAGATGTCAGGACTGGCACATAGAATATAGGTTATCTTCCTGTGCAAGATTGAGATTATATTTAAATTAACTACATGTAATAACTGGAAAACTGTCTCAGTTTTGTTGTTCTGAACACAACAACAACAACAACACACACATAAAATACACTACAGGCAAAATCATTTTCACTAAATGTATTTCCCTATGTGACAGAATGCAGGAGTTGTTAGAACACCATACTACAGGTATTTTCATTTTAATGGTAAAATTGGAAAGACAAAGGTTTGCTCCTTCTTGTTCAAACTCAATAAACTCAAACCTTTTTTTTTTTTTGCATGAGATGACATGTCAGGACGTTTAAAAGTTGTTTAATTCTAATACTCATTTATTATCAATTACTTGGATTTAAAACATTGCCCATGAGGTGATACAATGGACAATAGATAAGAGAAGGATCAATTATTTTTATAGAAAAATGAATGACCAGAAATAAAGACTGAACAAGGGTGCAAGTGGAGTGAATAGTCAGGAGGAAGAACTGAAGAAAGTAAAAGTAAGTGGAGATACTCTATGCAGAGACCACATCCTTGCAAACATCTGCAAAATCATGTGGTTAGATAAGAAGCTTTTAGGATAGTATATAACATATCCATACTCTTGAGCTGTGCTTGTAAAGGGTTTTGAAAGTTTTAAATAAGCATATAAAAAGAATTGGACCCACTCATTCATTTTACTGACATATCTTGCGTATGCAAGAAATTTGTGTAGGCACAAAAAGGAAGCTTGTTTTTTGTATTTAACATAGCACTTGTGTACGTTACATTCAGATCATGTGTCTATCATCTTGTGTTTAAAATCTACTCAATCCAAGTGACATCTATAGATTTGGGGCTATTCACACTATGATGACGTTCTTTCTGTAGCCGAAAAAGAGGGGAAAAAATGTGAAAAAATGAAAAATATCCATTGAAGAATGACCTCCTCGTCGATTAAAGTGAAAAAAAAATCTTATCTCAGTCGTTCTTGTGATGATATCCAAGTAATACATTATTTTCAAGTGCGGCATTTACCGTTTCCATTGTTCCGATTTTTTTTCTCTTCTTTTCTGTAGTTTTGTTTTTTCGTGGATTCTTTTGTCTGAGAACTAAAAAAAAAACGTGCTTTTATTTTGAAGTTTAGCCTGTCGCGGCCGTCCGAGACCATTTGGGCCCGCCCTTTTCCAGAGGTAGCCATGGAGACCGCGAGAGAGAGGCAGCCAATCCTCCTCACAGCGAGCGTTTCCGCTCACCTAAAATAAAGAGCTGGCGAGTCGAGGACGAGGCTCGGCGGAGAGGCGCTGACGGAGCTTTCCCACGAAAACGTTACATTTTCACACTGCTTTCCAGTAGTTTAGGTGTCGCCACTCACACGGCCGTTAATGCCTCGAATGTGAACCGGGAAGAGGAGGGCTTTGCTGCTGGTAACCTTTACGTTGGTGAGTCTTTTCTCGGTCGGTCGGTAGCCAAACGCACATAGGCCACTACAAGAAGTCTTACTTTGTCGCATTTTCTCTTCTCCCTTTTTTTTTCAGTTGACAGCAAGCTAAAAAGACCAATCGCAGACTCCGGCGTAGTATTGATATATTTCACAGTACATAGTTTCCAGATGTCTGTTTCTTGAATAAAGAGGTTTTAAAGACTACGCTAGCCGCGATCTGCGGTGAACGTTATTAACGTTTGATTAAATACCGTAATACGTTTGGGTTTCCGCACTCACTTGGATATAAGCTTTAATCGGTGAGAAAATGTTCACCATTACACAATGATTGGAGATACAACAAAGCAAACATTTGTCAAATAGCTAGTTAGTAGCCTCTAACAGCTGTAACATGACGGTATTGTTATACTCGGTCACATGAACAATAAAAGGCTCGAGGAAGTCAGAGGAGTGCCAGTTTTCTTGAATGGTAACTTGATCAAACAAGGCGCTAACTGTGTGTGTTGGTATGTGGCTTGATTTGAACGGGTTTGGTCTCTTTGTTTTTAACCAGCTGTGTGTGTGTGTGTGTGTGTGTGTGTGTATGTGTGTGCGCGCGCAGTGTTGGCAGCCCACCTCTCTCTTTGTTTAAATAGCTCGCAGTACAGATGCACGTGTCGCGGTGTGTGACTGCTTCAGGACAGCTTGAAGTTCGCGTATCACATTTAAAACCGTTTCAGGGATCTGTTATTGGGTTTTGAGTCCCCCAGCAGTGTTATGGGCCACGTTCTGGCTTTTGTTCCCGTAAATGTTTTGAGTGGTTTCCTGTTAGCAGATATGGGGGAGATATGATGTTGCAAAGGGCAGGGAAGCCCAGATGTGAAGTGTTTACAACGCAGAACAAAGTCAAGGAAGTATCCAGGTGCAGTTTGTGTTCTGTGTCTAAAATATGATTGACGTGGTTTTGATTAAATCTTTGTCTACAACTACAAGGTGTAGTTGATTAATTTTGGTATCAGAGTAAATCTATTCTTTAACGTGTTAATAATTAATGTACCGTGATTGATTTTCCTTTTGTGCCATAATTTATGATTTATTTATTTTAAAGAGGAAGTATAGACAGGTTCTCTATATTGTTCATTTTACCACATACAGTACATACACAATATGCATTTAGGCATACCTGTAAAATGAGTTTTTTCAGGTAACAAAATTTAAAACTTGTTTTGTTTCATAAATGCATTGCTAAATGTATTAATTTCCGTAAATACAACTGTTTTGGATTTGTTTGTATCAGCTGACCTCATCAATAAATGCACTGTGGGTCTGCTGGTGGAACTCTGGGAGTCTCACAGGAAGTGCTAGATGGATAAGGATGATTGACACCTCTATGGAAATTAAAACAGATGATAAAATTAACACAGTTCATAAATCCATGTCACTACAGACAAAATCTAATCAGAATGAGAAAAATATTGCATGTTTCCAAGATTTTGACTTATTATTGCTTGCTTTTATATGTCTTTACTGGTAACGGAAATGATCCAGAAGATTAAAAGTGATTTTAATTTGTCACAGAGATTTGGGATTATACTAACTGAGTTGAGATTTTACTGGGAAATTATTTTTGATAGGTAAAATCAACTTCAGAGTTGAAGGAATTGTTTTTTTTTTCTTTGCTCTTCTTCATCTGATAGTTTTGATAAATACTATTTTATTCCATTTGTACTGTTTGGTCATGTTTATTGCAGTCTGTGGAGTCTTAAGTGTGATTTATGATTCTACCTAGCAACTACATGTGTACCCTACATATTCGGACCTATGTCGTTGTTGCTGTTTATGGTTGTGTAGTGTCATTTGTGTCGCTGTGTAATTACGCCGCCAAATACCATGTGGGTCCTTTTCTGCAGCACTGTAGCTTACCGAGCTGAGCTTCCTTTTATTCACTTCCTTTATGTAGCTCACACAAAGCATATCTTATGTGAGTTGGAACTAATAAATGTTGAGCTACAATATTTTTTTTTTTTTTTACTAAAGCTGTACCAGTGACATTTTTCTCTTTCCGATACTTGGGCTTTGGGTATGAGCTGATACTGAGAACTGATCTGGTTTCAGTGTTATTTTAAATTTTAGCTTTTTTCTTATTTGCAATTTAAACATTTTTCTTACACTTAAAATGCATTTATATTGACATTTAAACAAATAGGGGGGTTAAAATGTCATAAAGCTGATGGACTGCACTTCTTTTCGCTGATATGAAATATGATCAGTCAGTCTCATATTTTTTTGGAGAAAGCAGTTTATGATGTATTTCTGGCATGGGACATTGTACCACAGCTTCAGATGTTCAGTTATGCAGTAAAATCCAAAATTTTCAGGTACTGGTCATTAAGGTCAATGATTTTGACAGTTTTGCCTTTCATTGCTTTGGGTTTCTGATTTTCTTGGGGGAATGGGAAACTTCATAGGGTGCTGCTGTTGTTTGTCCATCTTTCTCTTGGCTTGTTAAACTTGTGCTATTTCATGTGATAGCTCCTTAAATGTTTAATAAGGTTGCTTGTGTTACATTTGTTCCACGGCCTTGCATAATGAGCAAGTCACAGTTTACCTGTTGGGATTTACTAGCCTAAAATATTGCCAACATAATGCTACTGCTAGATAGCTAGCTCCATCCAACAGTTCACGAGCCACTGGTTCTCCACCTGGCAACTCAAAACAGAAAGCTGCAAGGCAGTATTGGCTAAGTTTTTGTGCTGGCTTTTAAAGCATTTTTAAGAATGAGGATTCTGTTTAGTAAAATTGATGTGGTATCCTATGGTTAATAGAAGTAAATACTCACCGATAGGTACGATACCCTTGTTTTCAGCAGTATGTGCGAGTATTTCCAATACTGGAATAAGAACAACTTTCCTTTTTACTGTCATTGCAAAAATATGTCTTTCTACCTGGCCAGTAAAAATGATGATGACAAGGTAGTGGGAAATACAAAGAACAACAATACTGCCAACCGGACTGTAACATTTATTGCGTTGTTACATTTGTGGAGAGGTGTACATCAGGTAACAGCGTAAATTACATCATAGCCAGCAGCTAGTGCCGACTATCTGTGGAATACCACGTTCTCGTTTCGTTTTTTTTATGTATTCACTTGCCTGTTTGGTGTTGGAACTGTGTTTTCATTTAGCTGAAAAGTGGTCTTTATAGGCTTAAAGCTGAGCCTTTTGCAGTTAGTTTGGTGTGCTTCATGTATATATTATGTCATGCCTTGTGTGGTTAAAAATGGCCTGAAGGATCTTTATGTGGGTTTCCAGCAGCAGGGACTTTGAGATAAAATTAGGAGCCATGACTTTTAACCTCCTCCTCAGTCCTTTCAGCCGTCATGTCTCCACGTAAGGTGACAGGGCTGGTTGCACCTAAACTACCATTCCAAACCACATGATGGTGCACCGTTTTAAACCGCCAAAATAGAAAAGAAGATGACGGCTGCAAAAACAAAAAAGTAAAAGAAGAAAAACATACTAAAATGATGGGTAAAATATTGGTGGAGCTAAAGATGATTGTAGCGCTTCTAAGTTTGCCATTTGTATAATACAGTTGAAGCCAGAAGTTTACATACACTGTGCAAAAACACATTTCATTTTTTGTCTCACAGTCTGAAGTCAAATCAGACTAAAACTCCTGTTTCAGTAGCTACCCTTTTATCCTATCAAAATAATTAATATTTTTTCCTCATTTCCAATAAGTGCCTCCAGTATGGGAGAAGATGAAACACAGAAGGTTCATGTCCACTAGTGGACGCCACAATAATGAGAGAGAGAATTTCTTACAGAATTCTATATTATTTTCTTTGAAGTCAAAAGTTAACACACACAAAAAGTACTAAAGTCTATAAACAATGTGGGGAAGCCCAAATGATGAGGTCATGGCTTTGGAAGCTCCTCATAGGTTAACTGACAATATGTAACTTAATTGACGGCACACCTGGGGGTGTATTTAAGGCCACACCTCAAACACTCTGCTTCCTTGTTTTAAATCATGGGAAAATCAAAAGAAATCAGCCAGGATATAAGAGAGAGAATCATGGAGCTCCACAAGTCTGGCTCATCCATGGGTGTAATTTCTAGATGCTTGAAGGTGCCACGTTCATCTGTCCAAACAATTATACGCAAGTATAAACATCATGGGAATGTCCACCCGTCACACCGCTCAGGAAGGAGACGGGCTCTGTGTCCCAGAGTGTTTTGGTCTGAAATGTGCAAATCAACCCCAGAACAAAAGCTAAAGACCCTGTGAAGATGCTGGCTGAAGCTGGATAAGAAAGTGTCATCATCCACAGTAAAACAAGTCCTGCATCGACATGGGCTGAAAGGCCACTCAACAAGAAACGAAGCCAATACTCGTGAAGAAACATTAAAAATCCAGATTACAGTTTGGAAAAAGACACCAAGACAAAGATCTTAACTTCTGGAGGCATGTCCTGTGGTCTGATGAAACTAAAGTGGAGCTGTTTGGCCATAATGACCAACGTTAGATCTGGAGGAAAAAGGGGGCAGCTTGTAGACCTGAGAACACCATACCAACTGTGAAGCATGGGGGTGGCAGCATCATGTTGGGGGCCTGTTTTGCTGCAGCAGGAACTGGAGCTCTTCATATAATAAATGGCATCATGAAGAAAGAACAATACATGGAAATATTAAGGCAACATCTCAAGACATCAGCCAGGAAGCTAAAACTTGGACGCAAATCGGATGCTGAATGATGTCATCTCCTGCCCCCCCATCCAGAAGTCTATCAGGGCCGTTCAGAGCACCTCCCCTACTACAGGAATGTTTTCTCCCCCCCACAAAGGTTCCCGAAGGCCTCTTTTGCAGGACCGTTCCTGGTAATGGAGATGCACGTCAACAATCCGGCCCCTGAAAAACTATCGGGAACCCCCATCTAGTGGACACGAACCTTCTGGGTGTCATCTTCTCCCATACTGGTGGCACTCATTGGAAATGAGGAAAATATTGATAAGATAAAAGGGTAGCTATCTATTTATATGGTCTGTACCTCTTTATGCTATTCTCCATTTAGCTGCCATTTATGGATTTTTTTTTCATTTTTTACTTATTTAGTTTTTCCCAGTAGTGCATTAAATGTGTTGAATCAACCAAAAATAGGACCATCTTATAAATAAAGTTCTCCCTGAAGTTTAAAACTTTCTGTCAGTGAACAGTTTCCAGCATATTGGCTACTTTGCTGCAAAGTAAGATTCTCAGCCACTGAACAGTGTTTGTCCTTTTTACCCAGCTCTGAGAAAAAAATGTGGCCTTTAAGATTTTGTTGTTTGCTTTTTTTTGAGGATAAGAGTCTAACTCACAATGACAGGCTATTCCTGTTTTTACAGTATTGGTTGACGCAACATGTTTTGAGTGAGAATAAGAACAGTGAGTGGCTTCAATCGATCTCAATATAGCATGAAAGTGTTTCTTTCAGTCCACCTCCAGAATGTGAGCTGAGGGGGAAGAATGGGATCACTGCAGTCTGTTTGTCTTTCTGTGGTTGACTGTCAAAAAGATGACTAGCAAGCCCCGTTTTCATGAAATCATATAGAGAGGTGAATCATAAGTAGAATAAGAGCTGATTAATTTAAGTAATTTCTCCTAAATTCCTGTTGGACTGGGTAGAAGATGTGCTTTCCGAGTGACCTTCCAGCTTTTGTTGTGCCATTTTTTTTTTTTTCTTCTTGCTACATCTAATTTTTTCTCATTATGCTTTATCTTTCTGGCTTTTTCTGTCTCCTGTTTCTTGGAGCAAGATAGAAGGATGTTGAAGAGCTGTGGGGCTCAACAGTACATAATACCTGATAACAAAGGCTGCTTTCTCTGCCTCTGTGCTCAGTCCCTTCTCCAGGCTCCCTCCACAGGCCCAGGCAGCCTCTACCAGCAGCAGTGGCACTTGGGCTTACTGGGTGAAAATCTCCTTTCGGCCGTTTCTCTGGTACACTGAGTGCTTTCTGTTCCCGGACACATGCCTGCACTGCTGCTCGGTTTGGCTCTCTTTACATTCCAGGAGCCTCAGGCAGCTGAAAAACTGCAGTGGCAGCCTGCTGGCTGGCTGCTCGTCTCTTTGCTGGATGAAGTAGGCTGCTGCAATTTTTTTTTTTTTTTCCCCCAAGTGGAAGACTCAAAGTATTTATGCCTTTAATGCACTGGTCCAAAGTATGATTTAAAAGATGTAGCAATTAACAAAGCTGTCGTTGTAATGTCATTTTAAGTGTAACTTATAGTTAAAGATTATATTGAGTTTTAAAGTTGCTTCTCTAATATTTAGGTTTGCTACAACATGCTATTAAATTTGGCGGCATCAGGTTTGCTGGATGGCTTCATGGCAAGTCTTGGTAGTTCATTTACGTATTGTTTTGGGGCACAGTGAAGTAATAGAATTAGATATGGTGTCCATCTGAGTGGAGTGTCACACAGTATTTACACTGAATGATGTATTTTACTGTATGCTGAGTCATGTCGATTTTGAAACCTACTTTTTTCCCCAGATTATTTAAAGTGAGTCTCAGTCACACAGAGTTTTACATTTACTGTGAAATAAGCAAATAGTCCTTTTGTGTTTTTACTTGGTGTTTTTCTGCTCTGTCAAAATAAACTTCTGTTTTCCTTCTTTGCCATTATATATACTGGAATTATAGGTACTTAAATTATTAAAAGTAGCAGTGCTCTTATGGTGGCTTAAATGTAAACTATTTAGAATGACTCAAATAAGATTAATAGGCAAAGGCAAGCCAGCATTTGTAGCTTTTCTGGAATAGACCTATAACTGATTAGAATTTTGAGTCCCATGTTACTTTGCTTTGTTTTTATGTGATTATGATTTGGGATTTTTTTTTTTTTTTTCATATATGATTTGAAAAAAAAAATGCTGGAAACCTGAATATTTTTAGGTTCAGTTGTCACCCAGTCTTGAGGCTTTCTGCTTTCCCTGTCATACTTCCTGCTGTGTTATTAGACTTGAAAATGCAATAACATAAAGTCAGTGCTTCATCGCCCTCAGAAATATTTTGCTATTGCTGTTTGGCTGCTGCATTTTGTAGGATACTTTAGCAAAGAGAAGTTAATGGCTTTATTCTTTATCACACTCCTCTGTGAAAGCAATTAAGTTAAATCTGCTTAAGTTTTCACTTTGCAGATGAACTGTCTGGTCAGTATTCTGTCTTTAGCTCCCTCGGGAGACCCGTCTTCCATTATTTGTCATCTCAAGCACAGTAGTTATCTATACTTGGAGCTGGGTGCTATACTGATCTTTCAGTTTATTTATAGAAGTATTTTTCTAGCAAGATATAAACTCAGACAATACATTTTATAGCAATATTATCTGACACCATCTGTTTCCTCTGTAAAGCTGCCAGTGTATTTCTCCTCACTCACGACACAGCCCCACACCCTCCCTTCCCTCTCTGTTTGAGCTACTTGGTGAAGTGTCTGCATATTTTTTTCTAAAAATCATTTAACATTTAATGTAGTAATGTCTTGGATAAGTCATGACCCAAAATTAGTTAAAGAGGCACTGCAATGCAAGGATGAGCACTTACTCGAGACCCTTGCAGCCTCCCAGCATAGACAAATGAGAAGGCTTCTTTGAATCAAATGGCTGGCAGAGATACCCCGCATGTGCTTTTGACTAGCCGTCCTTTGGCCGAATGCAGTTTCCAGACTGTCCTGCCAAAACTGACTTGCGTCACTCTCTCCCACTGGCCTGCACCGCATGCAGGTATGCCTCTCCAACCTGCTCTTAGAGGCATCAGAAATGTTGTATGCAGTGGGAGCTTGCTCCTTTTGTGTTGGAAATTTTCTGCCCATGTGAAGTATTTTCAACACTTGAAATATGGCCCAGTACAGGATACTCTCAAATGTAGAGGCATGAACAACATGAAATGTGCTGAAGGTGAAATGCGTCATACTGAAACCCTCACAGTTTTTACTGACGTCACTAAGACGTATAAAGGAAGCATGCATATTTTTGTTGATATGCCATGTTTGTGGCGTATACCGGATCAGCTTTGGCAGACTTTATGCTTTAACAGCATATAGTACAGTGTGTCCCCTTAACACTTCAGAAAGGTACATATTGTCCCTGATTCAGTAGAGCAGATTTGCCCTCTCACCATGAAGTGTTTGTGTGATCAGTCAACCATGTGTTTTTGTGTGTTTACAATTACTTTCTTCACCATGGCCAAGGTTGTCTGTAGTGGTGCTAGTAGTCATACAGCACAAAGTTGCAGCTCTTTGAATACAGATTTTTACACTAAAATAAGCTAGTTTAAATTGTTTTTTATTTTCATTTTTTTAAATGGAGGTATGGTCTGCTGTGTAGCTCATTAGTTTCAACAGAGTACAGTCCTTCGACTCCCACCCTTTGCTACGTGTCTTCCCCACAATCTCTCTGCACTGCTTTCCTGTTCACCGTAGATAAAGGCCACTGGAGCCATAAAATAAAAAATAAAAAATGGAGGTGTACCTGCTGAATTAAACCTATCAATTCCTTTCCAAGTAGATGTGTGTTCACACACAGTCCTCAGAGGAGCTACACTGTACTCACAAAATTTAAGTTATGTAGCCTGTAAACTATGAAAACACAAAAGGATGGCGTTACATTGAATCTGCCAGACTGTGTTCGGAGAATAGTGTCTTATAAGTTTGGATTTATGAGATAATTAGGCTTTTTTGCTATCTAGAATTTAAAAAAAAAAAAGAAAAAAGAAAAGTCAGGCTGAAGAACAGGGCTAATATTGATCTACTGGCTGTAGTCTGGTTTTGTCCATGAGTTGCCACTGTCATTTTTAGAGCCTCTATGGGAGACTTTATGATCAATAAACATGTCTGCAAAGAAAAAGCTGAGCTGCGTCCACTTCTGCAGCTTTAAGTGCAGTACCCTCTATGAAATCAGCATGTGCACCAAGCTGTTCCCATGAATGCTAACCAGAGCTGATGAATACCTGTGACTACTACATGAATGATATGATATGATATGATATATGATGTGGGACAGACTAACAATTGAAACACTTTCCCATTTCACTTCAAAAGGTAGATGTTGGTATATTCTTCGATCCGTAAGGGGGAAAAAAAAAAAAAAACGGTGCAGCCATGCCATTACTGTGGATAAATGGTCCACACTTATATAGCGCCTTTTAACATTATCTAGTTTCTGGAAAGTGCTTTATAAAATTGTTTCCCATCAGCCATTCATCCAAAGACTCAGAAAGTGCTTCTTATCGTATGCATGCTTTCTATGTTCTGTATTCCTTAGCTATGCTATTTTTATAAGCTGACATCACGTTTTAAATTTTGAACACAACTGAAGTGGAATTATTTGAATTGTGAATTTTGAATGAACTCAAGTTATGAATTGGATTCATGATTTGGATCGTGAATGGGAATGAAATGGAACATGAGTTGGATTGTGCGTGAATCACAATGAATTTGATTATATTTAACTTTGTAAACTTTGAATACTTTCTGTGTAAAGTGCCTTGAGATGACTTTCATCTGAGTTGGTGAACTGAATGGGATTGGATTATACGCAGTACTCTTCATGTCCACAGGCAGATCGATGAGCATATTGCTCAGTCTCTTACCCAAGGACACTTGGAGACTCTGAGGAACCATGAATAGAGCTAACAATCTTCTGACTAGATGGCAAATATTCCCATAAGTATACCATCAATGGGCCCACTGCCTTATCCTGCCTGCCAGTTTGCAAGTGTCCCAGAAAATGCAGCCGCTACTGCTTCATCCTTCATATTTTCTGACAGAGCGTATGCACACCTGCATCTCATTTACATAATGATTCCAGTGTACCTCTTATTTTATCCCCCAGTTAACTAATAATGTTTTTAACAAGTGAATTATGTTTATTATCATAATGAAGTATGTATTTGGCAGTTTTTGTCCAAATTGTCTTTTACCAACTCCTAATCTGATTTAGTGTGTGCTTTTGTCCGTCCTAAAGTTGTTCTAAGACCCAGATGTTCAGTTACATTTGTCAATGAAATTGTGTGTTTGGCGCTCTTGGTTTGCATGTTTTCTTTTAGCTGGGCTACACAGCCATATATAGAAATATGTATATGTCTTTGTAAAAGAAAGAACAATTGTGGAATAAATATCTATCAGCAAAAAGTGCAAAAAAACAAAACTCAAGCTTTGCAAACGGATTGATATTGGCTATAGAAGATACTTGACAGGATGTTTTTAATATTAGTAATTAAGAGCACAGGAGACGCCACAGGAAGCTGTACCTCATGCTGCCATCTTTGCATAATTTATCCATTTCACTCAACTGCAGAAACAACCTGCAGCATACTGTATGGTGGAGCAGAGCCACATCTGAGCAAATTGTTTATCATAAGTCACCCTGTTAATCCTGACAATGAAAAATTAAATTTGAGAAAGCCCTTCTGTAATCTCATTTCTATATGTGTATTTACAAATATTGAAATTAAAACAAATGGTAGATATGGCTTTGCTGCATGCTGTAAGAGATCAGAGTATTCTGAGTCACAAGCCTCTTAATATTAGGGTTAGGGTTATGATGAAGCCACAATAAAACATAGCTTATTGGACAAACTGTCTTAACTGTAGTGGTAGTTTATGTCTATCCATCCATCTATCCTTCCAAAAGTTGCAGTTATTTCTTGAAATATTGTGCTTATGCTCTTTTTCTCTCCCACTAATAGTGCCACCTGATCAGCAGCAGTGATCTGTTTCCTTGTTACATCATCTACAACAGAGTCTAATGATGGCTTTATGGAGACAGATCTTGTGCCAGTGCCAGGATTAGGGATTGAAAAGACAAGAACACTCTGATCTGCAGTGTTGCTAATGGATGTTGGTGTCTGTAAAACACATGAGGCAAAGAAATGCATTTCTTGTCTTGCATTCGCTTATTGGTTTTAGCAAACCAACTGCTAACTAATCAAGTGCAGAGATTGCGGTTATTCTGACTTTCACAGTTTGTAGAGCAGTCTGTATAGCTGTCGGTCTTATTCCCTCCCGTGTCTGTGTTGCTTCTGGTTACGTAATCCTCGCCTAATGTTGATAGTAATCCGTGCTTTCCCTCCCCCCTCCCTCTATCCTTTCCTCTCTTTGTGGCCTGGACAGGTTAAGCCGTAGAGGACTCTCCCTGGTCGTCGGAGTAAAAGATGTGCAATGGAATGGTAGCGTTTCCAACGAAAGCCCTGTCTACCTCTTCCTCTGCCTCCTCCTTCGTAGCCCACAGGCTGGCTGCCTCCGCGCTTTTCCTCCTCTTCATCCTGGTCCCTCATGGTCATGCATCAGGTAAGTCATACACGCATGAACACATACTCAAACACTTTTTATTTTTTCTTTCCTGTTGGCAACGCTACCACATGATACACGCCTTATAAACTGCCATCTTTGCCCATCTCCTGTGAATTGATGGAGGTTATTTTCCCGCTCGCTTTGCAGGGTGGTTAGATTAAATTGTCTTTCTTTACCCTTGGGTCGGTCAGGTTGCTCTGCCTCAGAGCAGTCACACTCTGGAACAGTGAATAGATTCAAAATGAGCCACAACAGTTTTGCTCTGCAATTGAGAGAACCAGAGAGCTGATCTTGTCTGTAGTCACATTGCTGTCATAAGGTTTTAATCAAGTATGGCATTAGTGTCCCTTGAGAGCTTTTAGCACAGCAACTTTGATCATTACCCCACAACACCCTTCAAATCAGTCGTCGTATTTTGGCCCAAGGTCTTGGATAATATCTTAAGTATAACATCTAAAGTAGCAGGTTTTACAGCTATTATTGTATAATAGGGGACATTTTTAGTTTGATTCACACCTGGAAGTACACTGTTGACAACATGGACTTGCTGAACCCCTTCAATTACACCCTTATTTCTTTTCACCTTCAATGCTCCATTCTACTTCTATAAATGCACAAACACTCACGCTACGTCCTAACTTGGACTATCCACACACATTCATGACCACCCTACACACATAATGATGTGTGTAGGGTAAGAGAGCAGGTGGACTGTACTTGTGTGCATTAGTAAATGCATGTGAGAGCTGGTTTAAGGCTCTGGGATGCGGTTAACTGATTGTCTTTATTTATTCCATATAGTGAGTAGATGCTTATGAGTGTGCAAAACAGCAACAGATGGAATATAAAGTGAGAGACCAGCTGACAAGTAAGGGAGGAGGGAGCCGCTGATCCCTAGTGTATCATTTATTTCCTTCCGTCTTATGTAACACACATGATTCATGTAGAGGCCAGAGGGCTGGTGGCACGCTCGTGTACTGCGATCAACACACTCACGCATACAGAGTCAGTATTAGCAATAGTGTGCTCTCAAATCCCTGGCCCACGTGCTTTGTGTACTTAACATGGATGTGTGCATGAGTGTGGGTGTATGCGTGTTTGCAGTAGTTTCTTAATGTTTGATTTACGCACTGCATTTCTTTGTAGATGATAGTTCTCCCATAGGGTTGAATGCAGTCTGTAAGTCAGTGTATAACAAGATAGACCTTGTTCCAGACATTATTATTATTATTAGTGGATTACGTTAGAACAACACCCCCCCCCCCCGTTTTTTTTTTTTTAAACAATTCCCATCATATGTATTTCAAAGACTTCCTCTTAACTATGAACTAACTGTTCACCTCTAAGCCTTACCTTGTTTTTTTCAATGACTATTTTCTTTTCAACCTTTGTACTTCATAACGTTTATTCACTTTGATACTGGTATATTTCATTCTGCTGTAATTGCTTTTCAATAATGTTGATTAAAGAAAATTCAAGATGAAGCTTTCAGCTTACTGCTAACAACCCAAAAATTATTGTTAGGAGCTGTTTTTCTTGCATAATTGCTTCCATACAGTATGACTGACAGAATTTGAGAGGTTTGATTCTTTAAGTTAACGATACCACACTCGTTATTTGCTCTCTTGTATTTAATGAATATTATTTTGTCAACATTTTAGCAGTAGTGAATGATTTATACACAGCTTCCTTGACTGTTTGTACTCAGTTTGTACTTATTAATTTATGATAAACAGGTATAACACTTTCACTTCAAGTACTGTTTGAACTTAGAGATTTTATGGAATAACTCATGAACAATATATTGATGAATAATTACTCTTTACTCTTGTGGAAGAGAATTTCATTTCATCAACAGAAGATGTCACAAATGATAACTTATTAGAAGTGCATTCACTTTATTGTGATT
This sequence comes from Hirundichthys speculiger, assembly GCA_018398805.1. Lineage (NCBI taxonomy): Eukaryota > Metazoa > Chordata > Actinopteri > Beloniformes > Exocoetidae > Hirundichthys > Hirundichthys speculiger. The sequence goes on from JAGFBZ010000126.1 coordinate 1,735,765, forward strand.
TTTAAAAAGAGAATCTAGACAAAGAAAGCATTCATAAGTGAAGAGAACATAAATTGATGCATGTAAACAGAATGCTGCAGTATAACAACAGCTGCTGTTTTAAGAACAGAATACAGCCTGAAAGTATAAATTAAATCTACAATCAAACACATTACCATAAAGTCGAGGCTTGAAAAGGATCATTAGCTGTTCTATTTACTGGCCTCTCTTTCTCCTGCATAACATACTATGCATACAATCTAATCCCTTGACATGTTCCAGGGACTGAAATTGCTCTGTAAATTTCATGAATATGAAATTTCAACGGTGCAGACAGTCCTATTCCAGACTCGTATAAATAGCAATGTGCTGTATGAATTGAAATAGAGACAAAGAAATACATTTTGACCAATTTGCATACCAGAACAAACACAAACACCAGAGACTGGCAGACAAAAGAAAGTAGCATCTAACCTCTATTTTTGGTCTGTGGAGATTTGTGTGTCACTTTTCATCCTTTTGATTTCTTTTTTTTTTTCAGGAAATGTCCTTTTTTATGATAGGAAATAGATGAAGACATGATAATAGTCAAAATTTAGCATGTTTAAAGATACAACATTTTTGGGAATTAACTTGTTTTGCCATCAAACTCTGTTAAGTAATGGTGTAAATAGGGGTGTACGATAATTATCGGCCTGATAACTATCAGGCCGATAACAGGAAATTATGACATTATTTTGATAAGTCCGATGTCATGACGAATAGCCCCGATGACGTGTATATTTTTGTCAACACGGCAGTGCCTCACTTTCACTGAGACCCGAATGACCTGGAGTGAATGTTATGTTCAAGTGACGTTCGGCATTATCAGGAAAACGATTTCTCAATAAGGAAAATCAAGAATACCCCCTCATACCAGAAAACGACTTGTTAACTCGGTCATCATTTTGGTAGTTGTTGACTTGAATTGATCGTGGTCTTCTCCCAGTTGGACATGCCCGAAACACCTCTCCAGGGAGGCGTCCGGGGGGCATCCTAAGCCAGATACCCGAACCACCTCAACTGGCTCCTCTTGATGTGAAGGAGCAGCGGCTCTACGCTGAGTCTCTCCCGAATGACTGAACTTCTCACCCTATCTCGAAGGGAGAGTCCAGCCACACTATGGGGAAAACTCATTTCCGCTGTTTGTATCCACAGTCTCGTTCTTTCGGTCACTACCCACAGTTCATGACCATAGGTGAGTGTTGGAACCAAAGATCAACCGGTAAACAGAGAGCCTTGCCTTTTGGCTCAGCTCTCTCTTCACCACAACGGACCGGTACAGAGTCCGCACCACAGCGGACGCTGCACCAATCCGCACCAATGTGTCGATCTCCCTTTCCCTTCTCCCATCACTCGTGAACAAGACCCCGAGATACTTAAACTCCTCCACTTGAGGCAGAACCTCACTCGCAAACCGGAAGAGGGCATTCTACCCTTTTCCAACTGAGAACCATGGTCTCAGATTTGGAGGTGCTGATTCTCATCCCTGCCTGCTTCACACTCGGCTGTGAACCGCTCCAGCGAGAGCTGCAGATCCCCACTCGATGGCGCCAACTGGACCACGTCATCTGCAAACAGCAGAGACGAGATCCCGACACCACCGAACTAGAACCCCTCCGCACCTTGGCTTAGTCTAGAAATTCTGTCCAAAAACATTATGAACAGAATCAGTGACAAAGGAGCAGCCCTGGCGGAGTCCAACTCTCACTGAAAACGAATCCGACTTACAACCGGCAATGTGAACCAAGCTCCCACTCCATTTGTACAGGGACTGGACAGCTTGTAACAACAGGCCCAGCACCCCATACTCCTGGAGTTAAAAAATAAAACAAAAAATAAACATCTGTTCGTTTAAAGAGTCAAAACAGTTTTTGGTTTTGTTCATAGTATTGATGTAATGATCTTAGGTATATGTGTTGTCAGTTATCGGTATCGGCCTTTAAGAGCTGAAAAAACAAAACCGTTATCGTGCATCCCTAAGTGTAAATATGTTCTCTGGACTGTACATCCAATAATCCAGTCTGATGTAGCTGCCGCTAGCCAAGATTGGCATTCTCAGTTCAAGTGGATTGCTCCACCAGGCCCAAGTGACAAAATAAACTTCCAGGCAGCTCCAAAATGTAAACCGCAAACTCAGCCATGGCTTTGAAACATTGGCCAGTGCTTCATAATGGTGGCTGGCCAATTGGCTGTCTTCTGCCTGTCTTCTGCTGCAGATATGTCAAGCCTTGCTGTTGATAGTAGCACCTGGTCCCATTCACTTCAGTAAAAACATTCAATTTCTGTCAGCATAAATGGCAAAATCCACACCGACACCACCTTTCTGCTGTAGTTCTGACTCTTGAAGGTGATTCAGCTGGTTCTGCCTCCCTTCTTGCCTGCTCAGCTTCCAAAACCTGCAGTTCCTCCTCTGTGTATTCTGGCTCGAGCAGCTACAGCTCTCGATTGTTTGTCCCAAAGTAATTATCATCTAATAATTGTGCGCTCACAAAGGCTGCTATAGTTACTGGCTAGTCACATAGTTGATGAAAGTTACAACAGTGTTTTAGGAGTACTGCGCATGATCCCTGCGCCAACGCAGTGACGCTACGCCGAAATGAGAACATGGTTTCTTGTATGTATTTGCCGATAGGATTGTTGTATCATATTTGACAGATTTATTCCCACTCAGGGTAAATGTACAGATCACTACATGTAAATGAGAACACTTTGGAGTTGTTTGGAAGTTTTTTTTGTCAGTTGGGTTCGTTGAACTAATTCAGTTAGTGAGAATGCCACTCTCAGCTAGCTGGGTTCAGACTGGGTTATTGGATGCACAGAGAAGAGGATGTATTCACCTCCTTATGTAAAACAGGGGTTCAGGTCAAACTTAGCTAATTCCCAAAATGTTGGAATATGCCTTTAAGGTATTTTACAACCAATCACAGACTAAGTCAAATCTTTTATCTATTGATCAGTCGTGTATTATTGATAAGATTACCAGTAGGGTATCAGCAGAATTGGTCTAAATGACTCTTATGATTTATGATTAAGATAATTGTGCCTGATAACATTTGTGCTTATGTGTCAAATGTAACTACTTTCTAAACTACTTTCTGTTAATTGAAGCAGAATATCAAGAAATAAACATCTACCAAGCAGCACCTTGGGTTTTGTTTCTCTACAGAATAAATGGGATCAGTCTGCAGGATTTGAAGGGAAACTGTGCAAATGTGCTTGCTTCATGTTTTCCAGAGCCTATCTGACATCCCACTTATGTTGGCTGCATAGAGCTCAGTTCCTAATATGGTGTCAATTCCTAACAGTAAGCCTTTGTGGTTTGTTTCAGAGGAAGTGGGCCCAGACAGTGAGTCAGAACTAGAAGAGTAAAGATGAGAACTCATAGCACTAAAGGATCTATTCACATGATTGTCCAGCATGTTTTCTACTCTAACAGTATTACATCTCAGGAGGCAAAAGGGTTCAAACCCTCCTTCTGTGCCCAGTTAAACTGATAAATGTTACCCTCTAAAAACCCATTGTCTCCTGAAGTGAAGTTAAAGCTGTATGTGAAAGTGCTAGTGAGAACAGAAATCTCTCACAAACAGACCCGCTGCATTCTCTCTGTAGTGGTGATGGTAATGTATGTGCATGTGTGAGAACAGGAAAGGGGCTGAAAAGGTGGAGTCATACGATAAAGAAAATAACAGAGGGACAGGGGAGGGGAACAGTCAGGGAGCAGAGGCCTGCCTTTCTAGTTTCCTTCATGATTTCTGCTTGTTTTTAGCTGATTGTTGCTCATTCAAGGTTGAGCTTTATTTAATTCATTTTTTTGTTTTTTTGTTTTTTTTTTGCCTCATCAAGGGTTAATATATAGAACTGCACGGAACTGTATAGGCCCATCCATCGATCGATTGATTGATTGATTGGTTGGTTGGTTAAGAAAGATGATCTCATGGAAGAAGACTTGACAACTTTTCTTTCTCTACATTCTGGGAGTAGACTCCAGTGGCTAGCATAGCGTCACTGCTCTGACCACAGAATAACATCTGAATGAGGCATGCCCTGCTTTTGGCAGCTCCAGACAGTCATAGTCTTTGAAACTAGTTGCTTTCTGTAACACCAAAATGATGTGTGTGGAAAGCCAGCACACAAGTCTGCCTTGCACACTACTGGTTTCCAGCCCTTTTAGGTTTCTCTCGATTGGCTGGGTTTACACATCATGTGTTCAGATGGAGAGGAGAGTACTAATTTCTGGGTAATTAATTGTTCAGAATAGTCCCCTGAAGTCCTATTAAGAATGTGGGTTGCAGACAGGCAGGAGTAAAGCAACACATTGACTTCTGCCTTCTTTCTGAAACAAGAGAACAAAGAGAGCATTTAAAGGATATTGGAGGTTACAGTCCAACCACAGCAAGCTGCAGTTCCTCTGCATCAACAGTCTGCAATCAGGTCTTAACATATTCTGTTTGTGTCTGTGACTGAGTGTATTGAACGTTGTTGATCTTCTTCTCTCTTTTTCCCTTAAGTGCTTTAGCCATTTTTCAGGTAAGACTGGAACCCATTAGAAGCAGTATGGTCGAATCCATCAGCCTCTCTCTTTCATTACCTATGTGTTTATCACTTGGACCATCAGTCTCTGCTCTTACCCTGTGTCATTTAACAGCTCTCCCAACCAATCAAGCCCCAAAGGCAAACTTTAAACAACTCACCAGACAAAGAAAAACGGATGCTGCAGTTCAGACAGCTGATGCAAGAGCATTTCATTCACTTTAAATTGTTGACCAGACCATTCCATTACCTGAGAGGATCACAGATGGTCAGGGTCATAGTGGACTGTACAAGTCTGTCACACAGCATCTTTGGACAAAGTATGCTACCCACTCTTGTTATTTGGCTAGTTACCCTCCGCCAACGGAGGTTATGTTTTTGCTGGCGTTTATCTGACTGTCTGTCTGTGTACAAGATAACTCAAAATGTTATGGATGGATTTTGATGAAATTTTCAGGAGTTGTCAGAAATGTGAAAAGGAAGAACAGATTTCATTTTGAGTGTGATCTGGAAGAAATCCTGGATTCTGGATTCACTTTCAAATTTTCAATAACATTGGGGTCAATGGGACCAAAAATTTTGTTTCTCAATATCTCCGTTAATTATTGCCCAAAACTCATGAAATTTCACTCAGGGATTCAAATTTCAAAGGCTGATCCGGATCTGATCCATAACACGGATTTTATCGCAATCTGTAAATTGCTATATGGAGTAATTTTTGCACTTGGCGGAGGTCTGTGCTCTCCGAGTGCTTTTCTAGTTGGGAATGTGAACCTTTCTATTACGTCAGGGGCATATTGTAAAGGTTAATAAATGTCTCATCATAAAGTGGTGGCACTAGATACACAACTGTAACATCTGATAGCATTCATGATAGCACTTAAATCAAATGCGATGACTGTAGTGTCAAATTATATACAGTTGGTTTCATTTTTTTTTAAAAAACTTCTCACTTTATGTTGTTTAAAGCTTTGGTTCAAGGCCTATCCTCTGAAATTGAGGATTGTTTTGAAGCAACATTAAGGCTGTGGGAAGAGGCAGTTAGGAAATTGTTTTCCAGTGAAATGCATGTGGTTGTCTGAAGCAGCAGGCAGTCATAATGATTTCCAAAGGGCCTCATCTGAGAGACCAGTCTGCTCAGTAGAGGACATCTCTGACTAATGAACTGCTAAATATATCCCCCAGCCTCTCCTGTTTTCTGTTCCTTCAGCTTTTTTCTTTCACTCAATTATTCATTCTTTTCTGTACTCTCGTTTACTGATCCTGATGTTTTTGACCATCTCTGTAAACTCTTTTTTTTGTGTGTGTTTGCATGTCCTGGGATTTGCATCAAGCTGTCATCCCAAAATCTTGTCTCTCTTTATTCCTTTCTTTCTCTGATTGTTTTTTTTTCCTCCATTCTCTTAGTTCCCCTCCTCTCATCTCACCTCTTCTTTGATAGTTGGTTTTCAAGCCCACTGAAACGATGTGGGCTGTTTTTTCGTCACACAGTTAGTCAACAGCAGCAACCTGTTCAAACAAGCTCATGGGCTTTCACAGAAGGCACAGAGCATCCTACACACATGCTGGATTTGCCAACAGTTGAGACATCCAAGCTGTGGCAGACCATAAGCAACCATGATCAGACTTCACATTGCTGGTATGGCAGCGTGAGTGTTTTTCTGCACATATGTAATGCAGGGCAAAATTGGTCTTAATGACAAGCTAAAGAACTAAGGTGTTTTCATGTTTCCCAAGTATTGTACCATCTTAAGATAAATTGGAAAAATAACAATTTGTACAACCTCTAAGGTAAAAGCAAGCCATAGAGGATCAACAAACTTAATCCAAAGCTTAAAAGAACATCACCCTGCTGAGCAACAGTCAACAACAGCCAAGAGGCACAGTACAGCACACAGCTACTGGCCTGTGTTTTACTGGTTGATCATGAGTGATTATGTAGTTGGTTAGAATCCTAGAACAGAAATCCAGAATCAACCAAACTCACAATCAGCAGATTGGACCTTGAAGCAAATCTGAAATCTAAATTAGCCAAGATTACATTTGGTACAGCTTAACCGGCGTTTGGAGCGTCTTAAAAAATGTGTAATGTGATTTAGTCTGTTTAGTTCAACGGTGTGTCATGATGAGAACAAACTATGAACTGGGTTTGGCTATCTCTTACTGCAGTGCAGAGAAAATTAGCATTCAGGCCTCAGCATGCCTTTCTGTGGATGCGCTGGTAATTGGGCAATATTTTGCTACTTCCCACAAAAAGTCTTTCCTCTTGATTTAGCTTTTAGCTTTGCTACAACTTTACTTTGTCGAAAGCTTTATCAGTTTGCTTCCTAAAGAACAGCTCCAAAATTCAGATTGGATACTCAACTACAGTCAATATTAGGTGGTGAAAAAGAACAGGAAAATGAAACAGCTGTAGAAATCTCACTGATACTTGGCCAAAGGGAAGGGAAGGGCCTCACATGTGCTATCCTGTCACATATGTGCTCCTTGTTGTCTGGGGTGGAGGTGGTGTACAGCTGTTTCTCTTTAACTTGCCACATTTCAGCTGCTTTCTTATTTTTAGGTCACTTTTTCTCCAATTAGTGTTGAATGGTGTTTATAAACAAAGGAAGCAGAGATGACACACTTTGTGATTTTTATTTTATCTCCTTCCAGAGAGGGGTCCGATCATATACGTACCTGAGCTTGAGTCTTCTCTTAAAGCTTGGCCTCAGCCTCTAAAACACTCACTTGACAAGGCTAGCCTGTGACATTTTTACTAACAGGATGTGCTAATCAACATTCAGTATTTCCTTTATACGTCTCATTGTTTCCTGTTATTTTTGTTTTTTTCTTCTCTTGTCCTATCCCTTGAAATGCAAACAGACCTTTAGACGTGTTGAGATATTTAGTAGCCTGTGGGCTTTGCTCTAGTCTAAGGCCTTCTACTCTGTTCTACTGTATTCTCTTACGTCATTTGTATACAGCTCCCTGTAACCAACAGCAGGCAAACAACGACAGGTCTCTGTGTGGGTTCCCTGGAAACATTTGAAGGTTAATTAGTTAAACTTTAAATTAGTATTAAATGTATATATGACAAAAGGCCATTTCAAGCTTATGTGGTCAAAAATTGTCTTTAGGTTGCTGACTTTTTTCCTTCCAAGATTCAGATTCTTAATTTCCAAAGCCATACAGAGAATATATAACCAACCTTGAGCATTTTTAAAACTGCAGGCATCAATTTAAAAAAAAAAAGGTAAAGGACTGAAACCATAATACTTTTAAGGCAACAAGTTTCTCAAACCTTTTGAAATTAGAAGTTGTTAGTTGCACATACTATATAAGCTAAAGTTATTGTTACATATAAAACTGTAGACTTCAGGTTGATGAAAATGCCAGATTTAATTATTTATGAGCTCTTCTTGCTTATTTAAACATCCATTGTTGCACTGGTCTTCATTCTTGCTTTCTTGAACGATCTGGGCAAGTTTTATTTGCACACGTGCCTTTAAACCTTAGAATGATTTTATTGTAGGTCTAGCCAGCAATATAAACTGCACTTTGTAATTTCCTTATGACCACAGATAGCAATACTCTTTTTCCACTGGAGTTGCTGTATTACTAACATTGAAATTGCTTGTCACTTTCTCAACTTAAATTATGCAGTTGTGAAAATGTTTAAGGATTATGTTCTTGAACAATACATCAGTTTGAGTCAGTGGATTCCAGAATGCCCTTTGAACTGAAACCATATCATTTTCAAACTAAAGTTGACTAGATATTACAGTGCAGCATTTTTTGGCAAAGTCACCTGGATTTATACTTGAAGCAAGAAGATTAAAAGATCTTCGATTTTGATTTGGAAAATGTTTTCTCCTGTACATAGTGTCCCTTTCCAAATCCAGATTAGTTTCCTTTAACATTTGATTTCTTGGTGTACTGACCAGTATCTATGAATTATTTTGACATTTCATCACGTGTGCAGATAAATTTACCACATTGCATTATCAAACAAAAAGACAGCGTTTCCAAATTTTTTCAAGTCCTTGTTTTTACCTTTAACAATTAGCTTTACTTCTTTGGCATTTATTTTTTCTTAAAAAGAAAAGCGTGAACTGGAGTCTGAATAAATCTGAGCCAAATGAATGACTTTAACTGTACTTTAAAGTGTGCTACAACTGAAGCTTGTACCAACCTTTCCTTGGCATTTGTTTTATTATTGGGCATTTGGGATTTTTATAGGATCTGACAAACTTATAATATACAAATGGCATACTCCTCCCAGCAGAGTGCGTGCACATGTTAAGAGGTTACAGACAGAGATGCTTGATCCCATTTGTTCACCTCTTGGTGACTTGCTTAAGCAGTTGCTCTGTGGAGGGTTCAACTGACGGACTTCATAACAGTAATGGGAGCTGTAGGCCTGTCACAGTAACTGCTTCTGTTAAAAGCAGTTACAATCCAAACTGTGGTTACTATTTGTTTTCATTGCTTTTTTGCTTTTGACATTTACATAATACTCTATGTCATCATGTTAAAATGACAGAAGTATGCAAATATTTTTTAGCTCTTTAGGCTTGCTAAATCAAAATGAATGTTCCATTTAAAGGTGCTTCCCCTCAAGTCCATGTTTTGTCTGTAGTACAGTATGTGCTGTACTTTTGCAATGGTCTTGTTCATAAAACATCTCAAGCAGAGCAGTAATAATAAGTTAGATGGACCATAACAGTTAGGTACAGACAGGATTTTTGTCATGCAGCAATTTACTAGCAATTTCTTAGTAATTCAGCTATTATTCTCCCCTCAGCAGTGGTTTTAGTACTAACCACGAACCCATCAGAGTGCCAGCTCTGCTCAGCAGGACTGGGATGATCTCCCTGACTTTCACCTTCAACAAATGTCCCGGGCTCAGCACTCATACCTCTTCTAGCTTGCAGGCTCAAGCTGCTGAAATATGATCAGCCCACAGTTGCAATGACAGTTTTTTTTTTTTCTTTTTGGTGAGGGGGTTGCGAGAGTGTATGAACACATGCACGTGTGTATGGGAGGGGTCCCACACACTCTTTTGTTTTCATCTGAAAGCTGAGAAGAAGGAATTTCTGCCTCCCAGCTGTCCTCAGTAGAGACGGTAATACAAGAGAGACGGGGGTGCTCACTGTTGGCCTCCTCGAACATCTTCCCATCTGTTACACCCAGGCTGTTTGCTTGTTCGGGTCACACAATGCTAGTACTCCCGCCTGCCTTCACCCTCTTTGGCCTCTCATGCATATTTAACCCTTCAAATGCAAAATTGTCTGTTTTCTTTCTCTGAGGCATGCTGCTTAAATCTGTCATTGTGCCCCATCCCTCAGTGAGCATGGACAATGGGGTGCAGTGGCAGCACACGTGGCTTGCTAAATGCATTGTAACCGCAGGGGGGGGATGGATGGGGAGAGGGAGGATATTTCTACCTGTTAAGAGACTTCCATCTCTGTGTGTAAGCGGTTTGTGTCTTTGTTTCTCTGAATCCCAGCTGCAGGAAGAGATGAGGGAAGTTTGTGACTAAGTTTGCTGAAATGCACTTAGGAAATCTGCTGCTATTTGACGCATGTTTATTGGCAAATTTCCTGTTAACAGTAGAAATGACACATTTTACCTAGAAACCAGTGCAAAGTACCAACTTTGGTTTGTTTTTGTTTTTAGAAAATACGTGATAACGTGTGTCTTCAGCATAAGTTGATATCAGATAATCATTCAGACACACAACATGGACTGGATATCAAAGAGCAACTCATGTTTACTCAGGAGCCTTTAGACTCTTGTAGCCTACACTTGCATTGCCTGGCCTAATATAAAATAGTCACTAAAAGAAAAGAAAAAAAAAACTGCTTAAACATGAAATGTACATTTTATTTTTTTTGATGCCGTACAGTATAATTTTCAATCTCAATTATGTCAGTAAAACATGGTTTGAACAACATAGTTTGCATATTTATCCAAGGGGCCAGATATCATTGGTCAATAATCAAAGAAAAGATGTTTTGATGTGATACATTAAGGTCAGTTTCTGTTTGAACCAAAGCCATGATGTTTCCTTACCAGTAATCATGTTGTTTTAATGCCTGAGCGTAACCAGGTAGGTTGTAATGTGGCAAAACAGCAGTTTCCCATGAGACTGTGTTGAAATATCATAGTTCCCCACATGCACACCCTGCCATCTTTATCATCATCCTCATCATCATCTTCATCCTTCTCCCCCAATTCTTTGTAAAGTCTCTCCTCCTCCCTGCAAAAGCTCAAGAGATACAGCAGCTGCACGTTTTAGAAAAATGGGTTTGAGGTCTCAGTGTTGTTCTAGATTCTTTACACACTCACACACACATATTTTATCACCCACGACCTTTTCCTATTTCAACACACTATATCTTTCTTTCACTTTGACAGAACAAAAAAGAAATGAGCAAGACTGTGCATTTGTCAGTGTAACAACATGGTAACTTCTTACTTGTTCTTAGTAGAACATGACACCGGTCCCGTGTTGCAGGTTCAGGTCAGACACTCAGATCAGCTTACACTTTTTACTGGGCGAGTTTTGTCTACTTGAGAAGTCATCTTCGATATTTGTGTACAAGTGAAAGAATTAAACTGACTTCAGGAAACATAACGATTACATCAGATTACATAACTGTACTTGGTGATTTAATAATTTCTTGTCTTGTGTCTACATGACCAAAGCATGATTGAAATAGTGTGAAGCTGAATGGAGATTTTTCCATGCTTGACAAATTTGCTCTTAGTTTTTTTTCTTATCCTAGTACATCAATCCTGTAACTTTCATTTGTTTACCAGAGGAGTAATTTCCAGCACTGAACAGATGTAGTCTTTTAAAAAGATGCCTCTTTCTTTCAGTGTGAGACATAAGCCTTTAACAAAAAGAGGAGGAAGAGAGTTGATAGAACATTACTCCAGTATTGGCTTTTCTTTAATACGACCCAGTGATTTTAGAATTAAATTTAAAACACTGTGGAAAGTGTTAAGTCCTTGTTGTTTCCCTCTAGTGCACATTTGATACTGGTTAATCTCTAGATTTAGTTAATCAGTGTAATATTTACATTCAAGACAAAAACTCGACTTGTTTATAATTTCTAAGACATATTCTTTTGTCTCGATGTTTTGTGAATTATTTTGTTCATAGGTTGTAGCTCTCCTGCCTATTATTTGGAATGAAAATGTGAAGCACTCTATAACTTTTATTTTGAAAAGTTATACATATCTTTACTAAAGGGTGTGACTGCCATTTATTTTCACATTCTTTATGGGTTGATTTAAGATAGACATTCCAGGTTAAAGTAATGTGAAATAACAGGAAAGAGTGAACGTTGTAGTTGCAATAGTCTCATCGGCTGCTGATTCTCTCCTTCATTCAAACATAATTATATGTGACAAGTACAGTCAGAACAAACCATTACTTTACAAAGGGAGTTTTTATGGTTTATGACGAAAGATTAACATAACGGCTCACCCTCTAGTTTTGATCCTGTTTGGACATTTAAGATGGACCATAAATATTTGTAACAGAAATTTATGGTGAGTGCTCTTTCCAGTATTAACCCATTACACTGCACTCTAATAACACCAGTTAGCCTAAAAATCCCATGGATTAGCAGAAAAACCTTGTCCCAAAAATGACAGCAACATCGTCAAAAACAACAACAGCAGAGGATTCTGAGCCAACGAAGGGTCAAAATCATATTTATAAGGCCAAAGAGAGCAACATCATGCCCTTGATTTTGAGCTTAATCCAGAGCACAGCCCCCCCGTGCACACAAATTCCCCAGCTCCCGACACACTTAAACACACGCAAGAAAACACGCCCTCTTTTATGGCCTATTGTTGTATAAAGCGACCAAACAGCTGGCTGTTGAAGTCATCAGTATCTGTTTTGCTCCCAGTTTGTAATAGAGGATAATTAGAAATTTAATTTGCCTGGGCAACGACGGCTAAAACCCCTTTCCCCCACCCTTATTTTCCTCAATCCTGCTCTTAGCAGACAAGGGCCATTGGTAACAGATGGGAAAAGGGGGGATATTCACAGGCAGTCCAGCACCTCAGAGGAAGGCAGGGGATTTTAACACCCCCTATGGTTTGAGTCTCCTCAGGCACAGCTTTAAGGTGGTGGATGTTGGGATTAGCAATCAGCCTCATGGGGGCTCTGTCCTGGCCTTTCTTTGTACAACAGAGCAATGCTTCTACAATCTTTTAGCTACTAAGCGCTTTATCAGCTTACAACTTCAGGCCCAAAATATATCTTTTAGTTTAACCTTTTTATGTCTACTTAATTAATCTCCAATAGTTGAAAAGGTTGGAGCCTTGAGCAAATATTAAAAGCATGTATGAGATGTCTCTCCCACAAATATAAACAAAAATGGTATGGCCTCTGCTGGAGTGTTTTTTTTCTTTTCATGCAACCATTTTTTTTTAAATTCAGTCTCTTCACAATCTTTCACAAGGTGACTGTAGCTCTGTCATTATTGTTCTCATTGGGGGGGTTACACCTTCTCTCTTGAGCAAACTCACATCTAGACCAGTGGGATAACAGCTTGTGTTTAACTGTGACTCATTCCCTTCCTCTTAAATGCAAAACATGCTTTACTGAACTCCACTCTGGCATTGAATATTGCTTTAATTATTTTTTTCCAAGTCTGTTTTCAAACTTAAAACTGAGAGGGTGATTGGAAAACTGAAAAACAACACAGTCAAATCCTTGCAACTCCAATATCTCTGGACACTGGACAGTATTGGTTCTTTCTTTTATCGGTGTCTCTGCATTGAATCAGCCCACAGTGAGGTGTGTACTGTGACGGAGTGCTGCATCATCTTCCTTATTGTTGAGCCTCTCCCTCAAACAGAACTGTCGGTCGAGATTAACCTGCCACAGCATGTCTCCTTCTGGCTTGTAATAGCCCTAGGCTAATGTGCTCCGTGATGCTGCTGCCATTTTCTGCACTACTCACGTTTCTCTCTCTTTTTTCCGCACCACTTCTTTCTTGCCCTTTTTTGAGTAATGAGTGCATTTTCTTGATTTAATTATTTTTCTTTCTGTTTTCTCCCTCTCACTTCCTGTCTTCTACACTTCCAAATCTCACATCTCGCTTCTTTGGAAATTTGCACAAGTAAAAAAATTCTTTCATCCAAGCTATTCTTTACTAGTTGCATATAATTATATAGTTGTGTATTAGGCTCTCACCACTTTTGACAAGTAAAATCACATGGGGTTTTACATGTCACTTCAAGTTTTTGACATTACTTTATTGTCCACATGTCTTTATTCTTTTTCACTTTTGAACATGACATGAGTTGAGTTTGTCTAATCCCAGGGTAGGTGGTGAGAAGGGAAAGTGTTTGTTTGAGCTGAGTTGTGTGTGTGTGCGTGTGTGTGTTTGCACGCACATGTGTGTTTGTGTCTTTATGTTTTTCTTTCTAGATGACTTGATTTAAATTCGGAGTACTTGATGTTAGTTCCTATTATTATGCAAACGACAGTGTTATATAGTTTGGGCCTGCAACTAATGATTATTTTCTTCGCCACAGAAACTGCTGATTTTATTTAAATGTTTTGTCTACAAAATATTTGTTTAACTTTGCTGAACCCCAAAGTTCCAAATCTCAAAGAATTTCATAAACAATCATTTCAATGGAAATTGTTGACATTTGAGAGTCTGAAAAGACCTCTGTATTTGGAACACAACTGATAATGAGTGCTTATTCATCAAACTAGTTGCTTATTACTTTTCTTCTGCATATTGTTGCAGTTCTGCCATAATGAATTAATGAGGGAAATCTAGCTGAAACTACAGCAGTCTAATTTAACAGGTATGCAATAAGTTCATACTTTTAATGAGGGTTCTAATCCTTCAGTTGTTCTGAATTTATATCTACTTATACCATTTTCACACTGATCACTTATTTTTGTCTTGTCATATTGCACTCGTTTCTTTGTCATGCCACTTTGCACTTTACAACAAAAGAAAAGCCAGGCCCTTCTGACTACATGCAGCCCAGTTCTATGCAGAAATCCACTTTGGTATTGGATAGTGAAATGCCTACAGATGGTCCAGAATATGGCAGCAATCCTGGTCTGCAACCAGTCAAACGGACATGTCGTTCCCCCATTTATTTTCCAAATTCAAATTCAAGTCACTAATGTGTCCTGTGAAGTGATAGCAGAATCTGCACTAAGCTATCGAACTTAAGTCATATGGGCTTGTATATCATCTCAGATGTACAAGCCTATTTGGATTTGTGGCTCCATGACGGTGGAAGAAGCTAACAGATGCTATTGGAGTAGTGGCATCATGCTGTAATTTCAAGAATCTTTTGAGCACTTTATCATCTAAAGTGTGAAGAACTGTGGTGTAGAGAACTCTGGTGGCAGCTGTCACTCACTCAACACCCCGCCCCCTTCCATCCAGTAGGGTGTGAAATGTCACGTGAGGGGTCAAGCAAAAGTAAACAAACAGTAGTTTGGTTTAGCCTATGTCAGGATTCAGGGCAGTTAAACAATTATTCATTGACTTTGTTCACGACACGTCCTGACCGGTGTAGGCTATTAGCGTTAGCAGTTGCTACAAATAGCATATGTGTCCACAAAGAAAGTATAACGATGTGGATTTATTGTTGTTGTTTACATCACGTAGCCTATGCAGCAACTGAACCGGGTAGAAGAAGACATCTTTAGGTTAGAAAATCAAGTTTTATTCACCGCTAGACAACTTTTAACATGAGCAACTATGGGCTGTATTGTCTCAAGTTCTATTCGGGTAACTCCGGTTCGGTTCGTGGTCGGAAACTAAAGACTCGGGTCGGGTCGGCTCCTGGTCCATTCGGGTTCGGACCCCCAGACTTATGATATTAGCTCGGGTAGGGTCAGTTTCTGGTCGAATTTTCACGGGTTCGTTCAGGTCCATGAAAGTGGACCCGTGGAGACCTCTACTCTGGTGGCAAGATGTTAATGATGTTTTTGAGAAACAAAAACTGAAAGCTTATCTTGCAACAAAACTTGCTACTAGAACTAGTTTGTGTTATTATTGATTTACCTTCAACATAAACATCTACGGGTTTGCTGAAATGTACAGAGCCCATTTGGATTTTATGTAATTTTCTGGAGCTCATTTGCTAGTTTTGTCAGTACTTCCCTCCTGTTGATTTTTGTGAGGCACAATATAGGATGTAATCTGATTATCATAGACTATTGAGAGAGAGACTCTTTGTTACAGTTATGACCAAGATATGGTCAAAGTCCAGAGTTATGAGGTATCCATTATGCCGCTTGATACATTTTCTTCTCTTTGTTTAAGTTTGAATTAAAAAAAACAATTGTAAAAAAAAACAAAAACAAAAAACACCTGTATTAATACATCCATGGATTTCTATCTCTAAACTGTCTTACAGATCAGAAAACTTTAAAAGAAGAAATTGGTATCATTAATGCTCATGTGTCTTAAACAGATGTATTGACTTCCTTGCAGGTCACCATAAAAGATCAAAATAATGGCTAAAGGCTACTGTCCTAAACTGCCCCCTGAGGTCCTTTTGTCCCCTGCTGCCTCCCAGCCTGGGGTCATCAATTCATCACCTTTACCAGCTCCATTACCACCATCTTCTCCTCAGGGAGTCCAGAATCACTCTTAAGCCTTTCAGGGAATGACATCATGAGGTCACATGGCATTCTGAAATGTGCATGTGCAGGAAATGGACGTATACATGCATGTGCAAACTCAATTCTACTGGAAAGTGCAATCTTTGGCATTGTTTTGTCATAATAAAACAAACCTTTAGCTCATTCTGAAGGTGTGGTTACCACTGAAAAATGTTTCAAGTCAGGGCTGTGCTGGTGCAATATTGTTTCTGATTTGGAGATTCGGCGTGGAATATTGAAATTGATTTAATTTGAATTTGAACTAGTTGAATAATACTTTTCCAGTCTTCAAAAAGAAATCACTTTGTTGCAGAATAAAATGAGAATAAGTCGAGGGGGAAAAATTAGATCAGTTGTTGGGAAATCAGACATCTAGCAGAGAGCAAAGTGGTTGAAATCACCAGAGAGCACTGTAAATTTATTGGGGTGATTCGGTTGTTGCCAGGCGACGAACACATCTGATGAACGCATCACATGAAGGGTTGGCAGGTAACATTAATAAACTCTCTCATTGGACAGCATGAACAGAAACTCAATGTTGACACATCAATATGCAGTACAATAATTAATAACATAAGAGGAATTTCATGGATTTCACTGTTGATGGAGAACAGGTTAATCTGAAAAAATGTGATAAACTTGGGAAAAATTCTTATCAGCCACTTTCACACAGTCATCACGGTAAAAAAGCACACTGGAGTCCCCCCTCTTTGGTCTGCTTCCACTCTGCAGATGTGCATTCACAGTTCTCCCACAAAAGCTGAATTTCCACTGGCAGGGGTTCCACTGTAGTTTTTCAGGGCTGGATCGCTGACTCGTGTCTCCACTACCAGGAACGAGCCCACTAAAAAGGCTTTCAGGGACCTCTGCGGGGCCAAAACAACATTCCAGTTCTAGGAAAGGTACTCACGGCAGCCCTGATAAATGTCTGGATGAGGGCAGCAGTGGTGTTGACTCGCTGATTGGGTACGCTGTGGGCAGGGGATGACGTCATTCAGCTGACAAATGTCCATTTAGTTTACGATTCGTCCTTTCTCATTCAGCATACTATACAAACAGCAAACACAGAAGCGCTACAATCATCTTTAGCTCCTCCAATATTTTTCCTGTCATTTTAGTATGTTTTTTTTTTTCCATTTATTTCTTTGTTCTTTCAGATGTCATCTTTTCTTTTTTGGCAGTTGACAAACAGTGAAAGCGATGCACTATTCGCCACCTTGTGGTTTGGAATGGTTTACGTGCAACCAGTCCTGACACCATAGGTTCAGACATGACAGCTTAAAGGACTGAGGAGGAGGTCAGCCCTTTTAAAATTCCAGCCTCCTACTTGTATCCCAGAACCCCCACTAGTGGAAACACACCTAAAGGTGCAATATCCCCTCCCCAGTATGTGCTTTCACAAATCATTATAGCATTCAGCTATCTGAAGACAGTTCCTGTGCTCTACTTAGCAGTCCACAGCCTCCAACTCATGGAGGCTCCTCCAGGTTGCTATGCACAACAACAAGGTTCGACCAGTTACAGTCCCAAGTTGCATGACAAAGTTTATAATAAGGCCAGGGCAGCCGGTCAAACCACTGTGGTTAAAAACCCTGTGTTTTTGTTTGTTTGTTTGTTTTTTCCTACTGCTTTAAGTGTTCTTCACAACACCATGGATGGATGGAGCTCATTTGGCCCCCTTGATGTCTGTTAGTGCCTCCCATGGCAGTGTAAGCGTGGAATGAAATTATGCTGTTCCAGCTTTGTGCTATACACACACACAACACAGCGGAGAAGAATAAATGTGCTACAGGGGTTCGAACAAACTGGCTGCATGAATGGAGCTATAGTGTTGATGATTGCTAGAACAAAGAATTGATCAGCATTAATCAACAGACTAATCACTAAGAAATACAAAGGTAACATTTTGTTGCCACACTTTCAGAGGAGAAGCTTTAAGTTACTTTCATTATCTACAGCAGTATGAGATCCAGTATAATTTTCTAAAACATCTGTAACATCCCATGTTTATTGCATGTTTTGTTCCACTCAGAACATCTTGACCTCACACACCCAGTCTTTCCACAGCACAGTTCACCGAGACACCCACTGGTGTTATGGGCTCTGGGTGTGTCTTTATTTATGGGTGTTGATTTTGTTTCCACATGTGTGTGCGTGGGTGTGTTTGTGTGTGTGTTGTTGGTCACACGTTTGAGTGTTTGCATTTAATCTTGTACTTCCAGCTTAGAGCACTGTTTCTCCCTGGAGATTAGAGGATGTTAGAGGCAGCACTGTGGAAATAGTCTCTTTTCCATTTCTAAACACACACAAAGGGAAGATGAAGTGGCTGTTTGGACTGTTTCTTTATTTGTTTATGTCAGGCAAGTGAAAAAAAGCACTGCAGTAGACCATGGCTAATACGATTTTATAAACACTCAAATCACGGATTAAATAACAAGCCATGCAGCCTTTTTTTTTGTTGATGGTATTACTAATGCCTTTTCTAGAGGGACCGTTTTCATTTTAATTGTTAGTGGAAGAAAATCACTACAGTGTATAATTCTTTGAAATAAATCAAACATTTAAAGTCTTTGATCCATTATAATTCATTTATAATGGCCCAAATGGATTTTACACACCTGGAAGCATATTTGGTTTTTATTAAAGCCGGTCCTAGTTCTTACATTGATGCCTCATTGAGGAGCAAGATAAGAGTTAAAAAAAAAAAAAAAAAAGGCATGTCTGCATCTGTCTCCGAAGAGTTTCATTTCACTGAGAGGAAAGCCAGTCTGCTGTTGTCATGTCTCAGTAAACACAGGTGCTGCAATGTTTTGGCAGCTCGGCTAGATTTAGATCCTCTGCTCTCTCCAGACAACAGCTTTGAGTGTCTGTCTGTTTAAACGCTCTGTGCGTGTGTGTGTGTGTGCGTGTGTCATTGGTCTCAGCTATTGGATTCCAGCACAAATTCACAATTTAATCTCATGCTGCTATGATGAAACCCCCACGCAGACTACAAGCGTGCTGGTGTGACCCTGCACCGTCACAGATGGGGCATGGGTAGGTGGATCAAAGCACAATTAACTTCAGGTCTCTGCTCTCCTCCTGTGTTTGTTGGCTAACATTAAAACTAGTATTCAGTCATTACCACAAAGTAAATGAGCCTTGAGGAAGATCCTGTGTCACCAGCAGATATGTAGAACCAATACTTATGTGGAATGAAGACAGTTTAATGAGCAGGAAATAACTGAGAGAAATTCAGTCTAAGTGAAGCTTTCTATTCTCTGTGCTGGTACAACATGTTTTGCTCCCCCGAACATGTCATGCTGATACATTTTATATTTATTTTCTTCAACTTGCACCAAATATAACACATTAATCATAAATGGGACATAATATTGGTACGTTGCTCTTAAAAGAGCCAAGTCCGTAAAAGACTTTCACATGGGAATCCCTGCTAAAACTGAAAATTAAAATACACAACTTGTCTTGAGACTGGCTCCACATACATGGCTTACACTTATTAAATCCTACATTATTGAAATATTGACCAGGAACACAAATTGGCTGCTGGCCTGTAGCTGGACGTTAGTTACAGCAGTGAGGGGAGGAGGACTCAGACCCTATCTGTTTCCCGTCCAGAGCTACCTCCAGAACTGCTGACCAATAATGACTCCCTTCGCTTGTTTCTGTGTCTTCAGGTTGTGCGCGGCCACCCAGCGTGCAGCACAGAGACCTGCTGAATCAGACTGAATCCAACCGGGGCTCTTTCTCCCCTGGGTCCCAGCTAACATATGGCTGTGATCCTGGATACACGCCAGATGGACTCACCACCATTACGTGTACCATTTCTGGAACATGGTCCCATCAACCACCAAACTGCATCAAAAGCAATGGTGAGTAGTGGCATTGATCACTACTTGAAAACATCTTACTTTTTTTTTTTTAATTCAAAGGAATTTTGGGTTCAGTTTTGGTGAAAATAATCACTCTTGGCTTATTATGCTCATATAAGCCTCATGTGTTAAAGCAGAAAAAAAAGTGCTCCACTTTTGATGTTTAAGCACTTAAACTGAAATATTTCACTGCTGCAGTATAATAATACCAGCTGATAGGATTGTTCTGTAAGCAGTGAACACCAAGGAAATTTCACCTAAACTCTGAGTCTTGAAATGTCTCCTTCACAGGTAGAAATAATTGCAAAAAAAAAAAAAAAGTCTCTGCAGCGTAACAACTATGAAATTTCAATTTTCTGTTTCCAGTATGTTCGCCACCTACTGAACCAGAGAACGGGGGCTACCGCTGCCACCCATCTCCTTGTGGCCCTCTCACCCATAAGACCGTCATCGAGTACTTCTGTGACGAGGGCTACGCCTTGAAGGGAGACTACAAGTTCCTCACCTGCCAGAATGGGGAGTGGGACAGTCCCATGCAGATCAGCTGTCGACTCACACAAGGTCATTACTCATTGTTTCCATTAGTGAGCACATTCAGCATCATTGTATGGAAGAATGGTACAATCTGTGAATCACATTTTTACATTCTCTGTCTCTATCTGTCCTTTAGACAAGGAACCAAGCTCCCAACTGGGTATCCCAGCTCTATCCATCGTGGTGTCCACAGCTAGCTCTGTGATACTCATCCTACTTTTAGTGGTGCTGTTTGTTCTCGTGCAGCCAAAGCTCAAGTCGTTCCATCACAACAGGTATAACATTAATTCCTCATGCATCCCCCATTCTCATTTAGGGAAGATGGGAAACTGAAATCTACAATAGGTTATTCGTGAGGATGATGCCACTAAAGTGGAATTATTTGAGGCTGCATTTCCTTCTTTGAGTAATGGCGTTGTCTCTCTGTTGACATACCTGAAGTCAACCAAAACCGAGAAGTTTTGGTTGTTTGGTTTAGTTACATAATGTTCTTCATGTCTGACCAGTTCTACAGGTTGACAGTTCTTGAATACTCGAGAAATGAAATGAAAGTGAAAGCATTTCAACAGTCAATCCCATCTGTAAATTAATGCTTCTGTTTGTAGCTCTGTAATTTAAAAAAAAAAAAAAAAAAAAAAAACGCCCAGAATGATTCAATCCAAAAGTCACTGGTGCTTGTTGATTGTGTAATAAGACTTACTGCTGCCTGCTGTTTAAGGAACTGTACAGTTAACACCAGTCACTGCAGCTCAGAGGTTTTGCTGCAGGATGCAACATGCAAGGCCTCTAAGACAAACCAGAGCCTTCTTTTGTGATCTACATTGTCTACACTCGCCTTTGCATTTGTCTTAGTCTCACTCTGCCTTTGTCTCTGGTCTTATCAGGAGGGAGCAGGGAGTCCTGGGTCAGTCCAGCTCCATCATAGTGGAAGGTGTCCAGGTGACACTGCCCTCCTATGAGGAGGCCGTATATGGAAGCAGAGGACCCTGCAGTGGGTCTGGTCCTCCCCCATCTTCTCCAACACCGCCTCCAGCTCCTCTGGAATCGCGAGTACCCATCGTGCTCTCTGAGGGGCTTTCTCAGGGAGCCACTGGAGGCCCGGGCTCCAGCAGAACCCGTCATCACAGAGACTTAGACTTCTGTCTCCCATCCACCTCCTCCTCAACATCCTTTTCTTCCCGTCGTCACGCAGAGACCGTGCTGGTTCATCCAACACCCTCTTCCTCCTCCTCCTGCTCTTCATCATCTTGGGCCAGAGAGCACCCTGGGGGTGCATGTGCGGGCCCCCTTTCTCTCCGTAGAGACTCTGAGAGCAGCGACCAGCACAGTCTGCTCTCCGTCACCTCTGCCGATGACTTTTCTGATGGTAAGAGGAAGCAGTCTCTGTTCACATGTTTGCATAACAAAAAAGCTGATACCAAAATGGCTGTTTGAGAGGGACAAAAATATCCTGTAACTAATTTTGTTTTTTAACACTTATTATTTTTACTGACGTTTTTCAGACAGGTTTCCATAACAAGACACACAAATGTTTCTTGTAGTGCTTTCTTCAGCTGCCAAGTACCAGGAAAAAATATTTTTCAATAACAGTGTAACAGAAATGTAAATATTATAGATGATTTATACTCTGTGTGGAGACATTAAGGATAGAATGGAGTGATTTTAATTAAAAGCTCACCCTCACTGCACTGGATTAAATTTGTAATTAACCATATTCAAACAATTCAGGAATTTCTGCCCAGGATGCTGCCTGGTTACAGTGATAAATAATGAGCAATAGGAAGATGCCATTGTGTCCTGCTTGCTTATTTGTAAAATAGGTAGTGAGAAGCATGTCTTTTGTTTTTGTTTCTTTTGCACTTAGTGAGAAAATTCATACAGTCATGTGAAAAGGAAAGTTAAATCTGTTGATTCTAAGAGTTTACGTATCAGGAAATTATAAATAAAAATTAGCCCTTAGCAAGTGCACCTCCACTTATTCCATAGCAATTAAGAGAACATCTGGGTTAGCTAGTTTATACTAATCAAATGCTGTTGATTTATCGATCATCAGAAGGTGTGACCACCTCTGTAAAAACAAATGTTTCCTCATTTAATCCCATTTAATACGTCGGCAAAGTCAAAGAGGCAGTTGTTGCCATTCATGTGTCTGGGAAGGATTACAAGGCCATTCCTAAACACATCAACGGTCAAGCACAGTGGTGGGATGGTGATGATTTTGGCTTGTTTTACATCCACGGGACTTGCTGGTTTCAAGTTGAATGTGAGGCTGTTTGCCCAACAGCTAGAACTTGGCCAAAATGTGCTTGTGCACACTGACAGTGATCCCAAGGATGCTAACAAATCTACTACAGAATGGCTGCACTTAAGGTTGCACTTAAAATCTGTTAAGGACCAGATTATCTTTTTTCTTGTGCCCTGATATGTAAAACCTAAACCCTGAAAAGCCAGTTGAAAGAGGCTTTACCTATTTTTTCTCCACATGACTGTACAGAAGATGGCAGAGACAGAATATGTTTAAAATTAACACAAGATCTTTGTAGGCCGTTGGCATTACTAAAAGTGACCGTACAGTCTTTGTTCTTTTCTCACATGATTCTTGTGTTCTCCCACAGATATACCCCTGTTAAAAGAAGCATGAAGCCGGCTGGCCTGCTATCAGCATCAGCAGCACCACCACCTTTTCCTTATCTCTCGCTGCTGGCCAGAACTGACTATCGCTGTCAACCTGCTTCTCCCGACTCCCCTTCTCCCCAAAGCAGCCAGCAGAGATAGGCAGTTAGAAAAATGCCATTCCCCACTGCAGCCTCTTCTGTCATGGCCCATGCAGCGCAGCGCAAAGCCAACAATCAAAACCAATACTGTAACATAAGCAATGATGGAGCACCACAGGACCCCGCTACTGGATCAAACTGAAGACAAGCCAGACAAAGGAGGTGGTGCCAGCTCAACAGAAGTCCTGTAGATCCTGTGAATATGAGTGTAAGAATAGATACTGAGTCAAGGTTGTGTACTATAGGCTAAGTATTACCATGCACTTGGCTCCTGACGCTGTGGCACTCAGAACAAGAATCGTCTTCCCGCTGTATTTAAGAAGTTTTCATGCCTGAGTTTAAGCAGCTCTCTTTGCGAATGCTGCATGTTGTTTTCATCTATATTTGTTACAGTACGGTGGTCCACCTTAAATGAAGCATGAAGACTCTTCTGTCTGTCCACCTCTCTGTTTATCCTGTCAGCGTTTAGCGGTGGATTAGCAGGAGCGACAGCCACTTCGCTGAAGCTCAAAGCCTGGTGCGGCGTTTCACCAAGCACCATATCACATCTATAACATGTTTTAAAAAGGCCTACTTCTTTCTTTTCTATCGCCAGCTGCACACAGTTTGTGAAAGTTTCCTGCGTGATGTGACACTTTGAGCTGTAGAGAACTGGTAAACATGGTGATTTGGCACACGACTAAACTTTAGGTTCTTTGTGTTTAATTTTTTTCCCTACTATATTTATTGTTTGTGTAAGGCTGTGTTCGCTTTGAGTCACTGAATCTGAGTGCATGCGTCTGCGTGTGTGCATCTATCTCCTGATACAGGCAGGAGAGGACATGTATGGTAGGCCTTGATGCAGTAGTTCCTGATTTGCCTGTGTTTTGAGCTGAGGCTGGTTTCACGATGTCTCCATCTTTCATTCTAGGAAAACATCCCTCCCTCACTTCAGGCATCGGGTTCACTACACAATAAGCGTATTATTAATCTGCTCACAATCTAGAATACATATTATTTCCTGCTGAACGGCTGTAAAATGCTTGTGTCCTTGGAGAAGCGGCTCACGCCTGTCTTCAAGCTTAACTCAAGATTCCACTGTTGTGCATTGTGGACACAAACTGCAACTGGTTGCAGTGCAATAAGAAAAGCTTTGTTATATAGCACCCCCTTCACACACACTCACTCAGCCCTCTAATGCCAAGTGCAAATTTAAGAGAGAATGGTGTTATTCTGTTAGAAGTCATCGCCCGTTTTCATTGCCACTTGAAAAGCTTTTGTGGTTGAGCTGGTCACCATGGAAACAGCATGACTCGGCTGGATCCTGGGAATTACTTTTCAAGATAACTTCATTTGAAGAAAAAGACAAAAACAACAACCAGTCGGAATTACTGTTTTTAGATTTAGTTTTTTTTTTTTCTTTTGTTGTTGTTTCTCTTTGGGAGGGGAGGGGGGGGATTTGTGGTCTGTCATTGTCAACGGCTCCATAATTAATGCAAACAAAATGTTGCCTTAGACTTGTACTTTTTCTTTTCTCGTTTTTTTTTTTTTTTTTTAATGTATAATCTTGAGCCTCTGAATTGGTTGCTTTACAGTATTGCAACATGTTGTTTTCCCAATGGCCTTACTCTATTCTTTTCTATTCTATGCATAAAACTGTGTATTTATCAATGAGTTTAATTTTGTTGTGGGCACTACCGATGTCCATCCTCCTCTGTCCTCCCTCGGCTTCTCCAGCTACTGTGATGATTAAGATGACAATAACGTTGATGATGATGGTGGTGAACCAGTAAGCACCTATATTTCAGTACCTCTGCTTTACTTTATCTACAAAGCATTACATTAGAATGGGATCGATTTAAAAAAATATATATATTAAAAAAAAAAAATCATATATAAGAAGCACTGTTGTACAGTGTTGATTCCCTGAAGGTAACAGGTTAAAAAGTACACATCTTGATTCTTAATTTCAATGCTTTAAGCTTCAGTTTTCCTTTGTACATGGCAGTGGGTGTGAAGATGGTAATTTAATATTTGTATAAATTTTAATTTAATTTTACAGTGTGTATATAACTTTCTAATTAAAGCTTTCTTTTGAATGTGGAAGATGTCTTTTTTTTCTGAACCCCTGCTTCTTGCTCTGCTCATGGTTATGTTGTGCTTGATAAACTCTGATCCAGCTTTTAAGTGCACAAGTTCATTAGGTTTTCAGATTGTTCCAGTCATGATGATGTGCATCTGCTTAAGAGCGTTAGAATAACTTGATAAAAGTCAATTCAATTCAACCTTTTGTACAGCATCTATTACAATATAAATTGTCTCTAGGTGCGTTACGGAGACCCAGAGCTTGACCCCCGAGCAAATATTTACTACTTAAAATTTTATATTAGTTATAAAGAAGCAATGACAAATGGAGAGGGAAAAAAACACTAGTAGGAGAAAGACCTTTAAGCCAAACAATGGCATGGGAAGAGGGAAGACACCTTGAGCAGGGCCTGACTCATAAGGGGTGGACCTTCCTATAAAAAGACCAGCCGAAAATGGTCCATTTTCCTTTCAAGAAAATCCTGGAAGACCTAAATCCTGTTTTGCAGAAGCATGTCCTACTCTAGTTCAATTTTAATAAATGCATTGCCATAATCCCGGGAGTTTCATCACAATATTCAATGTAATCTTTAAGGGTTTTTTTTTCCCTCAGGTATATGCTTAAAGTAGCTTTAACCAACTGTGATTATCACAAATTCAAAATTCAAGTCAATCAATTACTTATCTAAAGTGAAAGTAAAATATATTTAAGAGTAAATATTGTCCAAATTAAAAGTTTCCTGACATTTGTTTCTGCGCTTCAGTAAACTGCAGAAGGCCCTGACTGAAAAGCATACTTGTTTTGTCAGACATGGTTGCATCGTCTAAAAAAATATTATCAATTTAAAAAAAAAAAAAATCGTGAGTTTAACATTACTTTTTTTTTTTTTTTTTTTTGTCCTGGCGTTACCGCGTTTTACCTCTCGGTCTGATAAATGCCAAAGCTTCAGTACAAAACGTGACAATACCAGATAATACTCGTACTATCTGAGCGAGTGTTGTTGTGTCTGACTGACACCTTGTGGTCCGTATTAGAAACTACAGGATAGCGGGTTGATGACGTCATGTTCGGAAACCTTTCCGCTGCCCTTCGGTTTTGTTCGTGTTCTGCAGTCTTGTCCCGCGTCATGGGTCACGTGTTTTCTATTTTCGAGAGCCCGCCCTGAATCAGGAGAGGCTCCATTTTCTTTTATTCTGGCGTGCGCGGGTGCCTTCGACACTTCGAAAGGATATTTACCTCTACGTCTGTGTTAAGGTACCTTTGCTTCCACTCAAAATTACGTTGTTGTCGATATTCAAAATTAAATTATTTAACGTAATATAATTCACGTACGTCTATTGAATTATACTGTAGCATTTGGTTAATTTCGCTTGCAAGGCCTAGCTATTGGCGGAAATAATTGAGGCTCTTTTTTGTCGTCTAAATGTCTTCAATAACGTCGATGTTCTTCCTGCAGCTGCTCAAACGTGACTGTGAACATGAGTGGATGTCGCATCTTCATCGGCCGTCTGAGCCCATCGGCCAGAGAGAAGGATGTGGAGAGGTTTTTTAAAGGATACGGCCGAATCCGAGACATTGACCTGAAGAGAGGCTTCGGCTTCGTGGTGAGTCACTGCGGTGGAAAGTGGGTCAGGAATATTAAACCGCATTGTAGTCTGCTCACAGTGTCGCACTGTTCCGAGTTCAAACCAGGTGAAAGTCAAGAAAAGCCATCTTTGTAGTGATGGCTGTTTTAATTTACGAGCTACCTCTTGTTTGAAGCCACACCTACTCAGAAAACCAAAATGGAGAGTAGTTTTGTGCATGCCGGCGCTGCATAATATCAACTTGTTCTGTTTGCACAGTTTTCTTACAGGCTGATTTCAGTAATCAAATCTTGTAATAAAATTATTTAGCAGAAGTCTTAATGTGTGTTTAGCAAACGGTTTTACAAAGTATAAGCTTATTGTCACATATTTAAAAAAAAAAAGCAAGAGTTTTTCTACTGTAAGAAAAAAAAAAACCAAAAACTGCTCATAGAGGCCTTCTCTGTATCAAGACATAACTGTTTACATTTAATTTGATGCATATTTACTTGATGGATGACGTATTGCAGCCGAAGAGACACAAACAATAAGACGTTTGTTTGATTTGCTGTAGGAGTTTGATGATCCCAGAGATGCTGAAGATGCTGTATACGAGCTTGATGGCAAAGAACTCTGCAATGAAAGGTGAGAACGTCATTTTATAGTGAGTTTATGCACTTTATAAGAGTTGTTACCAAATATACTCTCACTCTTGTGTGATCACACTGGGTGGTTTCAGACCTTGGGAGCTCAGTAGGTCGAAGTATTGGAGGAGCTATGCCCTCTTTTTGTGTCCACATTGTGGAACAGCTTTGCTGGGTTTGATTTTTCACTTATTTAGCAACAGGAGGCTCCAGGCCTTATTGCACCCATTCGTCCCTGGCTTATTGGCCATTGAGGCACCAGCAGTCCTGTAGGGTGGTGCCGATTCAAACAGAACAAAGCTCCGAGGTTACTTTTCTCCTGGGGATCCTCTCCAAGTGGTCTGAAAGCACCTAAAGTTTTCTTCTATTCTGACATTTCTTCCCATAATGTTAGGGTGACTATTGAGCATGCTCGTGTTCGTCTGCGAGGCGGGCGTGGCCGCGGTGGTGGTGGCGGAGGAGGACGTTTCTCTGATCGCTATGGCCGAGGCTCCCAGAACAGTCGGAGGTGAAGATTGTACAAAGTTAAAATGTTCCTTATGGATCTCACTCTTTTGCTTTCCTATTTTGGATCCATTTGACTTGTATTGATTGAAATAAGATGAATTCATTAATGAATTTGCTGCACAGTAGCGTCTCCTTGAACTACATGATTAAGTATGCCTCTTGGCACAGTTTTTACTTCTTTTTTCCCCGTCTAGCCGAAACCCTCCTCCAATGCGGACTGAGAACCGCCTGATTGTGGAGAACTTGTCCTCTCGTGTCAGCTGGCAGGTTTGTATTGTCTTTTAAAGCTTCAGCATCATTTATATCACTTTCATTTGTCCACCTCCAACAATATACACACATTGTAGAATTGCTGCTAAAAGCCATCATAGACTATTTATGAAATCAGAGCATAAATAATTTTAGATTTAGCTGGGCTATGTGTATAATTATTATTTAAGCCCAAATGTAATTACAACAATAAAAATATTATTAATCTGGACTATATGCACTTCATAAATGACTCAGATCAGTAACAAAACACTTAATTTGTTCCTGTATTTCAAAATTTTAACCAATTCTCCACCCCTTTATTTGCCAGCCTGACTGTTGTGTCATATGGAAGAACTCGCTTATGGTGGAGTTAACCCCTTCTGGGTCCTTCTGTCTGGGTTGAACCAGTCTGTCCTACTCCTAGTTGATGCCTGCCGGTCATGTGAGCGCTCGCTCCACACTAGAGGCGCTGGCGGCCCTTCGCTCGCTCGCAACGCCTGGTGTTTGGTTGAGAGCGAGAGAGAGGAAACAGTTGGCAGAGAGAGCGAGAGTCGATGGTGATGGTGGTGGCGTATTGATCGATGGTTCGTTAATTTGAGGGGCTTCGATCAATCGATATCCCCCCCTCCCCTCCCCCACTTCTGGTGTTCCCGCACATCGTGAGAGAGAGAGTGTGAGTTCCTCCCAGGTGTCCATGGATATAATCTGCTGTTATCCCGGTTATGGTGGGCTCGGAGAGCCTGCGGCCCACCCCAAAGGGTTTCGCTCTCAGGTAGTAGTTTCCTCTCTTCCACCCTGTTCACTCTCTTTACTGAGGTGGGGTGCCGAGGCGGGGCGGTCCCGGCACAGAGCCCTGTGCCCTCCTTGTCAGGGAAAATGGGGCTCTCGGTGCCAAATGCTGCCCAGATGGTGCCACTGCTGTTCTGTTCATGCAGATGATGTTCATGTCTGTAGTTGTAAGCAGTGGTGCGTCCAAGAATCTCAAAGCTGTTGTAAACCATCACCTTTCAAAATGATTCATGTACAAATTGGATTCCCATTGTTTTTGCTTTTTGTTTTGTTTTTCTTTATTGAAATGAAACAAAAACTTTAAAGAACTGGTTGGTAAAATAGACTGAGTTTCTTGGACTCGCCCCTCTTATCTGCAGTAGTCTGTGTAGTTCTTTCACAGTCTAACCATCTCGCCCTTTGGGTAAATCAGTTCCAATTTATGTTTTAAAGTGTGCTTGTGTAACAAACCTCACAGTAAATTGACCCCACGTTTACATACGTAGGACCTGAAAGATTTCATGAGGCAAGCTGGTGAGGTCACATTTGCAGACGCACATCGCCCCAAACTCAACGAAGGGTAAGTCTACTGTCTGATGCAGGGATTGGAGAATAAAAATGCTATGTTTTTACTGTTATACCACCCCCAAGACTCCTAATGTTTGTTTCTTTTCATTCTTTCTCAGGGTGGTTGAGTTTGCCTCTTATAGTGATCTGAAAAATGCACTTGACAAATTGTCTGGAAAGGAAATCAATGGCAGAAAAATCAAGCTCATTGAAGCAACCAAAAGGAGGTGGGTTCCTGCCAGAAGCTTCCGTACAAATAACACCAGTAGTTATGGAGGATAGCAGCTGTTCGGTTTTACTGTCATTCTTAATTTAAATCACAGATACGTATACAACTTCTACTTTCAGAGCCTCCGTATTGACAGAAAAAAGTGCCGTAGTTAATCAGTTATACGTTTAAACCCTCAACACAGGAAGTGTTTGATCGAGTCATTGCAGGACAAGGATCTGCTGAGATTATTAGGATGACATTTTACCATCTTCCATTCTTTCAACTGTAATTTTTAGAGAATAAATATGATTAAGTATTTCTGTTCCAGGAAGGAAACTAGCAGAAGCACACGAGACATCTATTCAGACAATCAAATAATAGAAAGGAGAAAAAAATTATACATGTAATCATGCCGATGATTGATTTATTTATTTATTGGTTCATTTATTCCCTCGATTGTGTTTTTAATAAAAGGAGGAGGGGGGAGTGAAGTAATCATGCAATCAAGCATCATTATGCTCATATTTGGGAAGTTACAAAATATCTTTGCTTTTTCTAACATGCACCTTCTCACACCGTATTTAGAGCCTTAGGTTGTTTCTCAGTGCCACGTATTTCAGAGTTTGACTCGGGCAGAACATACGTTAGTTGGGAGGAGGTACTTCCTTCTATACTCATGATACCCATGATTATTGTTTGAAGTGACTGATAAAATATGTTACTGTGATATTTTAACATAAGTGTGGTAAAAGGCTTGTAACTTTCTTCTCCATTCAATAACATTAAAAAAAAAAAAAACTTGCTAGCCTTGTTTAGCATATTATCTGAAAGTGGATCAATACACCTTATCTAATTGACAAAAACTTCATAATAACTAACAAATGTCTAATAAATTTGTCACTTGTACATTTACCTTGTGTAGAAATAACAATGTAGCATAAGACACAGCGGTCATAAACAGATGCATGTTGGTGAAGCACCACTACCTGCAGCAGTATTATAGACGTTCAGAAAGTTTAATATGTAACACAGGCAGTGTTCAAGCTGTTCAAATAAGCTTTTTAAATGACTGCTATGAATAACTTTTGCAAATTAGGTTGTCATATGGGCTCTTTTCTATGTTCACGTACTGTGTATATAGTTTTTCCTAACATTTTTTTTTTTTCTCTCTCTCTTTACAGGTCGAGGAGTCGTTCGCGCTCTGAGAGCTCTTCTCGTTCCCGATCCCGTTCCCGTGGTCGCTCTCAGTCTCGCTCTCCCAGACGCTCCCGCAGCCCTGCCAAAGACCACCACCGCTCCCGCTCGCGCTCCCGCTCACGTTCGCGCTCTCGTTCACGCAGCGTTTCACCTGCAGGTGGCGCCTCCTCCCCAAAATCAAAGGAGCCCAACAAGCGGTCCTCCAAGTCCAGCAAGTCTGTCACTCCATCCTCCCCTACACCTGCTCAGAGAGCCTCAGTCTCCCGTTCACGTTCCCGCTCTCGTTCACGCTCCCGCTCCCGTTCCCGCTCTCGGTCTCCTTCAACAGACAGCCAGCGCTAGAAAAGTGAAGTTGTCGGGATTCAACAGTAGAAGCTACCTGGAGAACCTGGTGACCTCCGAAAGTTGAGACAGGAGTTTTCCTTAGCTCGGTTTCTGCGCTGGATCTGTCTGGTGATTCTTCCAAGTTTCTCAAATTTACAGACGCGTCGTCAACAAAGAACACTGATATTTAGGGAGATTGTTTTCCTGAGAGAGTTTGAATTGACTACCTTTTACACAGTAAAGCTTTTAGTGTTTTCGCACTCATCAATCAGCAGGTCTGGACTGAGTGCAGTGATGCCTGACCCCATCTGCATCGCTGTTAACTGGACCTGTAAATGTGTAGTCTTCAAAACAAAACATCAGACCGGAATTCAGTGTTTTCCATCAGTGTCAGGATCCTTTTTAAGAATCGACCCTTTCCTCATCTTTTGGTGATACTTTTGCTTCTCAGTGGGACATTTTTTCCCACCCTTCTGTCCCTCGTGTTCTCCAAGGCCTTCGACCTTTCCCTGACTTCTGTCTTGTTATATCTGCCACAGCTGGTGTGTGTGTGTGTGTGTGTGTGTGTGCGCGTGCGCGCGCTTGTGTGTGTATGTGTGGGGGTGAGTGAGAGAGATTGAGATGAGTTAGGATACATCCACGTGTTTCTGTTCAACAAAATATAGCCTCTTATTGAGCACATTTTATTGTGCTTTAAAGTCAAACCAACCACTAATCTAAATGGTGGCATCACTTGTGTACAGTTACATTATTTCACAAATTCAGCAGCTGTACAGTAAATTAAGTTCATGTATCCTACATTTGTAGTGACTTTCATTTCATTAAGAGATGAAACTTGAGAATAAAGTTAACACTTTTTGCTTTTTATTTTGCAATGACGTTGCAGAATCATCCATTCTGGCTTTTGAATTTCTTTTTTTCCTCGGGATTTGTGTACAGATTGCAGACCACTGTTAAAAAGTGTTTAAATGTAATTCCAAAAATACTTGGGTTTGTACTGTGATGTGGTTCAAATGAATATGTAGAGGAGTTTGGAAAACACATTTTTGTACATGAGGATTTTATTTTCAGTGAAAAATACAGTAGATGTTTGTATGGTGTATGAAAACAAGACTTAATAAACCATTTTAACTAAACCCTCAGTTTTGACTCAGTGCTGTTTTGGAATAGAAATACAAACATTTGTAAAACGGATGTCAGAAATTTATTTTTTTTGCATTTCCATTTGCGTGTAGGTCAGGATGCTCTTCTCTGCTTCGGTCGATAGTGCTGCAAAGAAAGATCCAGATGCTGATTGTTCATACAGCTCCCTCAGAGAACTCCTTCAGTTTGTCTTCAGTAGTTGCTGGCTGGTAGGACTCTGAAAGTCACAAACAAGTAGATATATACTTAATCTCTTAGGGTTTATGACATTGTTATTAATAGTCATGGTATATATAAAAAGGAACTGTGTTTGAGGAGCCAAGAAATGTGAGAAAATCCTTGTATTGTCTGAAAACAATGTTCATCAAAGATTGGAATTGATTTGCATTATTCATCCTAACTGCATTATTTAAAATGATATGGACACTATAAAAAATAAAAAACATGGCAAGATGTTAGAGGCACATCTGCTTTTGTAATGGTGACATCTCTTCCAGGAGCATCCATACATTCTTCAACATTAAAGAACATCTCATTCAGCACACATTACTAAGTCATGGCTGAGGAGATGAGCTCAAGACTGAAATAACTCCACTAAAAAGCACTGGTCCTGTTGTCATGAGAGCCCCCCCCCCCACTAACACACGACAGCCCTCTAACGGCTGAGAGAGCAGCTGTGAGTCTCACCTTTCTCTCCTCGCGTGAACCTCTTGTAACACCTGAACAGCACGATGAGCAGCATCGCCTCAGACACCTGGAACAGCACATAGACCAGCGGGAACAGAAACATGGGTCCGATCACCGCTGGGGGAAACGCCAGCTTCAGGATGGTGGAGCACAGCTGGATGTTCTGACAGCCAGTCTCCATAGCAACAGTCCTCCGCTCCCTAACAGGGTAAAGAGAAGACTTTGTCAGTGATATACAGAAGAAGCCCATCACGGTGTTGGTCAAATAACTCCTCCAGACTTACGACTGGGTGAGTCTGAAGAGCGAGGAGATGAGATAACCGAAGGCGTAGCCGATGAAGGGCATGAGGGCGCCAGTGGCCATGAGTGGGGGGGACACCACGGCCAGAATGGAACCTCCGATCTCAACGCCAGCGATGGCGCCGATCACCACGACAGAAATCATCATTACAGTGAGGCCTGCCTGATCACAACACCACACAAGACCGTTCAGACACACTCGCTCCCTCTTCCTGGAACAAATAGATCTATAAACCTTGTAAAAGATATTTTTTCCGTTCGTTCACGCAAAACTTCATTTCAGTCCTATGTTTTTTTGTATTTTTTTGTACAGAAATCCTGTCTGTGCACACGCCTATAGAAATACATAAAAGGACCCAGAGCTACCTCTCAGATCGTAAAGGCCACCCAATGATCTTCTGGTTGGAGGGCAACTAACTCGACCCACTGCAAGAAGAAAGCCTCTTCTTTCTCAAGAACCATGACTGAGGGTTACAAAACTGCCTCTGAACTGCATCTGGAACAAGGACTTATGACCAGATGAGACCAGAGTGGAGTTGCTTGGCTTTAATACCCAGAACCTCGTTCGGTGAAAACCAAACACGGCATTTCAGTAGAAACCCCTCGTAACCACTGTCAAGCACGGTGGTGGAGGGGTGATAATCTGGGTTTGTTTTGCACGCATTGGACCTGTGCACCTGACATGAAACTGGTCACGGAACAGGACAAAGATCTGAAGCGCTCCAGCAAATCTACATGAGAATGACTGTAAGTTTTCTTCAACCTGATTAAAAAAGCTGTGGTGAACCCTTAAGAGATCTGTGTATAAACAAACACCCCAAAAAAGCAACCCCGCATAGGATTAAGCGGGTATAGATAATGTGGATACTTCATTCTGTATACAGTATAATGATAATATAAATAAATAATACTGAAAAAAGAAATATGTTGTTGTTTGTTTGAGACTATATTTGTGCACAGCTCTCTTGATAAGTCTCTTAAAACTGTATTTTCAATAGCTGACATTTAATCAGTAGAAAAATCAGTTATGCATTGCAGAGTTTGGCTAGTCTACAGAACCACAAGCATGAACCCAAACATCCTCTGACCTTTGTGACGATCTTGGAGTACTGTGGCCGGTAGTAGTTGAGAAGGATGCCTGCGCCGCAGGGCACGAGGATCATGATCAGGGACACGATGATGTCGACATACGGCACGGCGTTCTGCAGGTCCGAGAAGCCCTGACAGTAGAGGTAGAGCAGGAGCGGCATCATGCCCAGAGCCAGCGTGGTGGAGCAGGAAGTCATCACAATGCTGAGGGGAACAGACAAGAAGGGAGCTTCTCATAAATGTATTTTGGATGATTTTTTTTATGTTATTTAGGGTTCCTGTCAGATACTTTTGGTTCTAGTTTTGGTCACAGCATGCTGCATCCTGAAGCCCTTGAGGCGATGGAAAATAGTTTTATCTGGTTTCCATGGATGTACAGAAACACTAAACACTTCAAATCTGGCTTTGTAGCAGAGGCAAGCAGCTATATTTACCTCTCTGCATAAACTGCATGTCCTATGGGACAAAAGAATATTTTATTTATTTATTTATTATCCCCAACAGCAACCCCCCCCCCTTTTTTTTTTTTTTACTTTTCTGATGTAATGAAAGATAACACCTGCAGAGGGCGCCAGTGAGGCTTGTTTCTGCAAGTTTGTTATTCGCTTTCTCAGCTGTATTCAATGAACTGATTCCAGAGCTGATTGTTAATATTTATGGCCTCTGCAGTGTTTCATTACACAGCAGACGTCCCTCACCTTTACCCTTCAAGAGAATGCAACAAAACTATGTTGTTGCCTGAACATTTCTATAGAAAAATCCATTGAACTAGTTTTTGTTTTTTTGTTTCTTTTATAAGCTAAAGCATGGGCTCTGTGCTCACACATGATAATCACTGCTGTCAAATTAAATGACAGAAGTTCAGGAAGCAAGCAACTGAATCATTTTGAACCAGGAGACTTTTTCGCCACCTTGGTGGACGTCTCAGAACCGTCCCTCACAGCTGCAGGTCAGATAAGCTGTCCTGACTTCAAATCAGCAAGAGTGTCTTGACCAGAACAACAGCACATGTGCACGCCTACTCAGATGTAAAGGGGTGAAAGACCTGCTCCCGATAGTAAAAGGGACTTCCTGTCACCTTATTATGTTAAAACACTGCCTGTTAATCAGGCTGGCTACGTCCTGCAGGTCATTCAACTCTAATGATGCCTTTCACAGCATGTACTCTGATTATCAACATTATCAATTGCCGTTACATGAAAACCACATGTGATGAGGTTGTTGAACTCTGTCATCAAGGATTAGCACAAAAGATTACATTTCCTCGTTTAAATCCAAGCTGATGGTCTCAGGCATGTGTCCGTCCTCCACTTGAAACTAAACCTCTTTGCTTGGCTCTACATTTCCACTGAAACAACAGTGTGTTGAAAATATAACTGTTGAGAATATAAATATTGAATCACCACTGTTGGAGGACGGTCATTCAGCTGGATTATTTTGTAGACAAATAAAACAAAAAACAGTTTAATCTAAAAGCTTAACATTCTGGCTTTGTAAGCTCTTTTGCTCTCTTGTAAAAGATTAAGCTGGCAGAATTTGACAGATTATTGCATCTGGGTGATTGATAGGAAGCATGGCCCCAACAGGGAGCCCATGAGTTGAAACAATAAAGGTGATCCAACATGGGGGGTGACAAAGGAAAAAGTTTGTCTAACTTTTCAAGTAAGTACAAACCAAATGTACAATATACAAGGACAGCATCAAAATAGCAGGACAGAAAACTCAAAGCAACATGCTTTGAAAAGAGAAAGTATACAAGAGAAGACTGGAGGATGTGTGGGAGATGAGATCTCCTGGACAAGGAGATGATACCAGAATCTTTAGTTTGAGGCAGGTCCAGTGAAACATATCACTGCCAGAATAAAACCAGAACCCTTCATCATGAAAGTCATCGATGATATCGGGTTGCATGTTGTGTAAAGAACCAGGAGATGCCATTTATGAAAATGCACATGTGTATTTTTCACGTGTGGGAATTTTTCACATCTCATCAGTCAATAAGTAGAGGAGTTTAAGGAGTTTTTAACGTTTTATTTTGGAAAAACCACATTTCTACTCAGTGATGTGGCCAGTAAACAGTCTGGAGTTCAATCTGATTAAAAATATATGATGAATATATGATGAACACACATCTGTCCATGACAAAGCCAGAGTGTTTAGCTTTTTGTTGTAACTGTGACTTTTTTTCAACAAATTACAAAAGCTGAGGGAACATCTTTAAGTTTTTTGGTTGTAAAATAATGCTGGATGAGTATATGGAGCATAGGTTTAGCTCAGAATATTTACACACAGTAATAACATGACAATAATTGATTTCAATGCTTTTTTTCTAATCTGCTACTAAGCTCGAAAAAGGCTCAGTTTAGGTGTGCACATGAGTTTTAATTATGTCCTTTGACGTTTCCCACAGTCTGTCTGTTGGTCATCTGAAGTCACTACAAACAGCTGATGCGTTTACCTGAGGTTCATGTCCCCCTGCAGAGCCAGAGCCAGGATGTTGGACAGAGCTCCTCCAGGACAGCAGCCACATATCAGAATCACCACTGCCGTTATGTCCTCCAGCTGGAAGCCCTGGAATAAAAAAAATACATCCTAAAAATACAACACAGTGACCCAAACTGGTTGGAGTGGGCAGTGGTGGAAACGAGCCTTTAGGTTGTTGGCTAAAGAAGGCGTGATGCAACACAGTGATTCACATCTTTGATAGTGATACATTTCTTCTAAAACTGAAAAAAATATGTATTTGTGCTTTTTTTTTTTCTTTTATATATATTGTAAACATGTTTTAAATGTTGTTTTAAACAGCCAGATAGCTCACTTGGTTGGAGCAGGTGGCCCATGTACAGAGGCTATAGTCCTCCTGCAGGAGTTCTACATGGAGTCCCGGTGTTTTTGGAAACTATGTTGCTCACTGATGGGAACCAGTTAGACTTCCTGCTCATCAAGGAAGACGCTGATTTCAGGGTTTCTAGCAGAAGTTGCAGCACCAACCTTAGCCAAGCAAAAGGCTGTGAGAGGCATGATCCCATACTGGGAAAGAACCGCAATGGCCACTCCTTTAGGTTTCATTATGTGACTCTGGAATTGGAAAAAAAAAAGAGTACAGAAATATTACATAACAGTATATGCACAGTATATGTATATGAAAAAAATACAGTTAAACCTCATAATTTCTAAGATTCATATCATTAGGGTATAACAGTAATAAAGAAAACTGTCTACCCAGTCTTAAAATGAAGTAAATACAACCTCAGATGAACAATAAATAACATCCACTGTCTCATTAGTGATGCAGCAAAACACTACAGAAAATACAGAATGCACTTGATGACCTGAGCACCAGCAGGTGTGCAGACCTCCACAAAAACAAATGTTTTGGCACTTTGCTGCTCTGGAGCATTCGTGTGTGGTAACAGAAATGCCAAGGAGGCGAATCTCAGAATCTCCGAGAAGCAACTGTTGCAGCACGTCAGCCCTGGGAGGGTTGTGAAGTCATCCCCAAACACTCTGTTGTCTAACTTTCTGCAGTGAGAAGATTATTCACAAGTGGAAAACATTCAAGACTGTCGATGGAGTGGATGCCGGAGGAACTTCAGCCCTCAGCCAGGAAGTTAAATGTCAAAGTTAGAAAAAAGACTGCACAAGTACGACTTATTTGACAGGATTATCAAATAAGGAAACCTTTCGTAAAAGAACATGGCAGCAGGACTGAGGCTGACAAAGTTGCATCTGTACGAAACAAAAGACTTGGAGC
This sequence comes from Hirundichthys speculiger, assembly GCA_018398805.1. Lineage (NCBI taxonomy): Eukaryota > Metazoa > Chordata > Actinopteri > Beloniformes > Exocoetidae > Hirundichthys > Hirundichthys speculiger. Next base: position 1,774,225 of record JAGFBZ010000126.1, read on the forward strand.
AACGTCCCATGGAGACCACAGTGGCATGATGCCAACACTGATACCAGCTGAAAGCACGGTGGTGGAAGAGTGATGATTAGAGCGTAATGGCCTAACGCAGTCATTCCCAAACTTCAGAATACCAAGGCCCAATTTTAAATGTGAAAAATCTCAGTGGCCCACCCGAACCTTTAATCACAACTGTGATCAACATACTAGACAAGAAGCTATGTCCCGATATTAATGTGAGGGGTCAACAAATAAGGTGACACAGTTAAGATGACAGTAGAATAACACTCAACTGGTTTGTTATATTACTTATACATTTTTTAATCATGTCATAAATGTTTTACAATAATTAAGAATATATTTTCTAAAAATCGAGTATTTAAAACATTTATTTTTAAAGACGTCTCACGGCCCACCTGCAGTACCTCGGCAGCCCACCAGGGGGCCGCGGCCCACACTTTGGGAATCACTGGCCTAACGACAGCGTGTGGATTTTGAGACGAACATGTTTATCAAAATATTCTACCATAGAGTCACACTTGAAATAAATTTAAATCATGCAAAAGGACAATGACCCCAAGCACAGTGGCAAATTAACAACAGAACGGCTGAAAATGAAAAGAATCACAGTGTTTCAACTGTCCAGTCAGAGTCTAGACAGGTAAGGACCAGACTGTATTTTTTTTTTGATTCTGTCATGACACATAAAACCTTTGCTTTGAAAGAGGGTAAACATTCCATTTTCATATGACTGTCCATCTTCCTTGAAGCATACACTGCTTTAAACTGATGTATTTGTACGGACGGCGTGATGGTGACCTTGATCTTGGACACCTCCATGGTGCATCCCAGAGAAACCATGGTGATGAAGAGGATGATGACCATGAGTATGTTGATAATTTTGTCCATCACTGGCGACAAAAAGGTTGTGGAAATGGAGCTGGTGTTAGCAGCTGTCATGCTGTCATCGATTTGCCACGAATCCGGTCTAGAAAGCAGATCAGTTGTGTCATCCATGCTGGGGGCTGGCGCTGGAGGTACTGGGCCGTAACTGGAAACACAAAGGGGGACAAGACTAAATGATGGTGCACTTGATACATCAATCCATCACAATTATGTTTGTTTTTTGTTGTCTTTTTTTTTTAAGCTCTCCAGTTTTCTCATTTCCTCGTCCATCAGTCATGCAGACGACTTGAGCTGCACCCAGTGGCCAAATAAGCAGAGCATGACAAGAGCGAGGAGGTCAGACACTGAGATAAAACCAATCCTTCAGGGAGCTCTGCCCGCTGCTTCTTCACAGAAAACAGAGAAAGTGTGGAGAACATCACAAACAGACGGAGAGCAGATAAATCTGTGATTGATGGCCAGAGGAGCTTGCAGTCATCTGATGAGGGGAAAACGTGTCCTTGTTTTTCTTTTTCTCTGCTCCTGCAGCTAGCAGAGACTGATAGGCAGCATTTTTCATCTGACAACATTAGTGATTAGAATTAGCTCAAGACTTCGGTTCATAGTACACATTATATGGTCCTGAGAACCTTTAACTGAATACTACTTGAGCTGCGGGACATCAAACGTTGGAGCAGTTTCTAAGAAGTTATTTCATGCTGTTAGCCACTATAATGCATCTGGATTAAAGCATTTTTAAGGACGTGCAGTGGTTTTAAAGTGAGACAAACTGAAATTTTTATTGAATTGGACTTGGATTGGCTCTTGGAGCTATTAAAAAGACAGCTGTGCATGATACAATTCTTGCTGCTTTTTGCTAGAGCACATATTGTATGGAGCTTAAACTCCACACAGGCTAATAGACAGTGATTTTTTTATACTATTTGAATCCAAAATGTGATATATTAGGTACTAATAATATACTGAGAATAAATGAAAGACGTATAGGCTTACAAACTTAAAAAAGGTCCAGAAATCTTGTTGAAAATGATCAGAACTACTGCATGTTCAAGTAAATGCAATTTAAGCAGCAATCATACTTCACTTTAGAATAGTCAAGCTAGAAATGTTGAGTTAAAAAAAATAAAACACCCATTTCTATCAAACAAAATAATAGAAGAAAGTCACAGAAACATTTATTATTCCTAGTTGTCAATTCCTTACTTTGTTCTCTGAGTCTTTTTGCTGAAATGTAATGAAAAACACTCAAAAATAAATGCTAAAACCTTACTTTAGTGTAAACAAAGCAAATGACTTCCAGGAAAAGACACAAATCTGGTGAATCTTCACATAACTGGGGAAAACCACAAAGTATTTGTTGTCTTGTTTTTGTTTTTTTGTTTTTTTGTTTTTTTTTTTAAATCAGGCTTCAGTCTCCTCTTTGTTTCAGCCTGCGTCTCCAGAGCTGACAACCACATCCTCGCTGCAGGCACGCATGTACCCAGCATGTGTACATGTTGGGTGATGGCACCCAGCCCTCAGTTTGAAGTTTGTCAACTTCTTCCCCAGATTTGGCATTTTTCTCTCTTTTTCTCATTGCAAACACCTGAATTAGAAACTTACAACGTGAAAGATCCCCATGAAATTGTCAAAGCCATCAAACTTGTGCTGAAGGTGAGAATTGCACCCTTTTTTGTGGAGGTTACGTTGTACAACAGAACAAGTGTTTTGACCAGAAACAAATACCTGTCACTGCTTTAGCTTAGATGAATAGATATGGTTGCAGGTAGATTTTATGCGTGGCTTACCTGTGGTGTCAGTAAGCTCCTCTATTCTTTTCCTCCCAGTAGAGCAATATATACTCTTAAGGTGTTGTTAGTCACTAATCACACAGTAACTGTGCATGTTGTGCAGAAGTGCCACCTAGTGTACTGTTTATATGTGAACCTTCAGAACAGAGAAACCTCCCAGATCAGGAAATACCTTTAACTTTAACTTTATTGTATTTACATAGGAAGGAGCGCTGCAGGTAATCGAGTGAAGAGCACTATCAGTTACTGTAAATCTCTTAAAGGGATCTGTAGCTGAAATACTGCAAAGATTACATTCTGTTTGACTTGTTAATAATGAGCAGCTGCTTGACAGTCGCACATGCAGATTGTTGTTTTGTTTTGTTTTGTTTTTGACAGAAGGAAGACAGCTGGAGGGAAAAAGGTCCAGCACAGTTTGACAAAAATAAAGTGACTATCATTCCTGAAGACTTTTAAAAAGGTCATTAAGGAAAAATAATGCTTTTTCTTTGACTAAAGGCACATATTTGAGTGTTAGAAGTGACCTATGAATGCCGAAATTCTGACATAACACAAACTTGTCAAATTGTTTGTAACCATCTTCAGTCTGAAAAAAATGTCCTTCAGTGAAGCTATTCAGATTTGGGGGGTGCAAGGACATCACAGACCGAGATCAGAGTAGAATTATCTACCTTTCCTCATTTTTATCTCCACCCAAACTGCATTCTGTGTTAATGCATAGCTGTAACACTGATTATAAAAGAGGCACACCCCATCTTAAAAGGGAGAGGGTACGCTGACCTAAACCCCTAAAACTGGCTACTATGAACAGAAGTGAACAGAAGTATGAAGACATGTTTTGTTTTGTTTTTCCTCATCATTCTCATGCACACAAAGCAAAATTGCCAAAGTGCAGTCGTCTGTTCTGCATCTGTAACAATGATTTTGGTTTTATTCAAACTCAAACATTGTACATTTTGATGACTTGTCAGTCCTGACTCGCATTTTCAAAGCTTTGTATTAACAGAGAGTTTGTTTACAAGTCAATTTCCTTAGGTCAGAGACTGTGTGATACTCCTTCAAGTCTCTTCACTGGCTTTAGAAACGACCCATAATCTGGCTGCGGGTCAAACAATGCACCCCTTCCAAATTATGCAACCACAACAATGGCGAGAACAAAACAATCTAACGGCAACTGCATACTGGGGGCCTTCCAGTTTGCTCTGCTATATGTTTGCAAAGGAACAAAAGGAGGGCATTTTAATGGTTTAGCAGGCCAGACTTGTCAGTGTCTGGAGGGGGAAGGAAGGGAGGAGAGGGAGACTCTGCCTGGACCGATCAGCCCATCTAGCTGTAATTACGGCAGTGCGTCCCATGCCTGGGTTTTTTTTCTTTTTTTTTTTTTTTACAAGTTTTTTGTCTTTAGCCCCAGCCACCTTTGATCAGTGCCATCTGTGATGAGCTCCCTGCCGCTTGAGTACTATGATGTGAAATGGAGCTGAAACACTTAATAACTCTTCTCAGGTACTATATATATATATTTATATATATATATATATATATATATATATATATATATATATATATATATATATATATATATATATATATATATATATATATATATATATATATATATATATATATATATATATATATATATATATATATGCGTGTGGGTGGGTGGGTGTGTGCGTGTGTGTGTGTGGAGGTCAGTGCAGGTCGTCAACCATGTATTTACAGGAAAAGAGATGAAATGCTGGGTGCCTTCTGCAGCTGTTGTGGTTTCTTGGCCTGTCCGTTGTGGGAATGTATGAGGCTGTTCCAAGCTTTTTTAAGCTTTTTTTTTTTTTTTTAACACACATTTACTGATCCACTGTTGCTGTGCAAAAATAATCCGCAGTGTAAGCTCCTTATTTACTGCACAGAGTAGTGAAAAAAAGAAGCACTAGAGCAGATTATTTGCAATTTACACTGAGACTATCCCCCACACTAGGTAATATGTTTATTCAAGTTACTTTGTACAAAATAGTCTTTAAAGGAATTGCTGCAGAAGTTAGACTCTGAAGATTATTTGTTGTTGTTGTTGGTCAACCCAGGCTATTTTTTGCAATAATTTCATGTTTGTTTTGTTTTTTTCCAAAATGTCAGTTGTAAAAATTCCCATAACCGCACCCCCTTCTCTGCTGAAAAAACTGTACAGATGATACTGCCATAGTAGTTTAGCCAGAGAAAACACTGTATTTATCCCTGTGCAGTTTAGAAATTATTCTTTTGGTGGTATTGATTAATGTAGTGCAAAATTTTACAGGGCTCTTCAATTTCACTGCTAAGAATAAGATATATTATTGTAATTCGTGATTAATTTCTGTTAATATCCTCATACAGAATGTATTTTTACCACGTGTTTCAGACATGGCCCTGTTTAGCTACTTTGACATACAAATTTGGTTCAAACTACAATTCCCGTGCTGCAACTCGCAATACAAATTGCTATGACATCCCAGGCAGACTCAAATGACTCCTGGACATTGTAGTTAGGAAAAATGATGAGACGATTTAAACCATATTAAAACGTGTTTATGATGTTTTTATAGCACGTTGCCGGATGAGTATGTGTTTTTAAATAGTTCTTGCGCTGTATTCTATGGCGAGAGTTTTTTTCTGATTTTTTAAATGAAACAAAAATTTAATCGAAGTAACTACAGTTCCCAGAACGCATCACGAAGGCGCGAGCATGCGCACTATTGAGCAACTGCTACGCGTGTGGAGTGTAGTCACGTGTAGACCGTAGAGTCCTCTTCGGTTCAGTCCAAACAGCCGTGAGCTGCTGCTGTTAGCTGTCTGACTGTTGGTGCGCCGCTCGGTGCTAAACTGATTCATGTTGTTTTTTTAGCCACCCGTCCCCTTCAACTAGACTATTTTATCAAAGAATGAGTGATAACGATGATATCGAAGTCGATAGTGACGTGAGTATGGAAACTTTTTTTTATTCTCTCTCTCTTTAAAAGAACGATATTCTTCTATCAGACGATTTAGCTTCACCAGCTAATCAGCTCGCGCTAGCTACCAATAAGCTGGCTAGCTTTGGCTTTTCTAAGTATTTTTGTCAGGGGTCGTAGTTAATTCATGAGAAACGCCAGCCTGTCTTGCATAAACGCATTGCAAATCTGCTAGATAATTTTACTTTTTAGTTGCTTCAGCGAAACAGTAAGATTTGCTAAACAATTATGGCTACAATTGTACTTTTTGTTCTGTTTCTTTGCAGGAAGAATCACCGAGATATCACTCTGTGGTGCGTAACGCTGAGGGGGGATTTGTCCACTTTCGAGAAAATGTCTCACCATTGTTGTACAGTTTATTTATTCATCATATATTTGCTTTATGTTACATACATGGAGAGATATATAAATATATATATCAGCACAGAGGAGGGTTGTTCAAACATAAAAGACCCAGTGAACGGCTGTGAAATTGAATTTCAGTTTTTGGTTTTTAATGAATATTTGTGCTCGACAGTTATTTTCTAACTAGTCTCTACTAGCGTGGTTGTTGCTCGGTATAAGCCTCGGTAGTCCATCCATTGCAGGGTGTCCCCCCCATCGCGTAGTATACACGGCCATAGGAAGCTAGTGACACGGTGTCTATATTTAGATCAAAGCTTTATTCTGCTACAAAGCCTTTATTGTAACGCATCTGTTGTCTTTTCCGGTTGGATCCAAAGCTGTCTGTTGCTCTGTTAGCGGCAGGTTTCCCCCCCTCTCTGACGGCTGACTTCACGCCGCGGGGATTCCGCTCATGATCAGGTTTCCAAATATTACATTTAGGTCATCTCCGTCTGCTGAGAGCGGCTCGTGTTTCTCTCCGCATCCGTGATGAGGATGCAGATGAAACGTAAAAAAAAAAAAAAAATGGCTGGAGCTCGTGTGAAGGAGCCGCGCCTGCATCATCTCGGACACGGCTTCGTGTCAGGAAGGGCTGCAGCGGGATGTTTTCCTGTGTTGCAGCCGGTGATTAGAGCCATCTTCTCTCTACAGGCGGCTGGAGGGCTGGCAGCCTAAATGAATGACGTATAGCTACATGGCATACTGGCGAGAGACGCACGAGACCGACTCAGCTGCCGCATAAAAGCACGATTTACTTTCAGTCCGAATCTAGATGCTCTTAAGGCATGGATTCATTTGTCTTTATTTAGTTTGTTCTTAACTTTGATTACAGCCAACAGCTTTCCAGTTAGTGCTGCTTCATGTTGTCGAATCGGGGTCTTGAAATCTGCACAAGGAATTTACAGTCGGGATCAAATTGCAAATTTTACCGGCTGCATTGCATTTTATGATTTAATTACTCTGTAAACTCTTAAGTCAATGATGTGTGTTAACTTTAAAAAATCACGAATCAAATGGAAGTCAGTTTCAGAGCTGTCTTGCCAGAAATATCAGTTTAACTTCCATTAATGAAGAGATGTTTTGACATCATTCAGATATTAGATGTGTTTTAACTGTGCCAGCTCATTAATGGAAAAAAGATCGATCCCGCTGGTCTTTTATAGCTAAAAGAAAGTGTCTGTTGCGTCCCCCCTCCCCCACAAACTATTAAGATGATACATTTGGGGCTACTTCTTCCACAAAACCATCATTGGTTAGGTGTTAATTTAAAGACTGTGGCTATGGAGAACCTATAAACCGAGCGGCAGTCAGGATGTCTGTCCTGCGGTTTGGGCTACTCTCAGAATTAATTTTAATTAGACGCAGCTTAGTGGATTTATCACAGCAGTCTTTAAAGATGGTGAGCGTTAACAGTTTCTGAAGTCATGGTTAATAATTTAAGTTTGTTGCCCGTGAAATTTGTGCACATTCCCAAACTGCAGTTTCTGAGCAGTACAAATGGGTCTAGATCTAAAGCTTTTAGCTCAGTCGCTGGTTATGGTGTGAAAAATGTGGAGATCCAAACTCATAATGAGTGTTTGTAGATGAAGAGATGGCTGCAACAGAAATTGCTCCAGAAGCAGCTGTGATATGGATATTATAGTAAATGTCAAAGTTTGTTGTATTTTATAGGATATGGAACGTTTGAGAGTTGGTCTCCTGACTTTAGAAAGATGAAAACATTGTTTTTACTAATTTAGACTATTAATATATTGGAAAGGTAAAATATACTGAATATCCTTTATTGATGATCATTAATCTGCGTACATCATCTGCTCACACTCGTCTTCCAGTAAGGGCCTATTTCATGCTGCTGGAGCATGTGTTTTGTTGGTGTTTCCAGAGTTATTAGTGCAGGAGGGTTTTCCACGGTGTTCAGCAGCCTGACAGGAGTGTAGGTTGTCATGCTCGGAGTGTGAGTGGACCATCAGGAGCCAGGAAGCAGCAGCAGCTATTGGCTCGTCCAGCTGGCACCTGGAGCTCTTATGTAATGTTTCATGGTCAGGTATGAGCAGCTTTACTGGCATGTTCTCTTACAGCCAGTGAAAGCTATCTTGTTTTCATGAACTGGTAATCCAACACCTGCTTTTTGTGATGTCTGATCTACTTTACAAGTCAGAAAGTATTTGGAGTGGACAGATTTGGTTGTATTTGTACAGACAGTAATACTGGTGAATGTCATTTAGTGAACCAGTGGGATTTTACAAGTTGGGTTTAGATTTCTGGACGAAAGTAGAAAGGTGTGTATGCAAACATATCTTTGCCAAATGTTAGTTTTTTTTCTTCTTAAGTGATGTGTCTTCAATTGTAGCACTTCAGTTTGATAAATTATCAACAAAGTTTAATCTTCTCAGATGTTTTTTAGTCAACTTTTCCAGAATTAAACAGTACATGCATGAGTTTATGCATTTCAGTTGTAGTTTTGGTGGTTGAAGTTTAAAGGACCCAATATTTTATAAAACATACTATTTCAGCATCATTTAGAATAAATTCTTTACATGATGTAACTTTGTAGTTTACAAATCAAGATCAGGAATCATATTTGTGTAAAGCTGCTTAATGAACAGTCCTTATAAGCGTTACAGTAACAAACAGAACCGCTTCACCTTTTCCTGGATGCGAAATATTTAATTAAAATAAAAAGAAAAAGGGAGTCTTTCTTACAAAAATGGCCTTTGTGTCAGACGAATAAATCCACTTCCTCCTTCCTTTAGCTACTGCCACAGACGTTTTAAGATGATTCGTGTATCACAAAATAAGATAAAATGCTAGAAATCCAGATTAATTGTTGGATTTAAGGTTAGTAAACTTTTAAATGTTTTAAAGCACCCAGAAACTAGAACAATCACAAAGAGCTGTGTTCACATGCATACCTGAGTTTCACTTACATTTCAAAGGAATAGCAAGTTACTTTTTCTGAAGCTGGTGGTTACACATTTCAAAATCTTGTGTACATCCAGACGTATTATATGAAAGCAGAAATTAACTGTTAGTGGGCGTCATTGCATTTTAACACACAAAAACCCAACCATGTGTGTTTTCTGAAGCACCTTCTTCTCCACTGAAACCATCCATATGGGCTGGGATGCCAGGCGTGTAACAGCACATACCTTCAGCGGCAGTGCTGTTTGTTTATGTCGGGGTTAATGTAGGGAGTGGACTGTGTGATAACAGCGAGATCTGTGTCTCCAGTAACAGTCTGCTGGTGCAGCGAGAGGAATCACATGACTCTGGCGTTGTGGTTCGTTTTAACTGAATATTATTGGTTTTTATTACAGTTTCAGTTTCATATGAGTGACGTTCAGTCTCTCTGTAGGAGCTGTGCTCTCCTTGTTCTTCAGCGACTACTAGATGTGTCGGTTCAGTCTGATGAGTCTTCAACGTGCTGCCGTGAGTTGACGCCCTGTCACATGGACATACTGTCCCTCCCACCAAACCTGTGGCGCTGGAAACTCGGTTGACCCCGTGTTTTGTGGCACTTGTGGCTACATTGGGTTTCATTGTGATCTTTGGACAACGTGAGTCAGATGATACCAGGTCACATGACTTCTACCTTTCATTCCTTCCTGATAGGCAACGTCATTCACTCGCATTGCTAACATGTAAGTCATGCCTTTTGCTTTTAAGGAGGTGTGTGAAGGAAGACGAGCTGTCAAACTGTTGGGATCTGATTGGGAGTTGGGTTTTGTCGTCTGGTAACGGCTTGGATTAGTCAGCAGTCACAGCTGATTGGTGGTTATGGTGGTTTGACCTTAAAACTGGTTGAACAACATACAGCAAACTGACAGTTTCAGTCACTTTATTGTGGTATTATAATGTACATCTGGTCAGAATTTACTGCGTATTTCATTGATATTTTTAGATGGTGTTAATTAACACTGTCAGGACTGGTTTATTATGGTGTAGCTAGTTATATTTGACCAAAAAAAAAAAAAAACAAGCAAGTAGCTTGAATTTAACCACGAGTTTGGCAGCGGGCAGCTAAATCATATGATCAAAGCTGTGTAGTGGCAAAATAACAGTGAAGAATGAAGATGGCAAATGTTCATGTACAAAAGCAAAACTTGCATAGCATCTACTTAAGCCTATTATTTATAAACTCTAAACCATAAATCTTAAGCATTAAGTAATCATTTCGCTATCAATGTTTGAGTGAATAACAATAATGAATGAGGAATGATTGTCGCTGCTCGTCTGTTCCCTCAGTGAGGATCTGTCCTCTACAGATGTCCCACCACAGCGTCCCGGGTTAGACCCGGTTCTAAGAGGACCTTCCTGTTTGCCCCTGCAGGAGGAAGATCAGATATGGATGTAGGAGCCAGGCTCACAGTGGGGGGGCTGAACAGCACGGAGCCTTGTAACAAAGCCCCATAGAAACAGAAACGTATGGCTCATGAGAGCTGGACATAGAGGGTTTGTGCTTATTTAAGAGAAGACTATTCCAGTTTATAGTTTGGGATCATTAATTACTCGTCTGCAGAGCCTGGGGTTTGGTCTTGCTGGTCTTTGTTGTGAAAGGTTACATAATTGTAAGGCTGCATTAAAAGGGGAAGCTGCAGAGCTGATGGAAAAAATGAGGGAAAACTCACCATAAATTCGCTGAAATATTTTGAATTTTCATGGCAGATGGACAGTCCAGTCTTACGTTTTCAATTTTTTATTGGAGCTGTGCAATTGGATTTGTCTGGTGTAATTTTTTTCAGCTTCAATGGTTTATTAGTACAACCTGTTGGGCTTTAGGAACTGTTGAAGAAATGAAGAAGGATAGAATCAGATTTATAAATAAAAATTTACCATTTGATTTGATTTTTTTTTAACTAGATATTGTTGGTTTAAAGTGATGATACATTTTTTGTTTCCGTTGGCCGACTCCACTGAGTTAAAGGGACATCAGAGACGTGATTGTAAAGACATTGTGGACCTGGCAGCACAGTGGTTTGTAGGTTTGAGCAGGAATGGCTGGACACCCGCTGTCTCCCCCCCCGCTGTTCTACTGCCAGCCTGAAGGCCTTGTGACTCTTCTCATTGCAGGCAGACAAACGGGCACACCACAATGCACTGGAGCGCAAACGTAGGGACCACATCAAAGACAGCTTTCACAGCCTCCGGGACTCAGTACCCGCTCTGCAGGGAGAAAAGGTTGGTGACGCTCACAGCACAAAAATGACATCAAGTGACCATGTCAAATGTTCTTAAACTGTGCTTTGTTGTTAATGTTGCTGTAAATGATAGTTAGAAAACCCTGCTGGTTTCTTGTAAATGTCCAGAGATTGTCTGTATGTGCGAAAAAGCTGAAGCGAGTCAGAAAAGAGCAGATGGTGGAAGAGTGCAGACTGGCAGCATCAAGGCAACGCTGCAGTCTAAATACTTGGAGCAGCGTCAGGAAGCTATTATGAGGAAATTTTACCGCGCTCTTCCTGTTTTGACATCAGTGACATTGAGAGGATTTGGAGTGGGTTCAGTAACTGGGACCATAGTTTTATTTTCCCACAGCAAATCCTGAAGGGAGCATGAAAGCTGAGGCCTGAGGGGATGACGTGAGGGCTATCTGCTGATCATGTAGAACGTTTTAAAAGTAACGTGAAGTCTCTTAGTCATCAATCCGCACACCTCTCCCAGGATTTAATTCCTACTTTAGTGTAATTTTTTTTTTGAAAAATGGATTTTCTGCTTGTGATTGTAAAAGCACTTTATTCTGACTGTTAAATGTCACTGTTATTCAAAGCTTCACTAGGATTTGTGAGTTGGAATTAGACTGGTGAGACGGGTTGGTTTTATCTTACTGGCGATGTGTTGTTGCAATAGTAATCCTGCTGCGTTGTTTTAGAGGTGAGAAGTGATTGTCAGTGAGGTGTAAGCGGTTCCTCTGAGCTGATCAGCCAGTCGTCTAACAGTCGTTCAGGGCGCTCATGGTGACAGCAGAGTGTCAGGGTGGCGACCTGCGCTGTCAGGCTGAAGACTGAGCAGCGTTTACAGGCTGGAGGAGGCGTGTAGAGCAGATTTCCTGCAGTAGTTTCACAGTCTGCGGCTCTCACCCCGCTGGTCTGTGCAGAAGCATGTCAGACAGGGAAAAATAAATAAATAAATAAAATGTCTGATTGCAAATGTGATGAAGATTCTGTATACTTGCGTCATTGCTTTACTTTTTGCATGTGTCACTAACAGCAGTCTACCAAACAGGCATCTCGAGCTCAAATCCTAGACAAAGCTACAGAGTACATCCAGTACATGAGGCGAAAAAACCACACACACCAGCAGGACATCGACGACCTGAAGAGGCAGAACGCGCTGCTGGAGCAACAAGGTAACCGCCGCTGGATTTCACAGTCCTCAGACTGACGTTTAGACTCATTAGTGTTGGTTTGGGGCTGCTAAACAGATTTGATTCAGCTTTCCCAACGGAAGTGTTCGACTCGAGCCAAAGAGCTTTGACCTGCCACGGCAAGTGAGAGTGGAGTGCCGCCATGTTTATGTGCTGTAGAGGAAAAAGAATGCAGATTTGTGGTTTGAGAGCATGCTGCTACAAAGTAGACTGGTAGCTGGTTCTGCTCTCTATTTTTTTCCCCTTCCTCTCTTAAAAACATTTTTCTGAGTCAGTCCACATGTCAGATGGATGTCCTCCATCCTCCCCTCTTTTGAAGTGAGTTTTACATTTCTTTCCATTCTCTCTACACTGAGAAGAGTAAATAAACTTTATTTTCACTGTTGCATGATGAACAATCTTGCCAGTTTGCTGTTTCTCTCATCAACACAGATGGGTTTGCACACGTAGTGTATGTAGTTTCCAGTCAGGGTGTATTTAAATGAGAGTAAGGCTTAGTATAAAGAGCTGCTAACATTTTACAAAGGTTAGGGGAGTATAAGCCTCATCTAATCGAGTAGAAATACAGCAGAGGATGGATTTCCACTAGGGGTGCACGATAACTATCGGGCCAATTACAGGAAATTATGACATCATCCCGATAAGGCCAATATCACGACGAATAGCCCCTTTAACATATTTTTTTAACATATTTTTTTGAGCCTTGAATAACCGGCAGTGAATGTTATGTTCAAGTTACGTCGGCATAATCAGAAAAATGATTACTCAATAAGGAAAGTCAAGAACACCCACTCATGCCAGAAAACAACTCGTTAACTCGGTCATAATTTTGGTAGTTGCTGACTTGAATTAATATTCGCAGTATTTTTCCAAATGTTACACATAAAAAAAAGAAAAAATAGAAAAGGCTGAAAGAACGACTAGAAAACAAGGGAACGTGGGAATTTACGTTACACCTTGAATGCAGCCTGGAACACAGTGTACTAATCACAACAAACATGGCGGCGTGGAACTTTGTTAGTTTCAAAAGAAGATAGTTTGGTGGTTATCTGTGACGAATCCTTCAAGCGAATTCTACAAGGAGGGAAGTACAAGCTTTAATACGTAAAACCTGATCAGCCACCTACAACATAACAATCACTTCCATGGAGTTTTGAAATCGTGCTAACGTGAGCTAACGGAAGCTAATGCTAACGTGCGCAAGCCAGCAGCAGTCTCCCGTCCCCTCCCTCTCCTCTCCCTCATTCCTCTCATCTAAAGCTTCCATGAGATTAAAAAATAAAAACTGAACCTCCTTTACTTTAATTAAAGGTATTAATTTAAATGGAACCACAAGCCAAAATCCTTTAAATGTTTATCTTTTTCAGTTTGTAATTATGATGAATGTATTTCCATCAGTTCAAGAAGCCTTTATTTTTATATCAGTCAGTAATGAACCTTATTTAAGTTAATGTGAGATATCAAATAGGTTTGTTTGATACATTTACAAAAATGTCTGAGAGGCTTGCCAATAGTTTTCTTTGGAAAATATAAATATCTGTTCATTTAAAAAGTCAAAACTAATGATCTTAGGTATGTGTGTGTGCTATCGGTTATTGGTATCGGTTTTAAAAAACAGTTATTGTACCTCCCTACTTTCCACATGTGCATCCAGTATTTCTGAGTTCTCAGTGTAGCAGGTAAAACATGCGACAGCTGCAGAACCGTCAGCCTTCTTTTCCTCGCGTTGGTTGATGAATTTCAAAAAAAACACTGAGATAAATGGTCATCGTACCACAGCTGATGGATTTGACATGGAAAGTAGCCAAAGTCTGCTCAGATCTATTCAGATTTAGACTATAAACCAGTAACAAGTGAGATGGACTGGTGCCTGGAGAAACCCAGTAAGCTGTTAATGCTGGAAACAGAAATGTGCAGCGAGGAAAGGAAGGCATGTTGGAACGGGAAATGCAATGGAGTTGATGCATGTTCAAGATTTATGAGGAACATCAAGAAAACAAGTGGACAGTTGAGATTAATTCCAGGGAGTTTCTTTTTTTTTTTTTTTTTTTAAGTGATTCATAGAAGTCATAGAAAGTGAAGTTGGGCTTTTGAAAATAAGGTGCCTCCATAGATGTGTTAATTTCTGGTTACCAGAGTGTATTTTGTGATATTTTCTTCACCAGTTTTTATTTACTGTTGTTGTTGGTGCCTCTTTTTGTTTTACCAGCTTTTCTGCAGTCTTTGCTGACGTCCTTTCCCTTTCTTGTTTTTGTGCGTTCCTGCAGTCCGTGCTCTGGAGAAGGTAAAGGGCTCTGCACAGCTGCAGTCCAGCTACTCCTCATCTGACAGCAGCCTGTACACCAACCCAAAAGGCAGCGCGGTGTCAGCGTTCGACGGCGGCTCCGACTCCAGCTCAGAGTCAGAGGCGGAGGAACCACCCAGCAGGAAGAAGCTGCGCGTGGAGGCCAGCTAGAGCGCCGAGCGGCTGAAGCCCGGCTAAGACGGAGGCAGCAGGACGCAGGGGAGGGCGAGAGGATTTCAGCCTTCAGAGCTCCCAGAGCTCATTAGTGCGCCCCCCCCCCGTCATGCAGCAGGCACCACCCCAGCCTCCATCACCGTCCTCGTTGTTCTCTGTCCTCCACCTCTGGTTGGGCTCGCACTGGAGACTCGTGTCCCCCGACATCCCACATCAGCGCCACAACCGTCTGTCCCTCCAGCCAGTTTTCATCAGCAGAGATGAAGCCAGCAGGGCGGAAGACAACTGCTTCGGTCCATCTAGAGAGCTTCAGGTCCCCCCTCCCTCCCCATCCCTCTTTCTTTGTGTTTTTGTCCTTCGTTATTGGTATCCCCCCTCTCTTTGCAACAAAAACAAT
Organism: Hirundichthys speculiger; assembly: GCA_018398805.1. Taxonomy (NCBI): domain Eukaryota; kingdom Metazoa; phylum Chordata; class Actinopteri; order Beloniformes; family Exocoetidae; genus Hirundichthys; species Hirundichthys speculiger. Next base: position 1,789,490 of record JAGFBZ010000126.1, read on the forward strand.
CCCAAATTCAAAGTAAGGCAGCTTGGCTATTTAAGGACTTGATGCTTTTTTTGTACCCTTGGTAAAGCCCCTCCTCCCCCCCAGTTTCATGTTTGGGGTAGAAGAGGGAGACGTACTCTTCCAAGCACTGCTATATTATTATTATTTTTTTGTTTTAGTTTGTTATTTTTGATTTAAAAAGAAAACCTGTTAAGAATTTACACACACACCTAGATAAATCCTCCTGGAAAACTTTGCCTTTTTAAAATTAAAAATCAGACATTTGTAACTTACGTTTTTTTCCACTTAAGAATGTGAAGATGCTTTGAGCAAATGCTAAAAAAAAGTGATACCCACCTCAGGCCCACTGGATCGCAGATATTTTCTGCCCGAAAACATTTCTTAACACATTATTGAAAAAAAGCAAAAACATGACTCCTTTTGTTGAAATTGATGTTTTGAAGGAGAATATTCCTGAACTTGTATCGTATTTTGTCCTTTAGCTTGAAGTAGTGAATGACTTTAGGTGGCTGAATACGTTAAGCATCTCTTTTTATATATCGTACGAAGCATTGATTGGATGTTTTCAAGGTTACAAAAGTATGTTATGCATTTTTGTAGTACTCACACAAGTTGTGGAGAAAATGCTGATTTGCCACAGTTTTCTTTTAAGGGTTTGAAATAGATATTGAATGTGGAAAGGTAGCTCCTGGCGTTTGCAGTACGAGGAGGAGAGATGAATCCCTGTCAATGTGTTGTGCTTTAAACAGTAAAAATCAATGTTGCTGAATCCCTCAAGGAAAAAAGGAAGCATTTGCGTCTCTAGGAAACGTGTGTATGTATATTGTTTCCATTTTATTTCCAGTTAGGAGGATATAATTAGTGTAGTAGGTCTTTGTCCGATTCCATTCCATGGAAATTACAAGTATGTTGTACATACTGCCAACAATTGTCTTGCAAGTTGAGGCCTACCTTTACTATGAGACTATAAAATAAACTATTTTATCCTTTAACATGCTTCCTGTCATTACTGAGCCGACACGCCAAACTGAAGAAATGTAAACATTTCATCTTATACTAATAGTTTATGTGAGTACAGTGGCAGGAGAAGTATATACACCTTTTTCTGCATTAATTTACCCTTAAAAGTGATCTGATCTTAGTCAATAATAGATGAATGTGTTTGAGCTGATGACAATTACAATTTGCGTTCATTGACCACGTTCATGAAACATTAACAGCTGGCTGAAAAAATAAATGAATCCAGACTTCTTAAATTAAACTAGTACTTGAATTAAAGAAAACTGGAGCCAGAACAAAAGCTCGAGTCCAGTTAATGAAATTCAGTTCAAAAGCACTTTATTCATTTTAAAGGGGAATTAATTGTTGCAGTAATTGTCATTATCTAAACGTCTCCATTGCAGATGGTTTTAGCACACCAATATGAGTGTTTTTTTTTTTGTTTGTTTTTTTAATTCTAGAAAATGAGTGTTGATGTGGTTTAGAGCTACTTGAATTGATAAAACATTTTCAGTCTGCTGGTCATTTGCTGATGTTAAAACTGCATCGCAAAAAGACGAGTAGTTGATCTGCATAAAGCTGGAAAAGGGATGCATCACTCCACAGTTGGTCAAATCTTTTAGAAATGGAGTTTGTAAATTAGTGCTAAGCCTCTTGGAAGTGAACACCGAGCCAAGATGACTAAAGGTAAAGCGCATCTTCAGTGGAGAAGAGAGAAAACCCAGACTGGCAGTCAGCTCTGCTCATGAGTTGACCTCTTTTAGGACTGGTCCAGTTGGAGCCCAGGCCTTAACTCCATAGAGATGATCACAGACATCCTGCAAATGTGTCTGGAAGCAGGTCTGGAAAGAAAAAAGGTCTAAAATCCCTCCTTAGGGTTGGGCAGGTCTGATCCAGAGCTACTGAAGGACCTCACTTCATGTCAGCGCTGCCAAGGGAGGTTCAGTCAGCTCTTAACTCCAAATGTTCCCATCTTTTTCCCTCCAGCACCCTGAAGGACTTAGTGGGTGTGTTCAGTAAAGACACAGGAAAACACAATCGTGTGTCATCATTGTGTTAATCTATTATTGTGACTTAGACGAAGATCAGATCACATTTTTGTGCTAAATCTATGCAGAGTATCATTATTGAACAAAATGCAGATCTAATTTTAAAAAGTTAACAGTCAGGCTCTTGCCAGTCATGTCTATATGATGTGCACAGGTATATGTAAATGTTGTAATATCTATTCATATTTATCCATTATGTCCTTCTCCTTGACCGAGACAGACTCTAAACTACTTACACATTCACAGAAATGGCAAGTATAACTCCTCTCCTTCTCCGTTGACATTTTCTTTACCATTTTATGACACTTTATTGGTATTTATCTGTTCATCTTGTGTTTGCATGTCTGTCCTTATATTGCATCGCAAGCCACCACACATTCATTTACATACACAACACCATCACTGTCCTGTCTCCTGTCCTCACGTTTCACTGTTGGGGATTTTAATCGTCTCTGACAGATTCAGGCTTTCAGGTGTTCAGAAAACACACTGAAAGAGCTACGCTCAGTCATTTCAAATTTAAAAACATTTTACGACACCATGATAAGAACTCCCATATAAACCTTTATTGACTGGGGTCACGTTGAAACACCATAAAGTTACACTTTCGTTTCAGTGGGTGAAAACAAAAGGCAATACAAGCAAGAATCCAGCTGAGTGTGAAACTGTCCAGGCATATTTGTATTTTTGACTCCAGCCCTTATCTCTACTGAGGGTCCATCGCCCTGCCGGTGCTCAGGACAGCCCACACCAGACCCGACTGCTGCTCTCTGACTTCAGTCTGATGCCCAGAACTTGCTGGATCACACAAGCTGTGGACGCTGAGGACGAGCTAAGACTGAGGCCCGGCTGAGGCGGAGGTGGAGGCGGCGGGCGGCTGGGAGGCTCCTGAACGCCTGCTGTCGTCAGGGACGGACAGGCGCAGGAAATGCTGCAGGGCCTGAGCCACCTTCTCTGGAGAAATGTTGTAAACTGGATGAGTCGGAGCCTAGAAGTCAAACAGGATGACAAGAACTCATTTGTTGTGACAAAAACATGTATTTTCTTATTCTCTACTTTTTAACCGATGGTCCAGTCTGTTTGAAGTAATGTTTCTTTTCACATGTCATCCACCAGCTGATATTCATGAGCGTATGGCGGCAGACTGTACACAGCTGAGGGTGCCAGTAAGACAACAGGAAACAGGAACATCAAAACAGGTGCAGGCGCCGCTGTCAGGTATCAGTGTTTCACTTTAACGCTAATCCTGACTGCTGAATTAACTGATAAAATCAGGACATTTAATCATGGCGGATTTACAATAAAAGAAAAAGGAGCCTGATGTTTAATAAGCGCATGATGGAAAAGGGTGCATATCCAAAGAAAATTAGTAAAATAGATATTAAGGCTTCAAGTTAATCAGATTAACTGCAGAGACTCACTGCACATTAAATCTAACAAATCACCAACTTGAAGCTGATAACTTTTGTTCAAGATGAATTAAAATGAGTCAATGAGGATCGTATTTATTGCTGATGTGTTTCAGTCAGTGTTGACACTGAACGTTGGCATCAAATTATGTTTTTATAATACTTCCTGATCCGTTTAAGTGCCGTGTCTTTATAAAATCACATTCCAGTATGAAAGCAGTGTTTAGTCACGTCCTACAAACTGGGAGCTGAAACTGAAGGATGGACAAACAACGATGTACACAATTTGTAACCGAGGGGCTACATCCAGCTCGTTAGTCTAATATTTAACTTTACAGCAGAAATGAACATGTTCAAAGTTAGTTTTTTCAAAAAAATGGTTTTGGTGTCCAGGGCTAGATTTGACATCCATAACAAATGTACAGTCATGGAAAAATTATTAGACCACCCTTGTTTTCTTCAGTTTCTTGTTCATTTTAATGCCTGGTACCACTAAAGGTACATTTGTTTGGACAAACATAACGATAACCACAAAGATTGCTCATAAGAGTTTTATTTAAGAGCTGATATCTTACCATTTTCCATGGTTTTCTTGATTATAACCTAAATCACTTAAGTTTTTACATCAATAGCTATGGCGTTGTACTGCCAAAAACCACTGCTTTTATGCATTCAGTGTTTTCTTTTCTGTCTGTTTTAGTCACATGATGACGTTTAGTGGTACCAGGTATTAAAATGAACAAGAAAGTGAAGAAAAAATGGTGGTCTAATAATTTTTTTCCATGACTGTATGTGGAGGAGGGGTTCATTTTTATGCGACACATCAGATAAACGTATACAAAGTCACAAATCTACGCATATTTAAGAATGTGGTCTTTTGATTGACAGTCTACGTTTATGGTATCAAACTATTAGTTATCACTTTGGATACTTAGGACCTTTGGTGAACTTGACTTCTGGGCTGTGAATATAAAACTAACAGAATATAATCATTCTTGTTTTTAATACGATACGGCCTGTTATGCTGTTAACTGTACTAAGACACTGCTGCGATCAGCTTGGGTTTGCCTGGAAGGCTTAAGGGGCAAAGATTAGAAAAGCAGCAAGAAGCAGCTATCTTCACCAGAGCTGAAGGCTGCTAGCATCTTCACCAGAGCTGAGGGCTGCTAGCATCTTCACCAGAGCTGAGGGCTGCTAGCATCTTCACCAGAGCTGAGGGCTGCTAGCATCTTCACCAGAGCTGAGGGCTGCTAGCATCTTCACCAGAGCTGAGGGCTGCTAGCATCTTCACCAGAGCTGAGGGCTGCTAGCATCTTCACCAGAGCTGAGGGCTGCTAGCATCTTAAGCTGAGGGCTGCTAGCATCTTCACCAGAGCTGAGGGCTGCTAGCATCTTCACCAGAGCTGAGGGCTGCTAGCATCTTCACCAGAGCTGAGGCTGCTAGTTCACCAGAGCTAGCATCTTCACCAGAGCTGAGCTGCTAGCATCTTCACCAGAGCTGAAGGCTGCTAGCATCTTCACCAGAGCTGAGGGCTGCTAGCATCTTCACCAGAGCTGAGGGCTGCTAGCATCTTCACCGGAGCTGAGGGCTGCTAGCATCTTCACCGGAGCTGAAGGCTGCTAGCATCTTCACCGGAGCTGAGGGCTGCTAGCATCTTCACCAGAGCTGAAGGCTGCTAGCATCTTCACCAGAGCTGAGGGCTGCTAGCATCTTCACCAGAGCTGAGGGCTGCTAGCATCTTCACCAGAGCTGAAGGCTGCTAGCATTCACCAGAGCTGAGGGCTGCTAGCATCTTCACCTGAGCTGCTAGGCTGCTAGCATCTTCACAGAGCTGAGGCTGCTAGCATCTTCACCAGAGCTGAAGGCTGCTAGCATCTTCACCAGAGCTGAGGGCTGCTAGCATCTTCACCAGAGCTGAAGGCTGCTAGCATCTTCACCAGAGCTGAGGGCTGCTAGCATCTTCACCAGAGCTGAAGGCTGCTAGCATCTTCACCAGGCTGCTAACCAGGGCTAACCAAAGGACACCAGCTGGATTACTTCAGCTTCTGCTTCTTATAGCAGCTGGCTCCTCTGGTTAAGGAGCATTTGAGGCAGACATTATCAGCCTAGACTTGATTGACCTGCAGGCAGCCGCAAGCAACCGCTTCATGTAGCGACTGGCCATGGCTGCTGGTTACCATCAACCAGCCGAGTAAATGAGCAGCTGACCGGCCTAGGCTCACGATTCCCCCTCCACCGGACTGCTGCTCACGGGCCAAAACTAGTCCGAGTGACTGCGAATCCCATCTGAAACACTCAAACACTTCTTTCAGGATTCTGGCGCAACATTTGAAATGAGATGTACGGAAAAAATGTGATCAGAATGAATGTAAGGTAACAGTAGTTAGCATCATAGGTTAGCATAAGTTGTGGTAACTGAGCTAAATAAGGTGTGTTCCAGCTGGTTTCCAGACCAACACCCATTTGCCCAATTTTGCAAGAACTGAGTTTGGATGCTATGCAGAGAAACGAAAGACAATTTTCAAAAGAACTCTTCAGAAAACCAATGGAGGATGTCACGTTCTTTTTATAAATTCTGTTTGTTGCTCTGTTTTGTTTCTGATTATATTTTTTTTGTCACATTTTAGATTTTTCTTGCCTCTTTTTCTTAATATTTATACACTTGTTAAGTGACATATTTTTCGTTCGGAATCTGATTTTATGTCAAAGTTTGGTCATGCTGTGTCTTGTTTTGCATTGCTCTGTGGGTGTTTTGTGTTTGTAGCCGTTGCTTTTCATGTTGCCAATTTTGTGTCTCTTTAGGATGGTCTCTTTACAGATCTGTGTCCCATTGGGGTTATTTTATAATTATGGTGACTGTTTTGCTTTTGGATCTTTTTTGGTTGTTTTATACTTCTGTGAGGTCCATTTGTATCACTGATTGTTATCTGTCTGATATTCGTTATATTTCTAGGACAAGAACAAGAGCCCTCTGACTGCTTGGCTGCCTGGGTCAATCCCCAGTTGGCCCGTTCAGTAATCTGCTCATGCATTTAGCTATTACAGCTTTACATTTTTACGTCCATGCCACGCTCTGCTCAGCTGTCCTGTAAATTTAAGCAGCAGAGTGTAATAAAGCTGGGATTTTAGCCTTTTAAATGAGCTTATGAGATGTTGATAGGTGAATTTTGAGACCTTTGGACAAAGATTTGCATGCGTCTTTATGTTTCGTTAAGCCCAACATGGAGAGGCTTAGGAGGTGCGAGGGGCAAACAAATTTCTATTATTTTCTCCAAAAGCTCAATTTGGTTTATTTCAATTCACAACGGCCCTCTTTCCTTCATCCCTCCCTTCCCTTTACCGCTGCATCCTCACCAGTCTGTTCTCCTCCTTGCCGAGGATCATTTCATGATGGAGGTCCATGTTTCCGAAGTGCTGCGCGACGGAGAGGCCGCTCAGACAGTAACACGTGTGGTAGAAGTCTCTGGACCTGGACACATGAACACATCAGTGGTACGCAGCAGCAGAACCACATGGATCTCGTCTACATGCGTGAAGCGTGGCAACCCTTTGTGGCTCTGTAGCCAGGTGGTACTGACTTGCCAGGCTTATCCAGAAGGCCCCCGGTTGGATTCTGACAGCACAGGAGGATGTACTCCTGCAAGGCCTGCTGCTGAAACATCCACCGCTGCCGACTCAGCTCCGTCTCTCCTGCACAAGCAAAGACCAGTTTAACAGAAGGATCACAGCTTCACTATGGAAACAGTGCAGGACGTGTATGGCTCGTTACAAAATAAAAAAAAATACAAAAAAAACAACAACAAAATGGGCAATTTAGGATTTTTCTTAAATTAAATTCTTTTTTTGAGCTTTAAGAAGCGAAAATTGAGATTCATGCTTGAAAACAGTTCACCCACTGCCACTAAATGTATTAATTTCTTTCAAATATAAGACTTTTGGGTTTGTTTGTATTAGTTTTCATTTCAGTAATTGTGCCATATTTGAATGTACCCCCCACATAGAGCAGTTGCTGAGCTGTGGGTGTTTTCACAAGGCCGTATCTCAGGAAGGGCTTTACAGATTTAGATAACTGACACCAGCATGCAATCTTAAGGGTCAGTAGAATAAATGAGCAGTTCACAAATCCACGCCGCTTCAGGTATTACTGATTTCTTATGCTGGTAACAGAAGCGATCCAAGAGAGCAAAATGTTTTTCGTATGGGGATTTGGGATTACATGAATCTAGTGGAGTTTTTTCACTGGAATAAGATGAATCACAGTTGGGCTATAGCACTCTCTTTCACGTCTAATGTGTCTAATATTATGTGTGTCTTCAGACTTTCCTCGTGTGTCGTTCCATGACGCAGTTTGTATCAAAACAATTAGGAGCAGCGTTGTTTCTGGTTCACAAAGGAATCTAGATGTAGTTGCATAAACTAGTGACCCCAAAAGATCCCTGATCTTAAGTGTGTGACTTAAAACTTTATAATCTTTAGATTTGAAGTTGAGTATGGTTGGCATTACTCTACTGCAGTCTGTGGAGTCTCAGCATGTAGCAGCTGCTCACTGTGGTCGTGGATTTGTGTTTTATTTAGGGGGATATTTTCTTTATAGGCTTATAGCTGAGCTATTTCCTGTTTGTTTGGAGTACCGCACGTGTATATTTTAACACACTCCGTATGATTAAAAATGACTTCAATGATCTCTGCTGAGGGCGCTCACTAAGACCTGGTACGACACCTTCTTTCTGTCCTTTTCAAGTCAAAGTGAAAGTCTACCTTCTTTGAACAGGGCTCTCTGGAGCAGCGGCAAGAGTCCAGCTTGCCAGAATGAGTAGCAGCCGTCCACCAGTTTATTACAGCGGCCTTGGAAACCTCCCTCGAATCGCATCTGTCTGCTGACCACCCAGCGCTGAAGAAGAGAGGCGACACACACTCATTTAAAAATCTCCAGCATAATTTAGCACATATGAATCCCTTTGAAACTCCAAATGTGAACTCATAGTGACTCTTGCAGTAATTGCATGTCACCGGCGCCAGAGGAATTCCTCCTTATAGCAGAGCTGAAATCCCACAGCGTCACACAGAACCAGGAGTAGATGCCTGACAGGATGACAGGCAGCCGTCTTCTCAAATGGGAAGGAATTTGAAATACAGTTGCCCTGGAAACAGCTAATGAACACAAATACGGTCTACTTATCTTCGATTGGGTAATTATGGGATTCTGGCTAAATAACAGCTGGGGTCCAGTCCACCTGAGGGAGGGGGAGGAGGAGGGATGCTCAGCTCTTTAATTCAAGGCTGCATTTTAACCACTAAAGATGGAAAATAAGGATGCAGGAGCTGGTGGAGGTCCACTGCCATCGGGAAAGCTTTTTTTCTTGTTTTTGTTTCACAAAGCGAGGTAACTCTTTTACCGCGGTAACTGACTGAATTAAAGCAGGTTTACGTCCACATACTCCGAGTTTCTCCCCCTCCCTTCATAAAGCTGAAAAAAACAAAAGATAGTTTACTGTGGTCAAGCCAGCCATCATTCATACTTGGGATACTCTGATGAATTTTGTAAGAGTGTTGGGTCTATTTATTTTTTTGCACAGTTCCATAACCTATATTGGATGTTCTTGTCCTACCAAGGATCACAAATATCCCCAAAATTGGGATGTTGGAACGCTATGAAGAGCTGTGAGAAAAGTGGCCGAGCTCATAAATGTTTCCTAGCCCTTTTTAAATTTTTTTTCTCCCAGTAGTTACAAAAAGAGTAATCAAAGAAGCATTTCACAGGATTTCAGGCAGCCTAAACAATTGATGATATCAATAAAGATTTAAACTAATTTTTCAATAGCATCCTGGTTTCTCTTCTATTAGTAAAGAGAATGATCTTTTAAGATTTCCCAGCCTGACTGCTTGTATTGTCTGCATCCATTTTCCCATCGAAGCTGCTGGAACGATTTTTCCCTTTGCTTGGAAAAAATGTTATTAAAGTGAGTACAACTAAGCCTGTTGGCGAGTTACCTGTCTGAATTATGATTTTACACTTCATCCTCAACTGCTTTTAAGTTGCTGTTTTTTCCCCAGGCTGGATTTAACCTGCCATTAAAAATGAAAATGATTCATTCATTCAGCCATTTTTCTCATGTTTCTGCAGAAAACCTGAGAACTGCAACAACAGCTCTCATTCAGTTAAGAAGAATAAGAGGGTCTCTTCTGTTTACCTGGCGTTGCCATGGTGAATTGTAACAGGGCTCCATCAATGATACCTCTGTATAGTCGCGGTAACTCAGTCAACATACACAGAGCTGACAGAACCAACTCTAAACCCTGAATCTGAAAACAAAAACCTCAGTTTCTTCAGGGTTTGTTGACTCAAGAGTTTTTTTTTTTAATCTTCTCATTTTGCTGAAACATTCCCCCGATCTCTCTTCATGCTACACAGTCAACATGCAAGAATCGGTTTCTTTTACCATGTAAATATTCTAGACACATCCACATCTGGCTGCAGATAACTGATCATCGCTATCCACGTTTTGACTCTTGAAAAACTTTAAAGGTCTGAAATAAGTGGTAATTTTAGACCTTAGAGTTGGTGGTCTTTACTGATGTTACTGATTTTTTAAATTGTGTTTTTGTGAAAATCGTATGTATATATGATGTGTTTTGTTTAGGGCTGGGGAAGGATTAAGATTTTTAATCGCAATTCATCACATTATTTCCCTGAATAATCACGACTAATTGCATTGTATACGCAAAATCAAATAATGAATTCAAAAGTAGTGTAAAATGCACTTTTATTTGAATGTTCTGCTGTCATATGAACTAAAGTGCCATAACATAACACTTCATCATCAGCACTTGTCAGTAACACATATTTAGTGTAAATCTCATTTTAAAAAATGTAAAATAAAATAAAGCTTATTGCCACTGCCAGGGCATTAATGTCATCCTGTTTTTATAAAAAATTAAAAAAGGTCTACAAACAAAATCCAACAAAATGATTGTGGCTCAGCACAATCAGAACAATAAAACAGGCAATTTCTGAGGTAACAGCAGAAACTTTTAACGGGGAGTTCAACTTGTCAGTGGTTACAAATAATCTTGTCCTCCGTCTGGGAGAACTTTAAAATGAAAATGTCCATGTTAAAGTTCAGTAACTTTACCAATCCGTGTATCATTCATTCTTTCCATTTTTAATTGTCAATCAAAAATTATTTTTTTAATTTTTTTTTTTTTATATATTTCGATTTTAGACTTGGATCAAAAATACGAAATGAAAAAACAGGCCACAGAACTGAATTTGTTTTATTATCAAGGACTGGACTTTTTTTTGTCATTACACATCTGTGCCACTAGATGGAGCCGCACTGAAGTAACCAGTAAGAGAGCAGCAGGACAGTGAACACATGGAGCAGATCTGATGTACAGTGATCCCTTGCCAATTCGCGCTTTAAGTTCCACGGTTTTAGTTATTCGCGGATTTTTCTAAATATATAATATAATAAAAAGTAAAGAAAAAAATCGCGGAAACATCACAGGATGTTGTGCGCGTTCTTTCACAGCGAAGAAATGTTGTGAGCCAGCCTGGTCCCTTTAAGAAGGTAGCCTTATGGGTAATGATGTGGCCTTATGGGTAATGTAGTGTGTGTATCGTGGGACGGCAGAATGAAAACAGGGTTAGATGAAAAGTGTAGTGAGCATCAGCGGCAGCCCAGCGTGTATAGATTTACATTCTCTGTTAACCGACAGGAGCCAAACAATACAACCTGTGTGATGTTACAAGTTCCTGCAGTGTTAGAATAAAGTGCTCGTTCCATGCAGAGAAAATCTGACGTTTTGTTTTGTTGTTGTTAGCGTGTTACTAGCTAATTACGAGCCAAAAATAGCACAATACCAGTGGTTTCTTTACTAGGGTTCAGAGACCAGAGGCTGTGATGGTAACAGAAAATCCACAGTTTAGCCTTTGTCTTGTTTCGCTGCAGTGCCTCGCTACTTTTTTGCGTTTTTTTAAAACATATTTTAAACACATTATTTAGGTTCGGGGGGCTCCGGCTCCTGCTGGCGGATTTTGATTTTCGCAGGGGAGCGTGGGTCCCCATTAACCGCAAAAAATAAGGGATCACTGTAACATGGAGGAATGACGGAAAAGTTTTGTTGCAGTCCAGAATTTATCTATTTTTTGACAGAATTGTTAATATTGCTACCCAAACTGTAAAATACACAGATTTTTACCGTTCTCCATGTCTGTTTTAGCTTTTCTGCATGGTTTTCCGTCAATTCTTTTCCGGCTTCGCAGCAGGCAGTAACAGACTTTTCAAAACAAAAGCATGTGAGCAACATGCGTTAACGCGGGATAAAATGAATGTTGGCGTTAATAAATTATCGCATTAACGCGATAACGCATTAACTTGCCCAGCCCTAGTTTTGTTAGAACTGTTGGTCATAGCTGCTGCCCGTCTCGGCCAGGGCACTCTTGAAAAGATATTTTAAATCTAAATAAATAAAATTTTCTAATAAGCCCTGTACTATTTAAGTCAAAAGAGACGATTTCTGATAAAGTCATGAGAAAATTGAAAAATGATCACCAGTGCATCATGTGTTATCATTCAGGAATAAATGTCCCACTCCAAAACCAGACAGCTAATAAACTGACGGGTTTTGCACAGATTTTTCACGAAGAGCTGTTCATCAGCTGATTTTTAAAGAGTTCCCTGGAAAATCAGAGCTCAAGAAAACAGTGGCTTAGATCTATGAGTTTTCACTGATGTTCACCTTTTTTCCCACAGCTAATGATTCTCTCACACATGAAGCTGGAAGGTTAATGCAACGACTCGTCCTCCATCACTTGAAAATTCCATGAAAGCTCCTCAAAATTTTCAGGACCATTTATAGGTCTGAAAATATGTCCTTTAGTGAGCTGTTCAGATCGGCAGAGAACTGTGACATCACAGATGGAGATCAGACTCGTTTTTATCTTCACCCAACATAGAAAAATAAAATTGATAACAGTTGCATTGTAATGTAAAATGATGAGAGCATCATTGCTTCCATTTGCACATTTATTTTTTAAATGCCTTTAGAACTGCAACCAAATAAAATAGAGCAATATAAGACTGGAGAAGTTACACTTTCATATCACAGATTTAACATGTCCCTGAATGCTTTTTCCTTCCACTCATGGGTTTACATAAATCCCGTAAAAAGCACAAACAACAAAAGCATAATCCAGACGGCGGATGAGTTACAGATCTGATCTGGCGTTCACAGCACTTCCTACATTACAATATACGTTATTAAATCGTGACATGGACTCTTTTTTTTTTTTCTTATGTGCCACAACAGCAAGTGACATCATTTCCCTGGGAATTGTAGTTTTTCATGGAAAACGCTTCTCTTGACTTGCAGTCACACTCTCGCTCTCATTTGATCTCAAACACAGTTCACACTAGAGGTGTCCCGATCCGATATTCGTATCGGATCGGCCGCCGATATGAGCAAAAAATGCGGATCGGATCGGTAAGCCCTAAAAATGCCGATCCAGACTCCGATCCAGTTTTTTTCTATAGTCCGTTCCGGGTTTTCCAGCGCACCGTGCAGCGCATTATTCAGATAACCCATTCCAGGTCTTGCTCTCTGTTTCCCCAATATCCGGTCCGCATTTTCCAGCACACCTTCAGGAGGAGCTCGAGTTGTCTTCGCGCGGGGGGCGGGGTGTTTGGTTTGTGGCTGTGCACTGTGCCCGACAGAGAGAGAGAAAGAGAGAGAAGCGCGGCTCGCGAGGCAGACAGCAGCCATCAGCGGCCAAGTGATGGCTTCAAACCTAGCGGTTTGAGTGCGCAGTGAGTCGCTAAATCACCAGAAAAAGTCGCTAGATTTGTTGCTAGTCGCTTTTTACAAATTAAGTCGCTAGGGGGGTCTGGAAAGTCGCTAGATATAGCGACAAAGTCGCTAAGTTGGCAACACTGCTCTCTCTCTGTGGGGCACAGTGCACAGCCACAAACACCCCGCCCCCCGCGCGAGACAACTCGAGCTCCTCTCCACCCCCCCCCCCCGTTTGGGACGTTTGGGAATCGTGACAAACTGCCACTGAACGGTGTCAAAGCACAGGTACTAATGCTGTTAATAGACGGTTAAACTGTCTTTAAATTGTTAAATTTAAATTGCTTAATACAATTAACAATATTATCTGCACTTATGGCTTGTAAAGCCGTGGTTTACTGATGCCATTTCTGTTTGTTATTTATCATTTTTTCTATTTTGTGTTGATTTGTTAAATAAATAGGTCAGTTTCTCGTTACCAACCAATGTGTATTATTCAAATGCACCTAATTCAGCTGGCTAGTTATTATCAGGAGTAAAACCCTATTCAGCATGAGTCTGACAACAAAGTAAGTTGGTTAAATGACTTAAAACTTTAATACATGCTCAGATAGGCCGGTATCGGTATCGGCAGATATCGGTATCGGATCGGAAGTACAAATAAATATCAGTATCGGATCGGAAGTTCAAAATGCTGGATCGGGACATCTCTAGTTCACACACACCAGACACTCAGCAGATTTGATTGCACTATTGTAGATTGTTTACTTTGACGTACATGCTGTCTTTTTGCAAACTGTGCACGTGCGTTTTATTTTCGCTTTAATTAAAATTTATAAAAATGAATGCATCTCTAAAAAAACACTCAAAATACATTTTCTGTGGCTTGAAAGGAGTTTGTGCAACTTTTATACATTTACAATTTTGAGAGATACAGCTATGACAAATCTGTAGTTTAAAAAATATTTGTAATTTTTGTGGTTTATTGCACTCTTACCAATTTATTTTGTTAGTAGGGATTTAGATAGATATCTCAATCTGGGATCTAAGGGTTGGACTGATGTATAACATATTAAAACGTTCAAAACACACACACAAAAGGCCACTACAACATGTAAAAACTGTACAGATATGCTCTGGCAGACTTGTTCTCTGGCAGGTTAGAAAGGGTTAATACACAGCTCATGATGATATTAAAGAGGGGGATCAGTGCCAGCTGCCAGAAAATGTCAGAATCAGTGGTGTGTGGCTGTGTGGCCTTGGTTTCCTGGCTGTGCTTTTATGAGCTCACAGGTTTGGTACTACATGTCACACAGTAATACCCTGCTTCCATGATTAATGAGTGCAATCTGTGTCGAAGTTTTTTTTCTCCTTGTGATTGGTTATACACCTTTACGCAACCTAAGGCACACCCTGTGTAAGAGCGGGTGGAGTAGAGCCAAGTGGCACTCCACCCACTAAAACTGTCTGCAATAAACAGAAGTCTAAACATACTTCATTACGACCACAGGAAGTTGTGAAAAAATTGCATATTACTATCTTGATATAACATCAATACATGGAGCTGAATACTTTCTGTAGTTTTGATAAGTAGGCTGCTACTGTTGGTTTTGTTCATGACAAGCTCCTCTTGGTTAATATCAGGCTGTCATTAACGGTGTAGAAACTGACCAAATTACACTTTACAACAGAAGCATGATGCCTCTTCAAATAAAGTGTTTTATCCAAAGGTAAGCTAAAACCATTTTATCAAACATAAATTTTGCACTACTCATTTTTTCTTTTTGACACCAAAGTCCGTACATGGTGTCATCTGACAGCCTCTGTTCTGTTCCAGCGGGAGCCACATGAGGACAGACAGCTCTACTGACCGCAGCGCTGCAAGGTTGTTGAAAAGAAGGTATGCACAAGTTTATCAGTCAGCTCACAACTGGGTTTTTGACCTGTCACATGCAAACTCAAGTTTAACTGCACAGCATTTGAATGAACATACGGTAGCTCTTGCAGAGAGAGTCCTTTAGAAGTTGCACTTTCCAAATGATCATCCGTGTCCACTGAAAGACCTAGACAGAGAAAAAAAGCTACACAGTTGCCCTCACGTCACAGATTTCCTTCACTGTATGTCGTAGCAGTGAAGGAGGTGAGATGCATTTTTTTTTTTTTCAAATCCAACCACTCACAGGTCGCTGAACACAAAAAGACTTGTGCCAGACACAGGAAAGATACATTCTGCAATCATTTATTTGACTCCGGCTGGGTTGAAACATTTTACTCCTTTATTTCACATCTCCTTTGTTTTTGTGCTTTCATCAAAAGGAAAAGAGATAACCCTTCAGCACAAAGGCTCTCTGAAAGTCCACGTTCACACAGTTAGTTTGTTCAACCTCTGCAGCTTCTTTATTACGCCCTGTTGTGTGAATGGCGTGGACTCGTAGTGGGATAACATTTTGCTCCACAGCTGTTACGTCTCTGTGCTGCCTTGGGAGGTAGTAACAGTGATGTAACATGGGGAGAAATGAGTAACAGAAAAGAGGAACGTGGGAGTGAGGATGAAATCAGTCTGTCACAGTGACTGACTGCAGCGTTCAGGGCCTGCTGTCAGAATGCTTGATCAATTAAGAAGCAGGTTAAAGATGAAGCGGAGAGAGAAAACAACAGCAACAGCAAAATGAAGCCAACTGGGTTTTAGACCACAGTGGTCATAGAGGCAGAGACCAGTTGATCTAGCTTTATTATAAATCTTGTCACTTGAACTGGGGCGCCTGTCTACTGAGCGGACCGGATCCTGTTGCTGTGGCTCAGCAGCCTGGAGGAGCCTCCAGCAGCTGGAACCAGCGTCTCCCTTCTACAGCACCCCAAACACCAGCAGCAAGGGAGGAAACTGAAAGGAGCAGTAAAAGATGTGTCTCACCTGGAACAACCGGGTAGAACGTATATTTCTTTAATGGCCGTTCATATTTTATTCAGCACTAACTGAATAAATCAGTCAGTGACCTCAGACACTAGGTGCTTGTTGCTGACTGTGAATCCGCAAAGTCAAGGACAGGGAGCATCTTCAGACTGCGGAGACCACTGTTGGTCTAAAACTGCAACGCTTTGTGAGAGCACACACACAAGAGGAGGGAATATTGTGTCATCCTGGGATCACTGTGAATGCACAGCTCTTTATATGTTTTATATTTAAAGTCAGAGAGAGAAGAAGAATGACTCACCAGTAAAGCTTTGAGATCCAGCATATGCTCTTTGCCCAGGATGACAAGTGCAGCTGTGCCACAGAAAGTATAACCACCATGAGCCTCCAAACCTGGGACTCCACTCATACCACCCTCCCAGTTCTGGCACCTGCAACCCCAACAAACAGTCACGGAAATATACAATCCAGCATATTTTTTGCAAGACTACTGTGGCTTTTTTCCCCCCTTTTACCTGAGGATCCAGTTGGGTGTAGTCTCAAACAGTTTAGGTGTAATGATGTTTGTGAGCGATGCTACAGAAGCCGCACAATAAGCACTCCTATAAAAAACAAACAAACAAAAAACAGGCAGATATAGATCAACAAAATGAACTGTGGTGAACAGAGCATCTCCTCTGACTGCATTCATGTTCTTAAGGTTTACATTTTTAGACCGTCAGCAGACCAAACACAAACATTCTTTTTTATCTACTACCATAAAATCATCTCGAGCAGCACTTTGATTCCTATCTGGAACAACAGGCTCCTCCAAGAGTAACTTTGACTTCTGAGATCCTTTGTTAAAACACAAAATGAAACTAATACACAAAATAGCATGAATTCAGTCTTATGTAATGGTTATATGGATACCCCCCCCTCCCCCACCAACTCCATCAAAAAGGAGTAAAAAAAATCCTTATGTAGAGAAAGCAATGGGTAAATGTTCCTATAATACACTCAATAACAATGATCCAGGTCGTTACTAAAGGTGCTCTTTATTGTGACTATGCTGTACAGATCTAATTTTGTCATGCATGCGTATACACAAGCATAGAGAAGAAAAACACAAAGAGAAATGAAAGCATAATGTGGAGGAGGAAGCTTTGTGATGTGGGCTCTCACCTGACATCCACCTCCCCTCCAACGTGCATCACGAACGAGCCGTCTGGCTGCTTCACTGACCACAGGAAATCTTGAAGCTTCTCCCTGAACAGGAATGAGGAGAAACAGGAAGAAAAAAACAGAAGTGAAAGAGCATTAATGACTCCACTTTTAACTAAACACTAATTACAAGATAAAACCTTCAGCTCTGAATCTGCTTCAACAGAAATAGGAACCCTAAATGAATTACACATATGAGTAGTTTCATTACATTTAATTTCATTATTAGTGTCTGTCAGACAGAGAAAACCTGGAATAAATAGAAACAAAATATCACCCTCTAACATTTGTATGATACTCCTGTCATGTTCCCCTGGATATATCTGCAGTAATGCTTCTGTTACAGTGAACACACAAAGTATACATCAATTAAATTTAAAGGCATAAATTACAAACATCCAGTGTTGTTATACAGCCACTGATTTAAAGCTTTGAAATGTGGCGATGGTTCATAATATACTTGAGGCCATTAAACTGACCTAATTGCAGCAAAGAGCCACAAGATTAAAACTGCTCACAACTGAAATGAGCAAACTTTATCTTTTTACAACACTCCAAATATAGGGAGGCTAGTATCTATCCAAATAAATCACAGGAAGGTCAACTGAAGGAGAAGGAAATATATTGTTATCCATCCATTTGCACCTTCAGTTTACTGCACCTGCAGCTCATTGCACTATTTGCTGTACGTACACTTGTTTTATTGCTCTTGTGTGTTTAATATGTGTCTTATAATTATATTGTAAATAGGAATACATTCTGTTTTTTTATATTGCTATTTAATTGCTGGTGCTACACTGCAATTTCCCAGTTTGGGATCAATAAAGTACATCTATCTACCTATCTATCTATTCCCAGAGAAGCTTGAAAAGATTGAAACGTGGTCTGAAACTACATCATGGTCCCACATCAAAGCAGAAAAGTTGTTTTGATTTTTTTTTTTTTTTTTTGAAAACTGAAAGATTTCATCAGACAGAAATCAAAGGGATTGTCAGTGATTTCCACCAACATCACATGAACAGAAGGCGTATCAGTAACACTTCTTCTGTAGTTTATAGTGTTTACACAGCTTCTGCATGAAATTAATTTCTCTAGCTCCCTTGATGCGTCCCTCTAAAGCAACTTTATAGACAAACTGAACCGGTTAGACTGCTTTAAATATTTTTAAAAGTCGTTTTTTAACTACCTCACCACTATCTGGTGAAGTGCAGTCCGTGGAGTAATGTGTTTGTGTGATGGCGACTGTACCTGTCTATAACGCTGTAGGCCTCATCTGTGCCGATGATGCAGAGGGCGTTGACGGCAGCATAGGTGGGTGCCAGGTGGGCGTGTTGACCTGGTCCTCCAGCAAACCCTCCTGTTGGGCTTTGACAGCGTGCCAGGAACTGACATATGCTAAAAGAGAAAAGATTTAGAGGTTATTTGATTCAATTCTACCATATCAATCCCTAACGTGAAATTATATGTTGCAGTAACTTTTGTCATTTGTTTTTTTTTTTTTTTTCAAATATTCAATATAGATCAGGGGTCCCCAACCCCTGGTCCCTGGCCCGGTACCGGTCCGTCTCCCTCCCCGTAGGCTTTTTTTTTTCTTCTTCCTTGTTGAGCAGTTCTTTGAGGACACTGGTAATCCAGGCTTTCTTACTGGGGAAGCACCTCACTGTTCTGGTGGGGATGGTGTTGTCCACACAGATGTTTATATAGGGCAGGGGTGGCCAACCCTGCATGTCATGGATGTTTCCCTGCTTTAGCTCATCTGATTCAAATGAGTGGATCATCATCAGCTTGTCATCCGGGTCTGTACAAGTCTATTAACGACCCATTCATGTGAATCAGGTGCACTGAAGCAGAGAAACATCTAAGACATGCAGGTGTGCGGCTCTCGAGGACCAGGATTGGCCACCCCTGATGTCACCACTGATGTCATCTCCATGTGGAGCAGGTTGTGCAAACAAGCTATATGCCTCTCTGACATTTGCATAAAAAATATTCAACATATTATTTCCCCTTCAACAGCTGACAAACACTTGAAATGTTGGAAGTATAGCAGAGATGCAGGTGTAGAGAGGTGTAGCTGAAACCTTCAGATAATGCAACAACTACACTGGGTTGTTGTGTCTGTAGCTTAACAACAGCAGAACTGATGACATCACACGCAATGTCAGCTCCAGCTGATGGAAGGATGCAAACTGCTACTAAAATAACACTGGTGAAGTCTCTTATCGATAAAATGTTTCTGCAGCCTGGATACTGAACTGCAGGGTTTCAATCAATGTTTCACATGTCTTGGATTCCATCTGTTGTTGACAAGCACTGCAATTCCACCACTCCCAACTCCTCCTCAAATCTGTCTGCCTGTATCATCTGAAAGGTGCGAAGTGATGCTGGAGTTGGGGATATGTTCCTGATGCCAAGTCTCAGTGAAAGAGATCATACTGCATTATGGATACTTCAGATGTATCCTCGTCAGCGCTCCAAGCTTGTCCATCTGATTTGTGAGAGTTCTCAGATACTCCATTATGATGCATCAATAATGTCTCCTCTTCAATTCATCAGGCATTTGTAATATCAATCCAGGTATTATCTGGGTTCTTGAAACCTTAAAAGTTGTAAACAACTCTCTTACAACAATGGTTCCTCATCATAGCAGGGGGCTGAAAATGTCAAAGTAACAAAGGAAAACAGCCAAGCAGCATAGCATCCAACCCAGAATGAAAAATAATTCAAAAATCAATGTTTTTTGTTCTGCTCTGGGGACTATTCTAGAGCTGATTGTGCAAAGAAGGATACATCATAAAATGAAGAACATCATGGACGACCCTCAGCATCCGCTCCACACCACACGGTGATTCAGCAGCACTGTTCAGTCAGAGGCTTCTTCAGATCCAACTGTAACACTGATGCTACCGGAGATCCTTCCTGTCCACAGCTGGAACATTCTACAGTGAATCTTTGAAGAGACTTAACTTATGACAACGACTGCAGTGATTAATTTCTTTCCGGGATCGATGAAATATTTCTGAATTTGAAACATCAATTAGAAAACACTCAAAAAAGACGAAGCTGGACAGCAAATACACATTTTCTTTTTATTTTTTTATTTTTGTGGCACTGGTGGCCTTTATTGACAGTGAAGGAGGACAGGAAAGGGGGCAGAGAGAGAACCGGAAAAAGATGCAGCAAAGGGTCATATGGGCCGGGAGTCGAGCCTGTGACTGCTGCGTGGAGGACCACAGAGCTTCTGTATCTGGGCCGCCTGCCCTAACCACTGCACCACCAGGGCGGCCCAGCAAGTACACATTTTTCAGATATTTTTACTAAAAAAAATAATTATAGTATTTTCTATCATTCCAACTTTTTTTTTTTTTTTTCGAGCAGCTACCACAAAGAGAAGGAAAATGTTACTTAATTAATGATTAAATACATTTTAAAGAGTCAAGACATATTTCTTTGGTACTACCCTGATCATCAGTGATGAGAGTTTGTGTAAACTGGGGATCCTACAGCTCTGTGTTTGGTTTCTGTGGAAAAAAATATCTCTGGATAAGATTCAGCTGTTCTTCACGTCAGCTGGTGCTCAGGATAACATTTGGTTTGGACACGCTGGATGTGGAAAAGGCAGACTTCCAATAAGCTCTGATGAATCTACATACAGAAATCACATGCATATTATTTATTTTTATAAATCGACTGCTGCAATTACAAAGCTGTCAGATTTGTGTTTCCTTTTCTTTTCTTTTTTTTCTACAAAATATCCTGCTAAAAAAACATTTATAAGCAAAGAAAACTGCATCTACAATCTAGAATCATTTGAAGAGAAGACTAGTTGAAGACCAGAAGACTAGTTGATTGGAGTTTTTTTTTTTTTTTAAGTGGAGTTTACTGTTAAAGTAAAGATACCGTTTCTGTCCAACCTTTCATGAAGCTGCTCAGTTTGCTCAGGACAGAGTCCAGTCACAAGGTTTCTATATAAAAGACTCTTGATACTGAACATATTGCTTTTTTAACATTCAAAAACCAATGAAAGCAGGAAGTCCAGTCTATCGCAGCTGGAATATCTTGTTTCAGGGCTGCATAGACACAGCAGAGCACCAAGTGTGAACAATCAGGGTATTTCACTTTAGCTGACGTGTCACGCCACCTCGGCCACAGTTTCCTTTCTTTCTGGTCTCTGTGCACTACGCTGCCCCTCTCACAATCGTCCTTTTCATCCTCCGTCATGGAGAGGAATCACAAAACTGTAAGTCTGCCCCGAGCCAAGTGAGTTGGAGGAGAAGCCTGCGTTAACTTTGGACAAGCATCTTTGCCAATACTGACCTGAGATCAGTCACGGGGTAGAAAAATCTATCTTTTATAGAGTTGCATTGTTACAAGCTCCTGAACAGGGCCTGTGTGGTTTTCTTTCTTTTGTTTTTTCTTTTTGTTTTGTGTGCGAGCACGAGGGCGTCGCGCTGGCGCAGGCTCGTGCCAGCCGGTGCTGCTGACACATCTTGCAGTAATATCGAGGGACGGGATGTGAGCCTGCTGTGGCCGGGAGTGAGTTTTGCAGAATGTTACTTTTGGGAGGCAGTCATTTAAATGAAATTATATTTATGACAGTAATAATAAAAACTCTGATAGTTGCTCAAACATTTGCAAGAAGATACAGCTGTGCACAGCCATGAATGATTATTAGCCACAATCACTTCACGTAACAACTCATAAAACCCTCACAAGGATAAATACGTTGCTTTTGAAATTAAGAACAGGCGCTCACACACTCCCTGCTGTTTTTATCTGTATAAGCATAAATTCCAGTAGCTGCAGATCACGGAGACTAGAATAACTGTGAAAATAACCGAACACTGCTGAGAGGGACGGTCCAGTGCTTAAAGGCACAATTAAGGAAGAATTACAATTACTTTCCTTAGCATTTACAACATTTAACTAGCTCTTCAACGTCACTAACATTCTGATGCCCCCCACTAAAGTCTTTAAGTTAAGAACCTTTTAAAGAAAAAAAAACATTTGCAGAGGGGTTATCTTTTTTATCAGAGGGTTGCTGCTTTGAACTCCAATGTCCAAGTGTCCTTAGACAAGATGCTGATCCAAAGCTTAACTCCCAATGAGCTCCTCACTATTCAACTGCTATGAATATAAGCTGTCTGCTAAATGAATGTAGCATCATATTTTTTATCTCATTGCTGACCATTTCATTTGATATTTACTAAAAAAAGCTGTGCTTTAATAAGAGAACCTTTCTTTTTTTGCCAAAGAGGAGACAAAGGCTGTTTTCCAAACCATAAACCATACAACTAGTGCATAATAGCTTTACCAAAATGGAGAAATATAGTATTGAGTGTTGAACAAGTGTGCAACCTGCAGTTCTGGGAAAACTTCAAGTGTGCAACATGCACCTCTGCACTGGGAGAAAGTCAAACACCAAATCAGCAAAAATAAAGATTAAAAAAAAAAAAAATCATCTTTGAAGCAGCAATACATCTTTTCTCTCCAGCAACATCCTAAAACAGTGACTTTTTTTGATGAAAAAAGTTGACAAGACTGTCAAGTAAAACTTTGATTTCCCAATGTTGGAAACGGACAGAAACATAAAAAAAGTGCTGGCTTTTTGATGAATTATTGCCTTTGGGTGAATAAAACACACTAGCTTGACTTTGCTCACCATCAGAAAAGAATGAACCAAACATGCCTGTTAATACTTAATAGATTCAGTATTAACAATGAGAATGACTGGATATCAGGTTGGTGGGGTCAAACCACATGTATTCCAGTAAAAAGAAGCTGTATACAACCCCAATTCCAAAAAGGTTGGGATGCTTTAGAAAATGTAATTAAAAACAGAATGCAATAACTGGTAAAATCTCCTAAACCCACATTTATTCCAAACAGAGCATAAAGAACAAATCAGATGTTGAAACTCAGACATTTTACCATTTCATGGAAAATAGTAGCTCATTCTGACTTGAACGGCAGCAACACATCCTCCTCAACTGTCCGTTTAGCATTTCTGGACCATGTTCATATGTGGCTTCTTCCTTCATGATGCAGCTTCAACGTTCATTTGTGGATCAGAAGGTTAACTGTGTTCACAGACAGTCATGTCTGGAAGTGTTCCTGAGCCCACGCAGTAATGGCCAGCAGAGAATTTTATCTAGTGCTGCCTGAGGGCCCGAAGATCACATGCATCCACTTTTGACCTTTGACCTCGCCCCGTGTGCACAGACACTCCTCCTGACTCTCTGAATCTGTTGATCCTCTGAGTCTTTTGATGATATTATGTACTGCGAAAGTCTTTGTAATTTTACATTAAGGAACATTTTTCTGACAGTTTGTCACAGACTGATGAACCTCTGCCCATCTTTATATCCGACAACTGCTCTTTTTATATCCAGTCATGTTACTGACCTGCTGCTAGTTAACCTAATCAGTAGTCAAACGCTCGTCTATTTGTTTTTGGTTTTTTGCCAGTTACTGTTCCAGACTTTTGTTGTCCCTGTTCCAACTTTTTTTGAGATGTGTTGCTGCCATCAAAGCCAAAATGAGCAAATAGTTTCCATGAAATGGCCAAATGTCCCAGTTTGGTCTTTTGGCAATAAAATATGAGTTTTAGAGATTTGCAAATAATCTGTTTTTATTTATGTTTTATACAGCATGCCAGTTTTTTGGAGCTGGGGTTGTATTTTCAGGGTTGTTACTAATATAAAAAAAAAAAACAAGAAAGAAAAAATGTGCATGTTTTTCAACATCTTGGTACTCTGTCTGTGTTGTTAGTGCAGGTCTAAAAAACATAAACTGAGAAACATTTGGTGTCTCATCTGTGTTCGACTCACTCTGAGGCAACGGCAGCAGGAATGGGCTCTTCTAGTAACTCCAGACTGTGAAGAATCCAGAAGCAAAGCCACGGTCTGCTCGCATCCAGACACTGCAGCAACACACATCGAGTCATCAAACAGGTTTCAGTGATAACAACAGCAATTATAACAGGCATAAATGAGTTTTAAAAAAAAAATTCAGACAAGGTAAAACCAGAAGCCCACAGAAACACATCCAACCCTTTTAATTTATTTCTTTTTGTGTGGCAGATATACAATGGGAAGAAAAAGTGTGTGAAACCTCTGAACTTTACTGGTTTTCTGCATTCATTTATCATGAAATGTGATTTGTTCTTCATCACAGTCACAACTGCAGACAAACACAACAAGCTTAAACTGATAAATATAATTGTGTGCATCTTTACTGAACACAGCCATTAAACATTCCCAGTGCTGGAGGAAAAACCCTTTTGCTCCATGTTCAGGATGAACCTGTGGCCATTCCTCTTTCCATCCACAGCCTTTCTTTGTAGTTAAGGTCTGGGCTCTGACTGGGACGTTTTCTTTTTCTGCAGTTACTGTAAGGTGGATTGACTTTGATGTTTAAGGTCACTGTTCTCCGTCATCACCCAGCCTCCTCTGAACTTCAACTGGTGGACATCTACCCTGATGTTATCTTGTACAATATACCAGTAAACTTGGAAATTGGTTTTCCACTTGACTACTACTGTAAATGTTTGAATCATAATTGTCTGTGTGTCACCATTTTAAGAGCACTGTGATTGGCTATTACTGTCTATTAACTCCTTGACTGCCATTGACGTCTATAGATGCCAACTGCGTCTAATATGTGTCACTGGGGTTGCTTCGCGGAGCTTCAAAATAATATCCGAACATCGTAGTTAGTGTTCCGATACACAAAGAAAATAAAGGGTGTGATCACATTTCGTTTTGCATTTACAACATACAATTGTGACACAATTTCTCTGTTTTGACAAGTGTTTCCTACACTGCTGAAATGTTTCACTAAACAAGCACTTTAACTTAAATAACTTAAATCATCAAACTGAACTAAATTGAGTGTGAGGCTTTCCACAGATGATCAATGGAATTACATTACAGCACATTAACTATAACCTCATTTAGTTTACAGGAGTAATTAGGAATATTTCAGTCTAATACATAAATCAATTTAATAAATGTTTGTGTATGTGTGTGTATAACAGGGAGAGAAAGCTCCTTTGAGTTGGAAAAGCGCCTTGAGTATTATATACAATAAGTACGTTGTTGTTGTTTTAAAGCGCCAGACAGACCAAACAAACCCAGAGGGGACTCGTCATCAATCAGAGAAGCATATTCAGCTGAGACAAGGAGTTTCTTACGTTTACATACATTTCCTCAGTATTTGGTGTCATTGTCTTTAAACTGTCTGACTTGGGTCAAATGTTTTGGATGTCCTTCCACGAACTTCACAATAGTTTTCTGGTATTTTGGTCCGTTCCTCCTGACAGAACTGGTGGAACTGAGTCTGGTTTGTCGGTTCCCTTCCTCGCACACACCTTTTCAGATCGGTCCACACACTTTTCCTCTTGGATTGAGATCAGAACTTTGTGATGGCCACTCTAAAACATTGACTTTGCTTGAAGCCACTTTGTAACAAATTTGGTTGTATACTTAGGGTCAGTCCATTTGGAAGACGCATTTGCACCCAAGCTTTAACCATTTCATGTAGCACAGCCTGATGCTGCCGCCCCCGTACTTCACAGATGGGGTGGTGCCCCACCCCCGTAGTTCACAGATGGGGTGCTGCTCTCAGGCCTGCGAGTTTCCCCCTTTTTCCTCCAAATGTAACAATGGTCATTATGGCCAAACAGGATATGTCTTCAAAATTGATGGTCTTTATAATCTAACTTTTTATGTTGCTTTTAGAGTAATGACTTGTTCCTCGCTAAGTGGCCTTTCAGTCCATGTCGGTACCGGACCTTTTCAGTGTGGATAATGACTCTCTCTGACCAGCTTCAGTCAGTATCTTCACAAGATGTTTTGCTTTATTTCCAGAGTTGATACACACATTTCACACCAAAGCACGTTCATCTCTGGGACACTGGACATTTATTCTGTTTATACTTGTGTATCCAAGGAGGAATCTGACTGTGGAGCTCCACAATTCTCTTCCTGATATCTTGGCTGATTTTTTTTTTTTTTTTATCCATGATGTCACACAAAAGAAACTGCTGTAACCTTTAAATAAACGCAGGAAGGCCTGGTGTCATAACTACACGCACATTAACGCTATCAATAACCCAGTGTGGGTCATACACGTGTTCTTTACTGTACCTCATAGGCATCTGACAGGTGACGTAAGCCCTTCTTGAGATATTGATAGTGCTGGTCCCGTAGCAACGTTGGCCTTGGGAAAAAATGAAAAAATGATCATGAATTACAAACAGGAAGTGAAGACATATGTTGAACACGTTGGACATTACGTTATGACACAGATCTACAAAGAGATTTTAAAATTTCAAATGATCAACTACAGACAGAAAGAAAATGAGTAAGTCATGATAATATGATAAATATGCCTGGGGGGAATTGTTTTTTAGCAGGACAGCTGTCAAAGGACAGCAATCATTTCCATAGCTCTACTAACAGGAACAGCTGTGAAAACTTATACTGGGCTGTGGGAAGTTTCTGCTTTGGTTTAGGTACTTGGTACTTTACAATAATGATAATTATATTAGCCAGGTACGGTGAAATTAGTTTTTTTAGTATCATACTCAGATTCGGTAGTCAGTATCGGTTGGTACCCACAGCTCAAGAATCAGAATCGGTATTGGGAGGGGAAAAAATGGTACTGGAACATCTCTAAGAAATACAGCAAAAAGAGTCTGAGGTGCTCCAAAATCCCTGCTCACCAATCCGATGGGATCTGTGAAAAGCAGGCCCAATCCACAAAACCAAACCCCAAAATTCACAGAGATCAAAGGATTGTTTCCAGACAATCTGAGACATCCTCAACTCTAACCAGTGCAATCAATATGTTCTTGTTTTCTTCCACAAGCTGATTGGTCACAGCTGTTTGACAGGATGGGGAAGGCCTAGTCAATACCAAGTGTAGGATTTTGCTGTAAGGGTGCATAGACAAAAAATATGCAAAGTAGATTCTAGAAACACCGGGACGGAATGAAAAATATACTGAATCAAAGAAGAGAATTATACACGGGATAAACTCATAAATATTTTCTACATTTTCCTGAGCAAAGGTTCAAAGCGTAGTAGAAACACAGACTGACAAGATGAAACAGATGAACTACGAGAAGCCCTAAGTCACAAGCTGTTCTCCTGATTGGTTTTATCCCAGGGTGCACCACAGGAAGGAGATTGCAATTTTCATGTGCACCTCTAGCTCGATGCTCACACAAGAAAGCATATGTGTTAGTGACTCAATGACGACTGAAACTCCCACCCCGTTTCATTCTCTGCTTGCCCTTCCCATGCAGAATGAACTACCCACATTGTAATTATAGTCCTCCTACACAGGGTTAGTCACAGATCATTACTAGAGTTTTGATCACAGTAAATATGCAACACAACAACAATCAGACGGGACACAGTGCTGCGCGGCAAAAAGGCAATCTGACCTTTTAAGTGAAGAGGGAAAAATAGTTCTCAGATGACTGTGAAAGATTGAAACTTTTTTTTAGCACCAAGTGTTCGCAACGGTAGAGAGAATTTTAGGAATTTTATAAATCCCTTGGTCATTTTAGCTGCTCTGTCTCTGCTACAGTGTCAAAACAAATTCCAATTTGCTTCGCACAGGCTGCTGTTTCTCTAAAATTTCAACATAAGTCCGCAATTGGTTTGGAAGATGTGGATGGAAAAACATTACACATCCTCCTTTCTGCCGACCCCTGAATCCACGCAACAGAGCAAAGAACAGATGTTCTCTACTAAATGCACGCCCTCCTCTGACTAATGCTGTTAATTTAGTCATAATACCGAATACATTTCCACACTGGCTGCAAGTGGCAACAGCTAACACATCCAGCAGTTGTCATAGAAATGAAATGAGTCACCACAATGAGAGGTAATGACAGCTGATAGCGGCATGTACGTAGGCTTATCAACAAATCATTTAGATGAAAGTCATTGTACATCATGTTGCAGACAACGCTATTAGCAACTTGTCACAGCAGGACATAGTTTTCTTGGAAATACCTTCTAAACAAACTAATTTCAATTTCACAGCAGCCCTAGGAATATATTATCATCACGACTGCAGCACTGTTTGACCTCAGTGTCAGCATGTTCGTCTAAACCTAGCTGAGAATGCTTTTATTACTACTGTAGGAGAAACGGTGTAATGTCAGTCCTGATTTCTTAGAATTACTGTCACCAATATGGAAAAATGGTCTCGTGTCTGAATTAAAAGCTTAATTACTTCATTTCTGTCCTTCACAAACCTTGCCCTGATTTCCTGTCTCTCTCCGAACTGTGAATAAAGACCACTAGTGGCACAAAAATAAAATGAAAAAAAAATCTGATTGTGCTCATTTATGCAAATTATGTTTACATGTTTTGATGTTCAAAAAATAAATACATAAATGAAATTTGTCCTCATACTCTATTTCCGCAGCCCCTTTTGTCACCTTCTATCAGAAACACTCAGTTTAAGTCTCCTTGTCTCTTTAAGGCCCTCATATTAAAGGCCCAGACTGCCCTGATTGGTCAACCGACTGGTTAAAAGCAGTGGCGTTAATACAGCAGCTCATTTTTATTTAAATTTTTTTTTCACATTTAATTCAAGTCAAACTGGCCAAAAGAAAGATGTTATGTAAATGTGCTTCATTGCTTTGTTCACTGCTAAGTTAAAATAAGAGGAAAGAGCTTTGCCTGCAAACAGGGTTTCGTAATGAGTAGAAACAGAAAAAAAAAGAGTCGTAGAAGAAGAATATATGAAAAAAAAGCATTAAGTGTCAGTTTTAATGTCATCTTTTAGTTTTTGGTGATGACAGAGTTAATTCCAATTGGAACTTTAAGAAATACTTTTCCGACAGCCTCCTCCATTCCACCTCTTATTTATGAACTTGTAAAGAGTACAGGTACTTACTGTGGTAAGCTGTGCATTTGCTTGTAAACACTTATGACTTCTTCAATGCTTTGTTCCACTTTTTTCTAAGGGAAAAGGAAAAAAAAAGCCATTATGAAATCTGATCACTCAACTTAATCCCACGCCCATCAGACAATGATCCGAACTAGATGGGTAACAGTTCTACATCACATCCTTCACCCTTCTAGGTGAAAACAAACGCTGTAAAACCACTGGTGACAGGATTGAAAATCCATAGAATTACCAAAATAAATAAATAAATGAACAAAAAAAAAGTTTTTTTCTTCTTTTTAAAACTTACTCGAAGAGATAAGGACAATAAAAGGAAAGATTTGGAGCTTCAGGCAATCTGCAGAGTCGATGAAAGATACAAAAAATGTAAGATCCGGCCAGCTGCTACATATATATCTGTGGTCATGATTTCATTGCAATTAAGTAAAAAAAAAAAAAAAAAAAAAAAAAAAAAAAAAAGCAATCAGTTTTAGATGTTAAAAGTCATTATAGTCAAATGTGATGCTTTACTGAAAGGACAGTCTGAGGCACGACACCTGGACATTAAATAAGACAATCATAAATGTCGGGAAATGATGCCTCTGGTCACCTGGTGGCATCATTCATCAACTTTAATGGCTGCAGACTAAATGAACGTTCCTCCATCCCTGAAGGCTTTCCTATGTGATTAAGGAGAGGATGACTCTGTAATAACATTAAAGCAGGGCTGGACAATGGAGCCAAACTTTAGATGACAATCTAAATTTTGTCCTCATGCCTAATTTTGGTTGATATAATATAATTCCAATATTAATATGAATAATATGAAACTGATAAACCTCAGAAAAATGAAACTGCCAAATCCACCAAACCTCATCCTAGAAAACTATCATATTAGAAACAAAAATGGAAAAAAAGATCAATGTTCACCTTTTCTTTAAATTCAGTACCAAGAAATGTGACATTACCAACAAACAAACTTTTTGCCATTTTCATAATAACAATAATAAAAAGTCTAGCCCTACATTAACTAACTGTTTGTCTGACAAGACATTTAATTAGAGTACCAAATAGCAACGCTGTAATCTTATTCAACACCAAAGATCTGAAAAGTTGAACTGACTACCATTCAAATTTGAATTAATTTGATTTCACTCAGAAACGGGCATTTGGGTAGTTCATAAGTATATAGTTACGTCAGGACTTCCATGATTTCATAAGTATTATGGACCACCCCCTCCAGCACCACACTGGACAGACGGTGAAGAACCTTCTCCAACAGACGAATGGGCAGATGCAGGAAATCTTTCCTGCCACCACCCTGCACAATAACTCACTTTGATCATTACTGGCACTGCTGACTTTTTATTTATTTTCACATCACTTTTAATGTCTGACTCACCAACCATTAATACATGAGATGTAAATATGCATAGACTGCATAGACTTTTTTTTCTGTCTGTATGTCACGCTGATGCTGCCCAATAATTTCCCAAATCCTGGAGTTATAAAATTATTATAGAAATTCTCTTTGTCTCTCTCTCTCTCTCTCTCTCTCATTATTCTAAACATCTAGCAAAAGTAAATAATTTTGGTAATCCTAACTGACCTAAAACCAGATAGCTTAAGTCTGTATTAATGTCAGACAGTGAGAAAAAAATGCTATGTGTCTTGTTATAGTGTATGTAAACTTCTGGTTTCTGTTTATTCTACACTCGCTTGATATTGGTTAGTCAGTGATTTTCAGCATCCAGTAGGATGAGTAAAAGTTAAAACTGTACACACAGTGGCAGAAAATGCAAGAGAAAAACGAGAGCCAATAAAAAGGGTAATTTGAATACAAATTAACTACAATTTGCATCATAGCCAGAAATTAGGAAAGGAGAGACAGGGAGAATCTATAATAACGGTCCTGGCTGAGCAGAGTCATGCACGAGCTGTACGACATGGGCGAGGCTAGCCCTTTTTTAGGGGGCTTCAGCATCCCTAAATTGAAATTCAGCACCCCAAAAACCTGGAGTAATAAATGTTGTTATTCTAAAATTTCAGTTCGCATTTGACAGGCTTAGATAATGTACAAAACTTAATCCATAGTTTGTGGTTTACGTTTATATTTTAAGAATGAAAATGAAAACGACCCCGCCTAATGGTATCGTCCTCTTCCCACTAACGTTACTTGTGGTGGGGCTCATTGGGTGCTCAGCACCCCTAAAGCTCTGACCCTAGAATCGCCCCTGCTGTACGATATCGGATAAACACGAGATATTATTATCGTCTCGTAAACAGTATTTAATCGGAGTTTAACAGTTTTAATAGTTGGCGAACAGCAGCGTCAAATTCAATCAATTTCAAATAAAATCTTAATCTCATTACGCCTCAGTGCTAGCTGAACTGAGGCTAAAGTTTGCTAACTGAAGATGGAGAAATGAGCTGAGGACAGCGCAGCAATTCTTACTCGTTTTAAGCAACCAAGCGGATAAATGCAGAGTAATGTGTGGCAGGAGAATCTACTGCTTGCCTATTTAGTACAGAGCAACACATCAGGAAGAGACAAGTTACCTAATGAAGCTAATCTGTGCTGCGCTCACCTGCTCCACTGAAGTCACCGTCTCTACCTCGTCATCCACGAACTTTTCAGCGGAATGGCGTTCATCGAGGCACCGCAGAGGTGTCGGCATGCCGTCCATGGTGACAATCGGGACCCGATAACGACAGACTGGGACGGTTATATTGGCGCTGTTACTTTGTTTTGACAGTTACTTTCGCTTACTGCTGTGGTTGTGGGCGGAAGCTCCACGAACTTAAGCTACGGCGTCTCCGAGGAAACAAACTTCTTCAGAGCCGTTTCATCCACACGCGCGAAAACGTAAAGGCACACGCAGAATAAAGTGTGTATTGTTAGTTTTACAACGTTTATTATTGTGTTTAGTTTGTCCGTATCGCCTACTGTTCACATTTTCTTACGAGTGTTTCATGACCAGCGATGAAGGAATTCATAGCAATGGCATCTATTGTTTCAAACGTTTACCTGAGTGTCAGCAGCGAAACAATATTTTACCGGAAACAACGCAAGTTAGCTATCAAAATAAAATGCGAATTTATTTCTCAATTAAAATATCTGAAAAACAGACCCTAAATGTCAGTTACAGTGAATTTAAAGAGTCAAAGGTCTTGACTCAAGGCTAGAAAAGAAATATTCTACATAAACATAGCACGAAATACAATGATAAGTACTGAAATCTTTGATTTTACAGTTAAAAGACGAGCAAAGACTAAATTTGTGGAAAGATCCACGTAATTTTGAGTTATCTTTCTGTAGCAGAAAATTACCTTTGTTCTTGTGCTCTTAACCAATAACATTCTTCATGGGGAAATTTAAAAAGTTTGTCAGTCTGTAATAGATTTCAGATGTGTTTGTCAATAATGCACGTGGAGACAATTTGAAGCACCTCTATTACCTCTCGGAAGGAACCTGCATTGAAACTTATGTTTTAATGCCTTAAGCAATCCAGTACATACCACAGTTGTATGATATACTTTAATTCCTAATAGCACATAGCAAATAGTTAGCACAATTTTTTTTTCGATTTTATCTTAACTGCAAAAAGGTTTAGGCTTAAGATTAACACTCCTTACATTTGCCAAATATATAAGTAACTTTGGTTTTCAGTATTAAAATATAAATATATGAGGACGAATGATGAAAAAGAAGCTAACATAGATTTTATTTTGAAAAGTAAAACCGGGATCATTCTTTTCTCATTGAGTCTAACTTGACAGTGGTCCACCGCACCCACTGGAGGCTGCAGGTTGCCTGGGAAGCAGGAGCATCCCTGTTTTGTTACCGACCGACCCAGCAGCAGTGAACAAAAGCATCCAGAGCCACAGCCTCATGTGGACCTTCTGAGCAGACATGGGACAGAAGAGGGGAGGGGCTGGCCATTCATCGTTCAGTTAGCTGACTCTAGTCTCTTTTTTTTAATTCATCACTTCGTGCAACAACAGTATGGCTAAGCAGTACGATGTGCTCTTCCGACTCCTGCTCCTCGGAGATTCTGGGGTTGGGAAAAACATGTTTGTTATGCAGATTCACGGACAACGAATTTCATCCCTCTCACATCTCAACCATTGGTAAGACACTGCACTATCAGCAGGATTTCTTTCACATTTTCTCCTCCAAATAATGTTAATTACCCGGTCTTCTTTATTTAAATGACATTCCATCATTTTCTGTTGATGCCATTTGTGCATTGTTATCTCTTTGTGCTCGTTACTGTACATCTCAATATGAATCTTATAATTTCAGCAGGAATAAGAATTTCAAAAGCTATATTAGGACTTTGTCAGAGTAGGGAATTAATGTGGATTTAAGAGTGTTGTTAAAAAAAAAAAGAAAAGAAAAAACAGATCCATTGCACTGGTTAGAGAAACATTGAAAGGGAAGAGCCAGCACTGGGCTTCCAGGGATACAAGTTTCCAAAGTATCAGCACTTTGCACTGCCTGTGCAGCACAATGCCAAACAAAATAACATCATAAATCCTCCTTAACAACCTGAGGTTTCTAGTGGATTACTGCTCCACAGATCAGGTGTTCCCTTTCTGCATGACATGGCATACTCAGGCATGTTCCACCTGTTCTGTATTTGCAGAACAATCTATCTAAACACTCGTGAATTTGCCATCTTCCTTAAGATGACTATTGACTCAGCAGAGTTAAACCGGTCCACTGTCCCAGTGGATTATTTGGATTACCTACATAGTTTGAATTCAGAGTGTAGAGCCACAGAAGGTGCATTGCTATGTTTCAGGTGTGTGGGGGCATTGGAAATAAAAAATGTGCATTTTTATTTGCCTCCACACTCTGTGGTAGTCTTTAATCTTTCCTGCTGTAACTGTGTTTTGCTTATTCAGGTGTGATTTTCTCCCACTAAGCCCATTTTTGTGAGCCGCATAACAGCTAAAGTCATAAACGTTATTCTGCTAGTTTTGATGGACTTTTAGTGAAACTTCAGTCAACCATTAAACATGTGGATCAGTGTTGCATTTATAACCAGGAGCTGCATCAAAAACATCTGACTCTTACTGTAAAAGGCACCAGGCACACAACTCCAGCCCTACTATTATTCATCAACATTATTCTTCTACTACCTCTGTGCTATGGAAACCCGATGAGTAAAATCTGTGTCTTTATGATACATTTTTTACACTACATGCACGATTGTTGTTAATAGTACAGTCTCAGGATCAGTTTTATTACTGAACAATTCTAGTCTTTACAGTCAATGTCTGACCTGACTGTTTAATTTTCTTACTCACACCAAAAATATGAGTCAATAGTTATGAGGCAACTCAATTAAATGACAAATAAAAGGTAGCTGATAAATAAGTGGCAAGAAATACCCTCAAATGAGATTTTGGGTCTTTCAAAAATATTTGAAGGGCAACAAGGCCACTTCTCTTTTCAATAACCACCAAAAGCCTTTTATCTATACAGTCCTTCAGTTTCTTGAGGTGTTTGCAATCTAGTACCTGTACACCAGGAATCTAAACCTACCAAAAGCTTGTTGAAGAGTTTTAACATCTTCCTTCGCTATAAATACAATTCACTTCAATTCAACTTTATTTGTATTCCGTCTATGGCGATATAAATAGTCTGTCAGCCAGAGTGTGCCCTCCAAGCAAATAGTATTTACTATAGCCAATATTATGAAATGTCAGTTTTTCAAAGCTGGTTTTCAACCAAGTCATTTATGATAGCCACCCATAATAGAAACCCTCTCTCACCCTGCTGGAGCAACATTTCAAGTGGTGCCTTTTACCATCAGATCCAGCAAGGTTTCAATATTTCTGCTCCATCAAGAGTCTGGAAAATGTTGGAATTATCTGTCTCCAGGTGTTTCCCGGCTAACTCCTGACTCCTCAGCTTGTCAGTCTCTCTCAACATTGGTCATTAACTTCTTCAGTTTAGACGCTCCAGGTAGGTTTCAGTTCTTAATGGACATGGCAGCACCGGGGGATGATGGGTCCCTGGAAGCTTTGCATGTAACCTTCTTGGGTCTTGTGTATGTAACATGGTCTTTTTCTTATTTTCATCGGTGCCTGTCAATGATGATATGTGCTCACGTGCTTGCAAAGACTGCAGAAGGCTATTTTAAGTCATAGGCCTATGGTGCTCTACTGGAGGCCTCCACCCTGTGGAGTTCTGCTTACGCTGAGCATTGCAAGCCTTTCTCTTGTCTCTTACAGGAAAAGTTCAACTTATCTGAGTGTGTTGAATAAAAAAAGATGAATGAGGTGACCTTTTTGAGCTATTGTTGCAGTAGCATTCACTGCCACAGCTGGAAAACTCAGCCCCTTGTGTCATATAAGTGGAGAGGTGTGGATGTTGATGCTGGACTGAATAATTGTGGGCAGCAGGTGGTGTCAGTCCATGCTGGGAGGTCTTTCCTGGGCCTGCAATGATCAAAATCTGATAAACTGATCAACATGGTCCACAAAGAGTGAGGAGTGATCACCATGAGAGGTGTCCTGCAGCAGATCTGCAGCCTTCAGAGAAAGAGGGAAATAAATTCTCCCCTCATTTTCCCTTTATGGGTACCTCCATTATTCATCAGTGTGCCTCACAGTCCAATCACCCACTTTTTATTCTTAATTAGCTCAAAATCTAGCAGGATGTCTCATCCAAGTCTCTCCCTCTCTCTGAGATAAAATGCAGATGAGTCTGCTCTTTAGCAGAGATGAATTAGCACCTCTTGTTGTTTAGTCCCGAAGAGTTTGATGGTTATTTTTATCGCATGCTCATTTATCTGCTGTTATGAAAAAGTACGTGTATATAATTGCCTTTTTTTTTTTTTTTTGGATAAGTAAACATTTTATCTACTTTAAGCCAGTGCCTATAGATGCCGCTAAAGCAGAAAAGTTTTCGGCCACTCACAAAGATTGAACTGTGATTTGACTGTTGATAATGCTTCGTTCTGACTTTCCTACTTCCTTTAAGTAGCTCAGACATAGCAACAGAGCAAATGAAAATATGTCATGTTAGTTGGAGCTGATAATTGTTGATCAATGCAGCAATCTATCCTTCTATCTGGCTTGAAAAAACAGAGAGGAAGAAGTAGCAGGAAATACGAAGAAGGAAATACAAAAGTGGAAAATCAGATTTGTTGTGGTCCAAGTCGACGTTATGACGACGTAGAAGACACAAATTACACATTAGACAACACAGCACCCAACCATAACATTCCCACCACCATGCTTTCCAGATTATAAAATAACATTTGCATGCTTCAAACTAATAACATTGGTCAAAAGAATTGTTTTGTCTGTCCAACACACGTAATTCCTAAAAGGCTTGGTCTTACACATTATGTTCAATGGAAAACTAGTTTTGCATTTTATTATTTATCTTTTTATTTTGGACACAAAAACTCTTCCCGTCATGCCTCCCACACATTTTAAATATATAGTGTCTCCCTCTTGCTTTCAAATGTCTTTTTTATTGATCATTAGTGATATATGAGCAGATATTACAAAAAACCAAGCTATCTTTTTCAAGTCCATACACAACATAATATCCCTTATCTAGTGTGAGTGTGAAGGTGGAGCTGGATCTTTCCACTTTATTTAAACAGCTCTCCTGGCAATTAAAGATGAAAATGAGAGCGTTCTTTGTTTGAAATGTTGTAAGTCCAGCTCTGGGGCAGTTCCAGAGATGCAGGAGAAAGGGTTTGGCTCAGTCCAATAGTGCAAAACCTCAGATATGGCACTGAAAACTGACTTCCAGAAATTAAGCGGTGTAGTGGAAAATAATATCTTATTTTACTAGTAATTGGGTGAATTTCTAGTGAGGCAGTTAAACAACACTTAAACAAGACACTTGACCACAGACGAGAGTGCAAAGTGGATTTAATCTCCATTGTATACAGCAGAGATGGTCATTTACTCACATACACAGGACAAGCCGTTGTCAGCAAACGACAATGAGCAAAACAGATGCAGTTACTTTTAACAATCGTCTAAAAAAAACACAGGAACCTTGAGATAATTTCTCCAGATGACTACGTGTCCAAAACTGAGGTGATGATGGAGCCCCAAATGCCACTGACCCCAAATGCCACTTTCCCATTACAGAGGGACAGGACCAAAACATGTGGACCAGTGTAGCAGGTGTAGTCATACATCTGTCACATGTTGGGTCCACATTCGTGTAAATGTAACTTTAGAGAAGTCTACCCGGTGGACAACTTTAACCTGTAGAAGTGCATGGCGAGCACACATGGAGGATGAGTGCACCTGATCAAGAATAGCGTCCACACGTTGTCAGAGATGGGGGATTGAAGGTCTTGTTCCCAGACTGTTTTAACAGCAGTCAGGGATGGACAATGAAATCTGAAGATGAGATTGTAAAGTTTAGACAACACACCTTTGGAAGTAGGATTGATTGACAGAAATGCATCGAGAGGATTATCTGGAGGTTTACTGGGAAATTGTGATGACCATTTTTGCCATATTGCCCAAGAGTGCTCTTGAAATTTTGAAAGGTCAACATTTCAAGATGACACAGAAAATAACGGGTCCCCAGAGTGAGGGGTTCAGGAAAGAGAATTTCAACCTGTCACTCACTGAAGAGTCAGAAGGAAGCCTGCAGTATCCATAAGATGTACTTTCTTTTTCATATCTACTGTATGTTCATTAGTTCCTACTCTTATGGTAGAGTTTTGAGCACATTTTTCTTGGATTTGCTTACATTTAGCCACATGTATGATTGTGTTTGGGAAATTTCAGGGATTCAGATTCCATCTAGACTTAGAGTTTTTATGGTGGGGGTGGTGGTGGGCGATCAATCAGCATTAACAGGGAACAGAGGCTGACAAATGGTTAGAAGTTGAGTTCAAACTAACAATTTCATTTTAGGTTCTAAGCTCAGATGAAGGGGTACAGGTCGGGATTGTGAACTTCCACACCAATCTTAAAGAGGGTACATTTTTTTCTTCCTTTATACAAGAAGTGGAATACAAATGCTGCCTGAATGACTAAGACATCCTCACTTGTTCAGGTGTCCCATTTTATTTTCACAGGTCTTAGTGTTCTGGGCCTCAGAGAGCACATTTCTCTGGTAAAGAGCAGCTGGTGAAGTGATTTAGTATTGGTATTCAGTCACACTGCTCAGTTTAATCTTCCTCAGTGTTACACCGATGGCGTTGCCACCTTTGGAGCTCCTGGCTGTCAAAGCACTGATGAAATATCAGCACAGCCTGACTCTAAATCATATCTCAATAAGCTGCTGTCCTCGTGGTGGTGATCCCAGCGGTGTTCGGGTCACGGTCTGGTCATATACACTCAGCGCACCACCGCTCATTAGTCTGAAGGGTCACAGATGGTTGCCCTGTTGTACAGAAGGTGTGGACAAACAATGCTGCTCTCAGAGGAGCGTAGAAAGTGTGATGTTGTAGTATGTCTGATAAGAAGGGTTAGGGCATGGTCCTGTTTGTTTGTTTTAAAACGTAAGTGTGATGAGCAATAAGTCTCTCGTGAATTTTCATGTCTCAAATGTGTCTTACAACGGATATAGTTTCTTTCCTCTCTGCTTTGGCCCAGAGGATACAACATGTACGTATCACTTCGTATGGGCTTTCAGAACTGTTTCTTATGAGATCCTCTGAATCTCTTTAATTATTTAATCTCTACATTTTTGTAGAGATTTATTGTTTATTATTGTTATTTGCAAAGGAGTAGGACTTGATATCTTAAAGCAAACAACTATTGAAGAAATAGTAGTGTAATGATGATCAAAAGGATGTACATTCGTACAAGTGTCTCTTTGTTGGCATGACCGGTGTTCTAACTTATAAATAAGAAAATAACAGTGATTTATGGTGGTTTAAGAGCTTGTACCTCAGGTTGAGTTGTTCCTCAAGCACCATACATGATAGTTCTTAATCTTGAACTTACCCTACCCAGATAATATTCCGTAGATTGGTGAACTCAGCCTATTTGAGATGATAATTTTAGTCATGTTTGAGGGGCTACATCTGGTTTGCTTGTCTGAGGCAAACCAGGAAGTGAAGAAAATTGCAGTTATTCAACTGACCACTAGAGACGGGCTCCATCCATCAGCCATAACTGCTTCGTTCTATATTATGGTGACAGGAATCTGCTGGAGCTTATCCCAGCTCTCTTCGTGCAACTACTTATGCTGTGATACATGCCACTGAAAGATGCCCTTTCTGATGCCTTGCTCATCAGCTTCCACCTCCGAGCTTTGACTCAGAAAATTTCAGGACCCTTCCAAGTTGGCGGCAGGTCGAGCAAGCCTAGTGTCCTGGGCGATCGAGCAGTGGGTAGCTGAGAGTGGTGGAGCCTGCAACTGGCTTAGGCCTACAAGCGGCGGGCTGGCCGCAGGTGACGAAGTGACCACATCTGCAGTTGAGCTCCACTAGTACTCATTTCAGCTCTGGCAGCACTTGTTTCAGATGAGGATGTTTGAACAGATTTGACCTATTGCCAATTAACCAATCAGCATCTTTTACTTTTTTTCAATGTCCCTTTCAAGACTCTTGAAAGACTCTTTTCAAATACAGTATACCCTTGCCCATTCGCAGTCCCACATACTCACGGATTTTGCTCTCAAAGCTTTTTTTTATAATGTATTTAAATTTGTGGTAGCCCTTGCCAATTTTGTGAATTAGGCCATTTTTTTTTTTAGCAGAAAAACACTCACATTCACCCTAACTGGTATTATTGTATATATATATATATATATATATATATATATATATATATATATATATATATATATATATATATAAAGAAGTTTTTGTTCTTGTCAAAACTTTCCATGTACTTTATCAGCAATGTGACTCAGCTGCATATAGTTGAACTAGAGCTTGTGGTGTTCAGCTGCTATCTTCCAGGAGAAAAAAAACAAACCTTTCAGGCTTGTGGGAAATTGAACAATTTCTCTGCATCTCTGAGGTGTGTAGACCAAAATATGTCACATACATTTCTCTAAAACCTCAGGAGATTGCGTCAACTTGTTAAAAAAAATGGGTGTTATTAATTTGTACGTCATCTTTAACAAAACTGATAATGAATGGGTCATAACACTAGTCTGGAACAAAATGATCACTGCATGTGTCATTTCATGTGTTGGTTAAAACTCAGATTGATTATGAAGTTCCAAACTGTAAAAGAAAGGTTTTGCCTGGCTGCTGTCTGTCTCTGCTGGTAATGGCAGTCATGGATGGCTGATCCACCCCCCTGAGAATTAGTGTCAGTGCTGCCACATCCATCTGTCCATCCATCCATTAGCGCGCCAGTCCCCATTACCCACAGCACAATGACATGCATTACAGCCTAATCCGTCTTGCACTGTCAAACAGTCAATTAATCCAGTCACTTTTGGGTGTATACTTATTAGTTTTTACATGGTTCTCATACTGCTGATTGTGAAATGCTGCCATGTTAAATTAACTGCTGTCTTTCACATCATGCGCTCAGGTGTTCCAGTTCCCTCAGAAGGGAAAACAGAAATCTCATGAAATGGAATATCTTACACTTCTCAAAGCTGCGAAAGTTGAATTTAAGGTTCAGTTTTAAGAAAACCTACATTTTTCTGGCACTACAGTGATCCCTTGTCACTTAAGTTCGCGGATTTTTTCAGAAATATATAATATAATTAAAAAAAATCTAAAAAATCACGGAAATATCACAGGATGTTGTGCGCGTTCTAACAGTGAAGAAATGCTGTGAGCCAGCCTGACCCCTTTAAGAAGGTAGCCTTATGGGTAATGACGTGGCTTTATGGGTAATGTAGTGTGTGTGTCGTGGGACGGCAGAATGAAAACGGGGTTAGATGAAAAGTGGAGTGAGCATAAACAGCAGCCCAGCGTGTATAGATTTACATTCTCTGTTAACCGACAGGAGCCCAACAATACAACCTGTGTGATGTTACAAGTTCCTGCAGTGCCAGAATAAAGTGCTTGTTTCATGCAGAGAAAACTGGACTTTTTGTTTTGTTGTTGTTAGCGTGTTAGCCGCTAATTACGAGCCAAAAATAGCACAATTCCAG
This sequence comes from Hirundichthys speculiger, assembly GCA_018398805.1. Lineage (NCBI taxonomy): Eukaryota > Metazoa > Chordata > Actinopteri > Beloniformes > Exocoetidae > Hirundichthys > Hirundichthys speculiger. The sequence continues at coordinate 1,830,834 of JAGFBZ010000126.1, forward strand.
CAGTTTGTTTACTACGGTTCAGAGACCAGAGGCTGTGAAGGTAACAGAAAGACCACGGTTGAGCCTTTGTCTTGTTTCGCTGCAGTGCCTCGATACTTTTTTGGTGTTTTTAAACATATTTTAAACACATAATTGAGGCTCGGGGGACTCCGGTTCCAGTTCGCGGATTTTGATTTACGCGGGGGGGCACCGGTCCCCTGATCACTGTAGTGGCCTTTATTGACAGTGAAGTTAGACAGAGAGAGAACGGGGAGGACATGCAGCAAAGGGTTGGAAGGGCCGGGAGTCAAACCCGCGACCACTGTGTCAAGGACTGTAGCCTCTGGGCCGCCTGCTCTTAACACTGCGCCACCAGGTGGCCCAAGAAAACCTACATTTGCTCAAATGTTTTTTATTTTTATTTCACCAAGATAACAGATTTTGCATCAACGCTGAGTTCCTGGAAGTTGTGAACTCATGCTGAACACTGAGCGAAAGCAGCAGCATATCAAACAGTCTGTCATTGGCCTGCTTTTCCAGCTACGACTCACAGTAAAATGTTAAATATTATTGCAATGATTCTGTTCTGATTCTATTGCTTTGTGTCCATAGAAATGATTTTCACTGCTTTTGGTATGAATGGACATAGAATAGTTTCAGTTGAAAAGAAAGTGACTAAATGCACACGGTCACTGTATTTCCTAAATTACTCATGAAAGGACTGTTGCATCACATTAAACAGATGTCAGATTTTGCATTTGGAAGTTTAGTGAATGGGTAGTGGGTAGTCATGTAAAAGAATTAGGCTTGAGGGTCATTACAATCACTGCTGTTTTAAAATAACTTCATTCTGAAATGTCATTTTTGAAATCAGCCACAGTTTTCAACCTTACTTTCAAAGATGTTTACATTTTAAGTACTGCTTTAACTCGGGGTACATGATATTGGATATTTGCAGATGGCTGATATGCCGATATTTTAATACTATTTTTTTTTCAGATTGCTGATGCAGATATTGATATAATCCACCTATGCTTCTGATGCAGTACTTCATACTGACATTAAACCAACATTAAGTTATGACGCTTTTATCGTCAAGATGATGGGACTGATGCAAACATATTCTTATAACAAAATAAGAAAAACTATGGCAGTGTACTGCAACTTACATGTAAGTTCCAGGGGTTTATGAGCAGTGCTGTCTTTTGCCCTGGGGGGTCATTGTCATACCTGTTGCCTCATTGAAGAGAATTTTACGGGAGTCTCTTTCTCTTCCATGATCTTCACAAATTCCTCGTACTTCCCAGGATGATGGCTCTTAAGATATTACCATAGGACCATCTGTGTTTTATGCCGATGCAAATGTTTCATTTTTGAGTCTTTATCAGCGGATACCGATGTCGTGCATATCGTGATATAATCATATCATCAGGATCCCTAGTTCAAACCATCTCAGTCTAGCCTCTCTTACTTTATCTCCAAGATGTCCAACCCTGGCTGTTCCTCTGATGTACTTGTTCTTAATCCCCTCCATCCTTGTCACTCCCAAAGAAAATCTCAACATTTCTTTTAAATCTGCCGCTTCTAGCTCTGCTCCCTGCTTCTTAGTCAGTGCTGCTGTCTCAACTCATAGAGGAGGGCTGGTCTCATTACTTTCCTGTAAAACTTTCTCTTTACTCTTGCTTCTACTCTTCTGCAACTCTGGATACTCTTCTCTACCAACTCCACCCTGCCTGCACTCTCTTCTTCACCTCCTTTCCACACTTTTACTCAGAATGTTTGAGCCCAAACACATAAGCTCCTGTACCCTCTTCTCCTCTAATCCTTGCATCATGACTGTTCTGCCTACTTCCCTTTCATTTACACACATGTATTCAGTCTTTCTCTGACTGACTTTAATTCCTCTTCTTTTTACCTCCACCTGTCCGAGTACATGTCTGCAGGTTTTTTAACACCTGACTCTCACTCATCACAGTGTCATCCAGAAGCATCATAGCCCACGGAGACTCTTGTCTGACCTGATCTATTGACCTATCCATCAGCATGACAAACAAGAAAGGGCTCAGGGCTTATCCTTGGTTGCAGTCCCACTTCCACCTGAAACTTCTCTGTTACTCCTATGACACACCTCACTGCTCTCATGTCGCCCTAATATACACTATATTGCCAAAAATATTAGCTCACCTGCCGTGGCTCACATATTAGCTTTAGTGACATCCCATTACATGGATCCACCCTTTGCAGCTAGAACAGCTTCAACTCTTCTGGGAAGGCTGTCCACAAGGTTTAGGAGTGTGTTTATGGGGGTTTTTGACCATTGATCCAGAAGAACATTTGTGAGGTCAAACACTGATGTTAGCTGAGAAGGCCTGGCTCTCAGACTCTGCTCTAATTCATCTCAAAGGTGATCTATCAGGTTGAGGTCAGGACTCTATGCAGGCCAGTCAAGTTCATCCATACCAGACTCTACCATCCATGTCTTTATGGACGTTCCTTTGTGCACTGGTGCACAGTCATGTTGGAAGAGGAAGGGGCCAGCTCCAAACTGTTCCCACAAAGTTGGGAGCATGGAATTGTCCAAAATGTCTTGGTATGCTGAAGCATTCAGAGTTCCTTTCACTGGAACTAAGGGGCCAAGCCCAGCTCCTGAAAAACAACCCCACACCATAATCCCCCCTCCACTAAACTTTACACTTGGATCAATGCAGTCAGATAAGTACCGTTCTCCTGGCAACCACCAAACCCAGACTCTTCCATCAGATTCCTAGATGGAGAAGTGTGATTTTTCTCTCCAGAGAACGTTCCTCCACTGCTCTAGAGTCCAGTGGCGGACTCACACATTGCATCTGACGCTTTGCATTGCACTTGGTGATGTATGGCTTGGATGCAGCTGCTTGATCATGGAAACCCAGTCATGAAGCTCTCTGCTCTGTTGTTGAGCTGATCTGGAGGCCACATGAAGTTTGGAGGTCTGTAGTGATTGACTCTGCAGAAAGTTGGCGACCTCTTCACACTATCCGCTTCAACATCCGCTGACCCCGCTCCCTCAGTTTACGTGTCCTACCACTTCATGGCTGAGTTGCTGTCGTTCCCAAACACTTCCATTTCCTCATAATACAGCTGACAGTTGACTGGAATATTTAGGAGCGAGGAAATTTCACTACTGGATTTGTTGCACAGGTGTCATCCTATCACAGTTCCACACTGGAATTCACTGAGCTCCTGAGAGCGACCCATTCTTTCACTAATGTTTGTAGAAACAGTCTGCATGCCTAGATGCTTAACTTTATACACCTGTGGCCATGGAAGTGATTGGAACACCTGATTATGATAATTTGGATGGGATGAGCAAATACTTTTGGCAATATAGTGTATCTCCTGTACCACTGTAATATACGTCAATACCACTCCACACTTCCTCATGCAACACCAAAGTTCCTCTCTTGGTACTCTGATATATACTTTCTTTAAATCTACAAAGACACAACAGAAAAACTTAATCTTTTCTTGATATCAGACATTGTCATAACATATCAGATCACAATATCCTTTTTTTTAGAGTTATGTATGATTAGGTCCACATTTGTAAAACACTGCACTCAAGATAGAAATGTTGAAGTCACGCAAGTCCAGTTGTCAGTTAAAAGACTTGTCCAAAACATTTTGTAAGTCCTTTGTCACATTTTTGGGATTCTCTGTCGCTAGATTCCTCTGTGTTTTAAATTCTTGGAGACAAATGTTAAGAATTATTGCTTATATGGGCAACATTTCACAGATGTGCACATGTCATGTGGACATGACAGCTTCTGGTTCTGCGCTAGAGATGCATTCAAATACATTATACAGATGGGGAGGCTGGATAATTCTACTCTGATCTGGGTCTGCTCCAAGCAAAGTGGCAAGGCTGTTATTTCAAAGATTTTGAGTCGGTGGTCATTTCCCAACACCCAAACATAAAATCTCGACCAAAGAAAATGCTATTTCCCTGTAATAAATCATTTTTATTCTACCTTAAAACATTAACATTAGGAATGTTCCATGCTCAGAATTAGCTGCTGTGCAGAATATACTTTTTTTTTTTTGCTCTGATAGAAAACCCAGAACTATCTGTACATGAGACTTCCAATAAAAAGACACTTTTATGCCACAGGCTTGGACCTTTGAGACTTTCATTGTTTGCATTGCGGTTTCCATGGCAGCCTCATTTTTATTCAGCTGATATAAAACTGTGCAGTTGCTGCATTTTATCAGTTTAAGAGGTGAAAGTGTACTTTATAGCTTAGTTTTCCTAAAATACAAGTCAGATTGTTTGATTTTGAACTTATTTTTATTTGTTTTTTGTGTGTCATGACATTTTGATTTTTCACATTTGAGTCTTTTTAGCTGTTAAATCCATCAGTTCTAGTCTCTAATCTGTACTGGATTTATTTCTGACTAGAGCTCAATACAAATACAACCGGACTGTAATACAGCTGTCCCCCCATCATGCTCAGGCAAGGCATGACTGTTTTGCTGACCTTTTGATTTCAGACTTAAGTGTGGCTGTAGCCTTATATTGTCAGTGGAGTCCAGCTTCCACCACAGAGAACCTCGATTGGTTGACAACAGCTTGTTTGAAGCAAGCACATCACTAAAACAAGCTAAATAGTGCATCTGTCAGCTGTTTCCGTTCGTCACTCTCTTGGACATTGTCAGCCTTGTAGAAATAAAGCACTGAAAGCCCCAAACATCAGCTCTTCCAGTCATGTGAATCGATTGGACTCAGTAGCTCTTTCTCTGAGCGTGATGCCAGCTGTGACACAGGGGCAGGATTGATTAGGATAAACTGCTAATTGATTTCCCAGGGATTAAAGCGCTCCATTCAAAGCTCATAAGGGGTTTTTTTTTGGGGGGGGGGGCTAAAATCCATTTCTCTTTGAAAATAGAATAAAATAGGGATTTTTCACAATACAATTCTTTTAATTGGTTATTTTGATTGCATACTAAAAAGAATATATTCATAAATTTACCATTCTGTAGGTGATATTTCATCTTAGAAGTTTAGATGTTGCATATATCATACCAGACTCAGCAGTCTGACATTGATCAGGAATAGCTGAGGCATAAATAATTTCTTGTTAAAGGACGCATATTCTGAAATTAATCGCTTTATCCATGCATGTATTTATTTGTGACTTCATAGACTCAGATCAGAGAAGAATTTGGGAAACCCGAAAAAATGGGAAAATGGTTTTTACTGGCAGTGCTGGTTGAAACCAGTCGTTACTGCTGCATTTGGGGCTTTCGTGTGTCATCTATACTTCTTGGTTTTGAAGCGACTATATGAACTCCACTGACTTGGAAGGCGCCGATTAGCACGAGGGTAAGGCCTTTACGGGAAGAATATCAACAGCTGAACCCCACAAAAAATTCCAGGCTATGTTCCCCTTGATTCGGCAAGGAACAGAACAACACTGACGGTGAGACAAGGGGTCATCATGTCTATTTTGTCTGGAAAACAGGAGGAAGCCATAATAGAGAGAAAGATGCATGTCTGCAGAGCCCAGAGGAGTGAGAGTTCTGCCCCCTTATACATCACATTCCACGGTCGGGTTGCCCCTATTATCCAGCCTCCCCATATTTATCGCCACCAGACTTCACATCATGCTGCATTTCTGGTACCCCAAATGTGGGTAGAGCAAAACTTTGACTCTGATTTCTAAAGAGGCGCATGCCATGCAAGAGGAGGCTTATGGCCCTTTTCCACTAGTACCTACTTGGCGCGGCTCGACTCGACTCGGCCCCTGCTTTGGAGGTTTTCCACTAGGTCATAGTACCGGCTCGGCCCTCCTTTTTTCGTACCTACTTGGCTGGGGTTCTATCCTGGGCTGAGTCTGGCCGAGAATACGTCACCACGCCGCGGGCCATTGATTGGCCAGAGAGCGACGTCATGGATGAGCCTTAAGCGACTCCTCCACACCCGCCATATTTAAAACTCGGCAACAACAAACTCAACAGCGATTTTACTTTACCTGCAATTGTCTACTTCACAAAACAAAGAATGGCCTGGCAAGTCTACTCCATGGTCGAATGACGAACGACGTCCTCCATTGTTATGGTCGCAAACGTGACCAGAGTTGCCGCATATAAAACACGTCACTGCGTTTCAGGCCACCTTACCACGAAGGCCCCACCCACATCGAGGTGGTACTGAACTACAGTGGAAAACCACTGACACCGAGTCGAGTCGAGCCGGGTCTAGTCGAGCCGCGCCGAGTAGGTACTAATGGAAAAGGGGCATTAGAGTTGACGCCAGTACAGTAGTTGACGCCATCTCCTAAATCCAGCTGCTGTAAACAGAGCTGTAAATTTATGGTTGAAAGGGGAGCTTTTGTACTCTGTTTCTGTGGTATTTTCAGTCAAGTATGTCACAGGAATTTCACTAATAGTTAAGGTGCCATTTTTTTAAAAAGGTCATGGTATGTCTCCTTTTACCTACTTAATCTCAGCTCCTTTTTCTTATTCTCTCACCTCTTGTCATTTTATTTTGTCCTCTTTCCACATTTCACCCTTGATGCAATCAGTACAGGGAATTGATCTAAACCATTTTCTGCATCATTAGCTTAATGGCTTTCACTGTGTCAGTGCCGTCTATAAGGTTTACAAAGTGGCAATAGATAGCAGTGAGCCTCTTGCCTCCAAAATATACCCATCTGACTAAGTCACCGATGGAGCACAAAAAGTTAACATCATCAGGCATTGCATTGTTCTCTGAAACAGTATCAAATAAATCCAGTGCGCTTCTATGAATGTAATAAAGTATATCTTGACCTTATCTTCTCTGCTGCAGGAGTCGACTTTAAAATGAAGACACTAGTGATAGATGGCATCAAGGTTCGGATACAGATATGGTAAGATACTTGAACGAGGCACAATATTAGAAGGCCTTGGTGCATGTATTTTTGAAAAGACTTTTTCCATTTGATGGAATATCATTGGTTTTTCAGTGATTATGAAACTGTCAAAGCTTTTGCTTTTATAGTTAATCATGTTCAGAGCCTTTATCAAGAATGTGGAGTACATGCTCTTGTGGGGGAAGGGTGAACCCCAAGCCCCCACACCTGCATCACTACCCTACCGAGGGCAAGGCGTCATCCCCCCAGCTCCAAAGGACACAGAGGAGAAAGGATGCACCAAACCCACAGGGAGGAGCACCAGAGCCGCACCACTCAGGTCCCCCTGCTGGGGCCACCACATCTCATGGAGATCCACTTGGTTAACATCTATGTGGACCCAGATGTTCAGGTACCAGTGAGCTTGAGTGCCTCAGGTGTGACCACAGCAGCACTCCCACCTCAGCAAACCAACTCCCTGCAACAACACTGCCACCGGGCCCCCAGGTTGACCCCCCCCCCCCACCACCACCACCACCACAGCCCACCGAGAGACAGACCAGGAGGGGTGATATGGGGGACAGCAGAGAGATGGAAATAAACCCAGGGGCACTGCATCCCAGGTACCTCACCGAGCAGATCCAAACCACAGCTGCCTCAAGACCCCAACCCATAACCTTCATGGTGTTGTAAATGTGAAGTTTTAGGCTGTTTTTCCAACTCCCCAATAAGAAAACAGTGAGTGCTACCAAAAGACCCTGTGCTGTGTGAACCCCAACGATGTGATTAAACTGATAATTAGCCAGAAGGCCCACACATCACAGCCCCATAGACCAGGCATGCCCCCCACCCTGAACCCTCCAGGGCTGAGGAGCGTGCCCCAAGCCCACAGAGAGGCAGCGACCAGGAAAGGCCAACTGGGAACCCAGGCCCACCCCGACGTCCACAGCCACAGGGCCAGTCAGTGTGCACAGGAGCACCAACCAGCACCGTCCCAGGAGATCAGGGCCCCTAAGATCCATTGCTCTGAGATCATAGGAGGCAAATTGCATGCGGGGCGATGGAGATACAAGGATTCTACTAGTGGTTGGGGTTTCTTCGTGGTAACTAACTAACATGCTTGCATTTGATTGCTTGAATAAGAGTTAATTTACCTTCCCAGGTCAACCAACATCCTGATTTATGGAAAAATATGAACAAGAGAATATGCATTTTATGAAGGCTCAAACCAGAGTGTGTAATAGCTCTACTGGCATTCGGAGCAAAAATGTTGCAGTTTCACAATAAAGGCTCCAAAATTAGGCACAGAAATGATACAATTAGATTAAAAAAGCAAATTTTTTAAAAAAAAAATAGTTGAGGCTTGCAGTCACATCATATGAGGAAATGTAACAAATTTCGGGGAGATTTGAAGGGATGTGAAGTGATTAGATTGCAATTATGCCTCTAGTGGTCATTGGTAGGATTGCACCTTTTAGGTATTTTAATTGTGTTCTCTTGGCCCAAGCAGTGGTAGTTTAAAAGTAAATTAGAGACTGATTCAAAACTTTTGTTTGGGAACCTTGAATGGCACTGGACCATGACATGTTTTGTTAAAATGGACACAAGTTTATCTGTGTGTGTTTTTTTTTTCTGTGCAGGGACACTGCAGGCCAGGAAAGGTACCAGACCATCACCAAGCAGTACTACAGACGAGCGCAGGTGGCCGGATTTAAGTGTCCCTCCCTGTATCTGCTGCAATGTGTGATTTGCCACATATTCACGCAGTGCAAATGTTAATCTAATTTATTTCTGACGTTAAAATTGTCTGCACTTGAATTTGTAATGAAAATTCTCTGCTTCTCCGTTTCTCCTAAACTTGTCCCCCCACAGCTGCACACCAGCACCCTAACATTATTGTGTCATGGATTTTTTATTTTGCTTTGAGCTGCTAAAGAGATTAAAGGGATTCAAACTGAGTTGTTCTTTTACCAGAAGCTGGTAATGAAATTGGAGCAAAAAATGTCTTGTCTTTTGTTATAGTAAAGCAGTTCAGTGGATTTCTCATGCTGCCTTGTAAGCTTACAACGTAAATGATGTTACTGGTAGAAAGTACGTTTTCCAAGAGGAAGTCTAGTAAAAGGCCTCTTGCCAGGGGAATTAATCCACACTTTCAGGGTAGAAAAATGATTTAAGATTGGAAAGACCTACACATGTCACTTCCTCATTTATTCAGACAGAGAGCAATCTGATAGCATCGGGGCTTGAAAATGAGGGAAAAGCTAAAGAAATGATAAAAACAGTTGTTTGTACTGCATGAACATAGCCAGTGCTTGTGCCATGGTTTCCATGGTTTCAGAGAGATCAGATACAGAGCCAACCTAAGATACAAAAAAGTAATGCGAGGGGGAGACATAATCTATAAGACCTTTCATTACTCCATAGAAGATGACACACATGTGATATCATGGAACGGGCTGCTGCTGCAAAGTGTAGATTTTCTACCACGCTCCAAAAGCTGTAAAAATAACTCTATGAGATGCTTTAAAGTTCTTCTTCTTTCTTTCTTTTGTTTTTTTGTTTCAATCTTTGACTGTGTCTCTTCAGGGAATCTTCCTGGTGTATGACATAACGAGTGAGCGATCTTTCCAGCACATCGTGAAATGGGCCAGTGATGTGGATGAGGTAAGTCGCTAACACTGGGGGATTTAAGGGCTAGATAAATCAGCCACGCTGAAAAATCAGCAAGAATTCTTTCCACATTGTACAAAGAGCTGAAGTTACGGATCTCCTGAGAGTGCACAGAGCCCAGCTTTACAAAGACCAGATAGCTGACATGCTGCGATTAAAGGCAAATGTACTGGCTTGACAGCTGCATTGGTTTAATATATATTTTCCAACATCTGTCATATTCTTAAAAGTGATGTTGGATGGAACATAGTTGTTTCCTCTCATAGTCTCCATAAAGCTCTCTCATGTGCCCTGCTTTCTTTCATCATTTCCCACATGATTTTATTCTATTAATTTAGCCATAATGGACCTAATTGCCTCTACGGGTCCGTCTGAATATACTCTATATTGATCCTGGCATGCTTCCCACTTACTTTTAATCACAATGTTATTTCCTGAATGCCGCTCCTGTGTTTTCTCCCCTTCGCCTTCTCTTGACATTTGAAATTGCTCTCCCTATTGCTTTAATTTGGTTTTCTCTTCTTCCTCCTTATCTGTATGTATCTTTTCATATCCACATGAAATTGCCCTTTCAGTATGCTCCTGACAAGGTCCAGAAGATTCTAGTGGGAAACAAGTCAGATGAAGAGGACAAGAGGCAGGTAGCCACTGAGCAGGGCTTGAAGGTGAGTCAGCCGCTGGCATTATTCTGTAATGACTTTGCAGAGGATAGTTAAACTGGGGCACAAAACTGTTTCTGGTTTAGGCTTAGTTCTTGGTTCAAATTATATAGAATTTTATACAAAACGTGGTTTATGATGCGCAAATCTGCACACAGGCACACAAAAATAAAAATGGCGTAATGAAAGTATGAGGCAAATACAAACTCAGAAAAGCAATAGCACATCACTTTTTTTTTTCCAATGTGGCATGATTAATTTAACAAAAAAGGAGTAATAAAATAAAATAAAATCATGCCAGCAATTACTAAGTACCCCCTTACTATAAAAAATTTTTGTTCCAAAAACAAATATTCTAAAACCAGAATTATTAGCCCTCTGGCAATAAATAATCAATACTGTAACCTTTGTGACTTACATCTGACAACAATCTCTTCCTAACTAAAATGGCACGTGTGTCTGGAGGAGTCTTACATGGCAAATTGTTCCAGGTCACCCAAATCTCATGGTTTACAAGACTGGACATGAACCTTCGCAGATTCAATTCAATTCAATTCAATTTTATTTGTATAGCGTCTGTTACAATGTCAGTTGTCTCTGGGCGCTTTACAGAGACCCAGAGCATGACCCCTGAGCAAATATCATTAACTAAAGAATAACATTGAATTCTAAACAAGGATAATGGCAGGTAAAAAAAACTCCCACAGAGGGAGGAAAAAAAAAACCTTTAAGCCAAACAGTGACAAGGAAAAACTCCACTTTAATGGGAAGAAACCTTGAGCAGGAACCTGGATCATATGGGGGGGACCTTCCTGCTGAAGACCAGCCGGGTAAAGAAAGAAAAGAGGGGAGACAGGACAGAGAGAGGATGTAGGACAGAGAGAGGAGAGCACACAAATGACTAAATATAATGACCATATAAACATAAACATAAACATAAACAAATGGAGGTAGCAGCACTGAGGTGAGATGGCCAAAGGACCAGGTCACCGATCACTACGCCAGCAGCACCCCAGAACACATCCAGATTCTCAACAGGATCGAGGTCTGGGCTCTGAGTATGTCAGTCCAGAACCTAAATTATGGTGCCCTTCAAGATTTTAGATATATGTTTTGGCTTATTGTCCTCTTGGACCCCGCTGCAATTTAATGTTAGAAGTGGCAGCTAATTTATTGTAATTATTCCTCAAAGTTATCAGCTTAATCCTTTTTTTTTTTTTTTTTAAATAACCCTTCACACCCTAACGATCCAAGCAGTCCAAGAGCATTATGTTCCCACCAATGTGTTTCACTGTGGGGAGTGTGTTTTTAGACTTGTGGTCTTTACCAAACAACTGCAGCATCCGTGTACCCAAACAGCCCAAATTTAGTCTCATCAAACCCAAAGGACTTCCAAAACCCTTCAGATGAGCATCCACCATTGGCTGTCTGAGTTCCTCATTGATTTTTTGGGGGAGCATAATTATGTTATTCCTTGAAAAGAATTTAAAAGTAATCTTTCTTTAAAAAGCTAAAAAAAAAAAAATAATCTAATTTTAACTCTATATAATTATTCTATCTACTACAACATTTTTTAACATGACATTAGCCCAGATCATGATGTCCTTTAATTAAGATTTAAAACGAATTGATTGCACAGAAATAATTTTGGTCACCTAATTTTTTTTAGCTATTTTTTTTAACTTCAATATTGAACCAGATCTTAATGTCTTAACACTGAGGAATGTTTTACTAAGTGAACTATTCACATCCAGGAGTCAGTATTTTGGAGAAATGTTCCACAGCTCCTTAGACTGGTTATGCAACTCCCAATTCCCAGCGCAGTTTTAAAACCTGCACTTGAACACACACGGCATCGAAAGCCAGCAGACATACATCAATGTGAGTGGAAGTATAAGTGAGAAAAGCATCTTTATTCCCATAAAGAGCATTTCCACCTAAACAAAAAACAATTTCAACACCAATCAGCTAAATGTTGCAAACATATTTTATGCTGGATGCCACAAGAAACCAGTAGTAGCAACCAGCTGCTCCAGACAGAAGCTTGTTATGGGTTTAAGAGCTAAGACTCCACAGCTTGTAACCATGTAGAGATGATCACCCTGAGATGAAAACTCAACACTAGCAGTGAGAGAGAAAAAATCACTTGCTCAACTCTAAATTCAGTCTAATTTTTATCATAAATCATAATCCAGCCTAAAACTCCACTTGTTTCATTTAATCATGAGTCTGTGACAAAAGAAAATCCTCTTTACCCTCAAATCATTTCTGGACCAGTACTAATGTCAAAAAGCTGGACTCAAGAATGAACTTGAGTAAAGAGAGATTTTTTTTTTTGTTTGTTCTGACTGAATAATGCTTAAAGTGATGTAGATTTGAGAACTGCCACATCAGTCCTATTGTGAAGATGCTATAGAGGTAAAGGACCCTGATATATCAAGGCCTCCTCGATATGAGGCCTCGTGGACGTACTGAGTGATCAGCTGATACAAGCAAACCCAAAACAGATATATTTACAAAGAGTCAAGTAAAGGAGGTTTTATGGTCTGGCACCTGAAAAACCTCAATGACCAGGTATAACCGCACCCACTGGCCACTTCATCAGGTACACCTGTTCAGCTCCTAGTAAAACAGCTAATCAGCCAATCACATGGCAGCAACTCAATGCATTGAGGCATGTAGACATGGTCAAGATGACTTGCTGGAATTCAAAACGAGTAACGGAATGAGGAAGAAAGGGCATTTAAGTGACTTTGAACATGGTTGTTGGTGTCAGATTTGCTGGTCTGAGTATTTGAGAAACTGCAAATTTACCAGGATTTTTGTACTCAACCATCTTTGGGGTTTGCAGAGAATGGTCAGAAAAAAAAGAAATTACCCTTGAGCCCCTCAGTACCAACTGAGCATAGTTTAAACACATCAGCCGACCTGACTGTTGTTACTGTCTGAGTTCCTGGTTGACTACAGTTCCCTTTATGACCACAGTGTGCCCATCTTCTGATGGCTACTTCCAGCAGGGTAATACGCCATGTACAAAGCTCAAATCATCTCAAACTGGTTTCTTGAACAGGACAGTGAGTTCACAGTACTCAGGTGACTTCCTCAGTCACCAGATCTCAATCCAGTAGAGCACCTTTGGGATGTGTTGGAACAAGAGCTTCACATCATGGACGTGCAGACGACAAATCTGCAGCAACTACGTGTGATGCTTTCATGTCACTATGTACCAAAAATCTCTGAGGAATGTTTCAAACACGGAAAACAAGCAGTGGCTGTGTTCATGCCACCAAGAATTTAGGCGGTTCTGGAGGTAAAAGGTGGTCCAACCTGGTACTAGCAAGATGAACCTATTAAAGTGGCCAGGGCGCATATATTTTCTAAATTAACAAATTTGGGAAGCCTGTCTAAATACTCTTATTTTACTCAAATGCTCTTTGTATTGGCTCAGTAACACTCCTTTTAAATTAAATGAAATTAAATTGTGATTGTAAATTGTAATTTTAGGGTAAAAGAAGCACTATGTAAAAGTATCTAGAGAGGTAAATGTGCTAAACATCTCAAGATGTTACTAGTGTTAGTGTTATTAAGGTGAACTGGAAGGTCATTATATGCATATATGTGAAGGCGCTAAGCTAGCTCTGTAGAGGCATTATAGCGGGTTGCTCTTTGCATCATTTACTCCTTTTCAACCAACTTGAATCTGGTGCTGATGCTGGACTGGTGCTAGAGCCCGCTCAGAGCTGGTTCTACATTTGAACTTTTTAAGAACTGGTTAGCTTTTCCACACACGGAGCCCAGTCATGACACCATTACATCTTCTCATCCAGTGTTGAACCTTTACTGAACTTACTGAAAAGATCACGGTTCACAAAGCACACAGATCAGCGTTTTCCTTCAAAACTGGTCTCTTAATGTCACCAGTCTGCCTTTATAATTAAATATTGTTGTTGTTAATGTTTTTGAAGGCTCTTTGCTGTGCCGACCGACATTCCCAAATGTTGAAAACAACCAACATTCTTTCAGAATTAGCATCTAAACACTGCTTTTAAATTCAGTTTTAAATGACTATTTTTAATCCAGCTTCATATACTGCAGCTGATCATTTTTATAAATGCTAACATGCATTTATGAACATGATTACAAAAACAGATCTGTGTATTATCTGTTGTGATCCTGTTTTGTTTTATTTTGTGAAGCACTTTGTGTTGCATTTTTAATGTATGAAAAGTTGCTATATAAATAAGTTTGATTTGATTTAATTTGATTTGATGATGAAAGACAGACAGGCATCGATACTATGGTGCACAGACAAGAATAATCAATATGAAAGTGTAACATGCAACATTTTTTGTGATAAAATATGAATTCACTGGCAATATTATGAGATATACTGAACGTGCTCTTTAGCCAAAACAAATTTAAGCTTTTTTTTTAAACTTTACTATTTTGTTACAACTCAAAAATGGAAATAGAGGGCTTTGCTCTTATAATCCAAGACGTACTTCAAAATATTTCACATTTATAACATCAATCAACTTCCAAGACTGATAAAATATTATGATATTAATTGTAGGACAGAAAGTTGCAATTATATGAAATTTACAATTTTATGACAGTCTTAATTTTTTGTTAAAAGCTGCAATTTTGCAATAATCAATACTGTACTGCAAAGACTCGTGATATTGAATTGCAATTTTGTAAAATTTGGGATATTTATGGCAAAATGTTGTGATTATATGTCAAAATAGTCAAAAAAGTTGCAATTTTCATAAACATCTGATATCTATGCTTGAACGGTTGTAGAAAAATAACTAATTAAAACAAAGAGTACTGTTGGTATGTGTCAAAATTGTATTACATCTGTACTGAATGAACAACAACAACAACAATAATAATGCAACAATAATAATTTTTATTTATAGATGCCTGTCTCTCAAGGTCATCTTACATATAAGAAACATATCTAAAATATAAACAGTCAAGATCCTCAAAAATGGAGCACTTAAGAAGAGACAGGTGATTGATTGAAATGATTAAAATGTACTATTCAAGTCTCAGTAAATAATTAAATACCATAGCAAGTAGTCCATTTTGTAATACAAATAAATGAGATAAAATAATTGTAAAATAAACACTAAAAATATTTGAAGACAATTAAAAAGGGAACACATGGGAGCAGTGGCAGCATCCAGGTCTGTCAGTTAGGGAAAGATAAGAGCTGTGGCCTCACATAAGTAGTGATGTTTTCATATCATCCCAGGAGTTCAGCCAACCCTCGTTTTCTATCTTTTTTGGTGGCAAAATGGCAACACAATCCTGTCCAGCCTTGTCTTTGTCCCAGGATGCAACGGCATTATTCGGCTCCATTTCCTTCCAGTAAATAACATCCCTCTTGACTCTGTCTCCATTGACCCAAATTAAGGTGTTTTCCTTCACCATGTACTGCAACCCGATCCAGGCTGAGTGGAACTTTTCTTCAGGATGCTTCTTTACATACTGGAAAGTCATGTTGGTCAGGAATGCTTGGTCTTCAGCATCTGTTACAACAGCCAAGTCACCTGCCTGGTCCAGACAGGACCTACGAGCATCTCCCCACTTTTCTGGCACCCTGGACAGGAAAAAGCAGCGTGACGCATGCTCAACCCAGCCGGGTGTGTCTTTGTTGCAGAGAGTCCAGAGGAAGGACAGTTTGTTGGAGGACAAGATTGAGTGCTGTTTTTTGTTTTTTTCTTCCAATTGTGAATTAGTTTTCTTTGCATTGCTGAACAGCACTTTCAACCTGTTCTTTTCTTCCGTCTCATTTTCCAGTAGTCTGGAGAAGTTTTGGTGAGTGGAGTTAAGAAGTTGTATTAGCTGACTGTATTCTTTTTGTAGCTGTGTGGTGGTGTTTCTTGCAGCCAATATCTCTTCTTCCCTCTGATGTAATTTAACTCTGAGACTTTGTTGTTGAACAAAGAGGAAGCCAATCACACCCAAAAAAAATAGCAAAAATCAATATTAAAATTAAAAAAAGCCTCCACATGGATCGCAGTATGTTCCTAAAGCAAGATGCTGCTTCTTTTACGGTTGGCTCTTGACTATCTGAGGTACCTTCATCCAATCTAAAGACAAAAATGAAAAAGATAGGGATTAAAACATATTGCATTTCTGCATCCAAATTTAACTGAGCAAATTCATGTGTCCGTAAATAAAAATCATAGGGGGGGGGGGGGGGGGGGTTATAGAAAGAATGATCATCACGGGTTAGCAGAGGTGAAGCCAGCCAAACTAAAAACAGTTAACTGGTGTGTGTTGCAGCCAGCTTCTCAGTGCTAATGGTCCTGATGCTTCGTAACATGGTGCTGTGCAGTTTGGGAACAAATGGGCTTCAAAAGTTCGCTGTTCTGTTTAAAATTTATGAGTCACGTGCCCAGATAATTTACCCTTCGGTAAGCACCACCCCCTCCCTAGTTACTGTTGCTAGGTCGGACAAACTGGGTTAAGGACAACGTTAATTCACTATATTTCCAATGTGTATAATCAGTGTTAATATTATACTATAATAACGCCATGGTCAAATATTGTTTGGAGGGGGGGGCATTTTTTATTCCCTTTCCCAAGCCAAAACAAACGCTGGAAAAATGCAGGCTGTGGGTTCAGTTATGTGTCCGTCGGCTGTCAGATGACGCAGTGACCCGTCAGCTTCCCTCGGAAGATGGCGGGTCACTGCGTTCGCAACTGTCAATCTGTCTTCAAGAATCCTCCACAGTCTCAAATTTGAATTCGATTTGTAACTTCCTCTCAAACATTTACATTTACGTACCCAACAAACCCAACAAATCACCGGAATTATGAAATGGCCCATTCATCTTGAAGTCCAAATATGAAAAGAAACTGACATAGCTCTGATTCCAGCCATGAGAAGTCGCATGGTTGATTTTTATCTTTACCTGTCTATCACATGGATGTCCTCTGGGTCAGCCACGGCCTCTCCACCAAAGTTCTCTGGGTCAGCCACGTCCTCTCCACCAAAGTTCTCTGGGTCAGCCACTCTTTCTCCACCAAAGTTCTCTGGGTCAGCCACGGCCTCTCCACCAAAGTTCTCTGGGTCAGCCACTCTTTCTCCACCAAAGTTCTCTGGGTCAGCCACGGCCTCTCCACCAAAGTTCTCTGGGTCAGCCACTCTTTCTCCACCAAAGTTCTCTGGGTCAGCCACGGCCTCTCCACCAAAGTTCTCTGGGTCAGCCACGGCCTCTCCACCAAAGTTCTCTGGGTCAGCCACGGCCTCTCCACCAAAGTTCTCTGGGTCAGCCACTCTCTCCACCAAAGTTTCTCTGGTCAGCCACTGCCTCTCACCAAAGTTCTCTGGTCAGCCACTCTTTCTCCACCAAAGTTCTCTGGGTCAGCCACGTCCTCTCCACCAAAGTTCTCTGGGTCAGCCACTCTTTCTCCACCAAAGTTCTCTGGGTCAGCCACGGCCTCTCCACCAAAGTTCTCTGGGTCAGCCACGGCCTCTCCACCAAAGTTCTCCAAATGTATTTCTTCCTCTACGAAGCTCGCCATCGCGTCCGTCAAGTTGTTTTGCGTGGCAGATTTGGTACCGGATGAACACGGTTAGCTTTCCATCAAAGTTGCCATGACAATAGCTAAGAAAACGTTCAAACGTAAACTTTTCAGTTTTGTGACTTTGAGGCGTTGTTGAACTTATACATTCCATTTTACTTATGAAAATACAGAAATGCGGGCCTTTTGTTATTTGATAAACTATCATGCTTTTCTTCTGTCTTTTCTAATATCAAAATAGTAGCTAAATTAACTGCATTTCGCTGAATTATAGAAACATATTTACAAGATTAAAAAGACATTCGTGCTAACAATTCAACCTTTCTTGGGAAGAAACAATAATGATGCTTTTTTTTTTAAATCAAAACATAGAAACGTAATACAGACATGTTTCCTTCTCTTTTTTTTCACTGTTGGGTCTACAGTGAACTATTGGTGTACCATATAGAAAATACAAGTGTTCCAAAGATAAAGTACAAAAAGCTGATTAAACACTTCCCTTGCATTGCCTTTGCATTGTTACTGAAGGAACAGATGGAAAAAATAAAGGGAAAGACCTACTGCAAATACACTCAGATCCACCTAAAGGGACTGTGCCCCAGTCATGTTATTATCTGAGAATCTGGTAAGATTCTGTTGTGTTACTCAGAATTGCAAACTAAAAAATACACACATACAATTTTCAGGCGCAAAAAAAAACCAAAAAAAAAAAACAGATCTGTGCCTGCTGTTTCATGAAGGTGAGACTGAAACGTCCAGCAATGTTTATTAATGACAATGCAAGCAAAGTTTTTAATGTGTTGTTTTATTTTTTTTTAATGCAGTCTGAAACTCTCGCTGTGAATTTTGCTCCCTGCAGCAAAAAAAAAATATCCGTTCAGTTGAAAATGGCCGTTGTGAATCCTGTTTTCTGCTGCACATTTGGGAACGTTCACAAACACCGGCTGCTGATTTAGCTGTCATATAACTGAAGCAGACGGTCTCCTCTACACACCACTGCTGCTGGATTTTGGTTTTGATTTTCCCTTTGATTAACTTCTGCATTACTAGCTGGACAGACATGATTTTAAATATTTAAATATGGCTGTTGCTGTGTTTTGGTTGGTGGTGTTGGCAGTGCTTTCTTCACTGCTAGCGGTTGAAAAGCAAAAAAAAAATTTAAAAAAAGAGACTTTTTTTTTTTTTTTTTTAAATACAAACAGAATTTAAGGGAGATTGCATGACCTACATAAGCTCATCACCATGCTGTTCAGCTGCTGGATTGTTTTCCATGCAGCAGTGTCATATAATGTGCTGTGGGCCTGAACACATGAAACATCAAACAGCCAGCAGGCATACATACATATGTATACTGAATCTATGTGAGAAGAGATAACAAATAGGTATCTTCCCCTGAAATATAGTTTCAATTAACTGAAATGCTCTTTTCTACCCGCCAGCTGGCCGAGGCTTATGGTATGGACTTCTTTGAGACAAGTGCCTTCACCAACCATAATATAACAGAGGTGAGCTGATCTGAAAAGAACCCATGATGTCTCGTGGCCTTGAACAGAACAGTGGCAGAGACCAGGTTGTCATTAGCAGTAAAACCCTTGATTTCTCATCTTGTTCTCCTCCTGTTGCTGTTTCCCTTCAAGACTTTTACACGACTGGCCGAACAAGTGCTGGCAGCCAATAAAAAGGACCTGGATCTACTCCGGATTTCCCTTAATGACGAGCTTAATCTCACTGCTCTGGAGGAAGAGGAAGGGCTGCGTGACGGCGGGGCTAGCGAGGAACGCAAAGGCTGCTGGTGTTAAAGGAAGGATGTGGATTTTCAGTGAACATGTGTTGTTGCTGCACACTTTAAACATACTTGGAAAAATGAGTCTCATGATTAATCCTACATTTAAAGAAAAAAGAGGACCACTAAGCTAGAAATTTGAAACCAGGTTTGCCACCTGGTCCTATGGATTACTGGCAGTACTGGGACAGTTTTACTGCTGGACAGACTTTTTGTTGACTGAAGCACTTGTTCCTACTTTGGTGTGTCTTTAACCAAATATGATATGTGTACACTGCAAGGAGAGGCATGAATGGACATTTGACCATCTTTTCTTTGCAGTATTTTTACAGTAGTCATGGTGTAGAGGGTAAGATGTGACTTGGAACTGACTTGCAACATTTCATAGTATTGTTTTTCTACACTTTATTAGTCTCTGATTTAAATCATAAGCCTCTATTTCCTCCTAACCAACAATGAAACTGATCACATCTGGCTTTCATTTATGCCTTTAGGGCTTTTCTGTTGTCTTTTTTGTATTTATCAGGGTAGTAGGATCCATGGACCCGTTTCTGTGAACGTTTTTAGATGTTGTGCAAGGATTCACCACTAGAGGGTGCTCCATACCCTGCAAAAAAGGCAAACCGTATGCTGTTGTTTGGTCATTCTGTCTATGTTTTTGGTTTTAATTGCATTTTCAACGGCTACCTGCAGTGAAGTGAAACAATCTTTAATATATGCAGTCATTTATTCAGTTAAGTCCTTTATATTCCTTTGATTGTTGTCTACACAGGGAGCTTTGCAGCTCATGAGCTGCAAAGAGGAGGCCATAAAGAGCAAATCTATTAAGTTTAGGAAAAGAGAGGGTATTTTTCTATGTTCTGTGTTTGTTTTACTAGCATAAAATATCCTATAACAGTGGTTTGATAACTTCCGATTAAATTGTGACATACTAGACTTGCAAGCGATAATTTTACTGCATCATAGAGGGCTGTATAAAAGTCAACAGATATTCAAGTTATTCACACATATTCATTTTGTGAACTGAATGTTTTTGTTAGTCCGTTTTCTTCTCTCTGTACAGTCACGTGGAAATGCCATCCATTCTTCCCCCTCACAGATTTAACAAGGGATGAGTGAGAGTTTTGCATGCTATTCACTTTCCTTCCTTTTACTGCAACTTCAGTGAAGTTAACGGCTGCCTGGCCATAATAAAAGTATAGCATTTGACCAAAGTTGCCTCTTGGAGGGTTACACAGAAGATCATCATAATGGGAAGAACTTTGGTGACATTTTTGCAACTTATGCTACTGGAAACAAGTGTTCATGTGTGCTGTGTGTGTGTTGTGCTGAATGATGTAATTTCTAGATACACAATGTTATCTGTTGTTTTTTTTTTTTTCAGGAAATCTTTCTTTCTTGTAGACTATTTTAGATGTGTATATTTGTGGAAATATATCACATGCAACATGTTATTCTTGGAGAGAAGATGCCAGAATGAGTAAATTCTTGCAGAGATGTGATTCTGTTCCAGGGTGTCTGTGTTCTTGTTGAGATTCAGGTATCTCTTGATGTGAGACAGTGATAATGGAGATACTGTTGCATTGTGTTCAGATAATGGCAAGATCTGAATGCAAAGTGAAAATTCTTCAACAGCAGTAAATCTCTTAAATGTAAACTGCCCACTGTGATACGCTATAGTTCTCCTACTCTTTTAATCCTTTAATTCCAGGTCTGCATGTCTTCATCCACTCTCTCTTTGCCCACATTTCCCATCTGACCAGCTTCGTTCTTTTTTTTTTTTCAACTAAAGCCAAAAAAATCTTGGAAAAAAAAAGGTCATACAGGAATCAACAACTTAAAGTTTTTGATGTTAAACCTGATTCTACAATTCAGTAAATAATGGGGGAACTTAATATTTCCTGCATGATTTTTTTTCTTCTTTTCATTTTGGCTTTATTTTTGTTAGATAATGGCATGGTGGACAGTTATATGTCTAGTTATCCCCACCACAATCTGATGGCTTTTACTATGGTTTTATATTTGTATTATGAGAGGTGCTAACTTTTGCATGACTGTACATGTTTGAACGTTTTTTTAAACATAATATATGTCTTCTAACTGCATGCTGGCCTCCTGTTTCCAACTTCTACGGTTGATTTTATTGTTTTGAGTCATTGTCTTCTTGCCTCACCCAATTTTTCCTCTACTTCAGGTCATACATAGCTATGCTGCTGCATTCTCTTGTGAAATGACTTAATAGAGCTTAAAATCTGCTGTTCTCTTAATGATTCCAATGCATCAAGACCTCGAAGTAGCAAGGTGAGCCCAAACCATGATTGTTCTGCTGTGCTTCAGCCACCTGACGTCCCAGGTGGTTGTTCACAAACCTGTTCTATGCCTTAGAAGTACTTAACCCTCCTGTTATGTTCGTTTGTCAGGAACAGCAATAATGTTCAATTTGACCCGAACAGCATCTATGTAACATAAACATAGAGAGGTAGTTTGCAAATAAGTTAAATGAACCATTTTCATTTTATATGTTGATTACACTGATTAAGCCAAGCAGAAGAAGTTTTATCCTGGAAAAATACTTCATTTTTTTTTTAGATTTTTAATTTTCAAAACAGGTCAATTTGACCCACAACATAATAGGAGGGTTAATCAAAATTTTTTCACATCAATTTATTTTATTTTCATTGTTTTTTTTCCCCCAGTCGGTTCATGAGAGACATTTAACAAGTTATAAAAACCTCTTTTTCCTGCCCTATCCAGATGCAATGGTCTGAGTATTTTCTTTCTTTGTAAGAAGTCCATTCCTGCTTAAGCTTTAGAGTTCCTCGATTTTCTCTATTTACATCCATTTAATGTTACCTCTTTTATGAATAAGATGTGGTAAGTTATGCATGCACTGCAAAAAAAGGGGTCTTCAAACAAGATAAAAACACTACAACTAAGGAAAAAGGTATTCAAAACAAGTGAAAAAAATCTGTCCATGCAGCAAGATAATTTCATTTAGTAAGATTTCTTAAATTAAGATTGTAGGAAAACTTGTTTCTAGATTTAAGAAAGGTATAATTTGTTATTGAATCTTAAAACAAGATTTATTTTGATGAGGAGAGGAGATGAGGAGGAGGAAAAATCGTAATACATCTTATTTTAAGTGTTAATTGTCTCATTTTAGGATTCCCTGCCTGTTTGAGACAAAAAAGTAACGTTTTACTTGATATAAGATTATACTAAGACTTAAAATAAGAAAGTAATTATTAAAACAAGAAAATATATCTAAGGCTTCTAAATGTAAGTTTTTTTTCTTGGTAAGAACCAAATAATTTGCAGTGTGGTTTACACAAGTCAAGTCAGATTTATTTATATTGCACATTTAAAAACAACCAACGTTGACCAAAGTGCTTTACAGGCAAATATAAAACAACATTAGAATGTATACACATAAAAACATAGCAAAGTAAAAATATAAATCAACAGATGTCATTGTTCAGAGGAGAGAAGAGATGACTTAAATGTAGGAACAGTTGTGCAAGTTTTTATTTTAATCTGTTCCAGAGAACAGGACCAGCGACTGAAAAAGCTCAGACACTTCTGCTTTTAAGCGTAGATCTGGGAACATGAAGAACCATTTTCCTGGAAGACCTCAGCGCTCTGAGGTGCCAGTCCATTTAAAGCCTTAAGAACAGTCAGTAAAATCATAAAATCTATCCTTAAATGAACAGGAAGCCAGTGTAGTGATGCCGATGCTGAACTGATATCCTCACGTTTTCTGTTCCCAGTTAAGAACCCCGTTAAGAACAGTCTCAACTGAAAGAAGCTGCTTTTTACATTAGAACTAATCTGTTTATCAAATTTGAATGAGCTATCAAAAAGTACACCTAAGCTGGGCCGCTGAGTAGATAAGCAGGTGTCTCGTGAACAGAGGCCACAGTCCTCCTGCAGCAGTTGCAGGTTCAACTCCTAGCCTATAACCCTTTGCTGCATGTCTTCCCCCATTTCCTGTCACTCTTTACTATTATTAAAGGCTACTAATACAACAACAAAAAAAGTGCCCCTAAGTTTTTAGTAGATTGAAAAGTAATGACTCCAAGGTGCCAGCAGAACCAAACATAATGAGTTCTGGTTTTTCTTTTCATTTAGATTTATAAAGTTAGTGTCCAACCAGTTCTTCAAATCACTAATATAGTTTAACAATGTCTGCAGTAAATCAGAATTATTAGATGTAATTGTCAGATTAGCAGTAATGGGCCCAAAATGGAACCTTGAGGTACCCCAAAGGCAGAGGGGCCACAAAAGACGAAAACTCACAAATCTGTACAGAAAAGCTCCAGTCAGTCAAACATGACCTGAACCAAGCAAAGGCTGTGCCTTTGATACCCACAGAGTGTTAAAGACGTGATAAAAGAATAGAGTGATTGGACATATCAAAAGCAGTAGTTAAATCTAAAAGCGCTAAAACAGCAGAGCTGCCTGAATCAACAGTTCAGATCAATAAAAGCTCTTGAAAGGGCTGTCTCAGGACTGTGACAAAGTTTAAAACCTGACTGAAATTTCTCATAAATACCAAACTACTCTAAAAATGTTTGCAGTTGATTAAAAACAGCTCTCTCCACTCTAGCAAAATGCTTCATCAGTAAGTAGATTTCATTTCCCGATAAGCTCTATTCTAAAACCCAAATGTCTAATGATAGCACAATCAGAACTGAAACATCTGACTCACAGTAGCTTCTGTAGGAAGTCATGCACATGCACTTTTGTAGTTTCACACCCTTTTTCCAGGAAATGATGAATCATTCAAGGCTATCCAGATCCATCATTTTATGTCATAACAAGACAGCCACGCTGTTTCGCTTCTCACCACATGGGGGCGGCGCACCACAAGATAATTCATGTGAACGCCCCTGTTAAAAGACATTAAAAAGTGCACCTCCAGTGGGACAAAGTGGTATTACAAGACTTGCCGGCCCATCACCACTCATTAGCACAGTATTTTTAGTGGCTCTTTTGTTAACACAGCATATCTATATTACCCAATGTGGGTAGAAAGGATATTGCTACTATATAGAGTGGTTTTAAAGGACAGGTACACTATTTTGTGCTTGACATGTTTTGGTCAAAGAGATAAGGTACAAAAACTCAGTTTTCAAGTAGTTCGTTTTAGTGGGTGGAGCTGAGAAGTCCAGTATAATGTCCTTTTCTGCAGAGAGTGCCTGTTTTAAAATCAGTGATAATACTTTGTGGATCCCACTTCAGAAGTACAGTAAATGTACCATAAGATCAGCAGGCAAGACAATTCCATGCACATGTTGTTGCATCACCTCACTGACCTGTTGCATGACTCATTTTCAGCCAGGCTTCAGTTGCCAAACAAACAGCCTCACATTGGGCTCTAGAATCTTCTCGTACACAGAGGAGTTCATAGTCAACTCAGTGATAAGGTGCCCAGGTCCTGCAGCTGCAAGAAAAAAAAAATCTCTCCTCCCCTGCCATGCTTTACAGTCAAAACATTTTCTTAAGACAGAAAAGTCTTTCCCTTCTAAATAAACCATACTTGCATACTAAAAAGCATATGATAAATAGGATTTTCCATCTTGACTCAACACAAACATGGGAAAATCTCAGAGCATTAACCTTTTTTCTGGCCTCAAAGTCTTTATATTTATGTCTCACAGTATAAATCACTTAAGGCATCCATAAACTTGTTATAGATACCCTCCCTAACAAGTTTTTCAAAGGGAATGTCAACATGATTCTTGTGACAGAACACATTTTCATGTCATGTTTTAATTTTACCACTAGGTGACAGATTCAGCCCATTTCCTTCTTCAGGGCATGTTTTCATTGCAGGGACTCCAAATGTGGCATGATGGGAATTTCATTCATCATTTATTATGTTACACAGCTCAACAACTTACAAAGTAATTGCCAATTAGTGGTTATGTCCCCCACATCATACCCAGGGCCTTTACTAAAACGAACAACACACACGATTAGAAAAAAGTAATAAATGAATGGATAAATCATGATGAGTCATTGGCTGTTTTTTTTTTTCTTTTTTACAGGGAAGAAAGCTGCAAAGCTGTTCTTCATCGCGTCATCTGAGCTGTTAATGTTGTGAACTCATTAAAGCTTTTATGAGTGAATTTACCACGATAATGAATATGCAAGATAAACTGCTGTCTGCTCGAAAGATGTGACAGCTCAGACTATATCACAAGCCTGAGTGACACAAGAACACAGAATACACATTAACAAGTCTCCTTGCACAATGATACATCACCCCCACACATGCACACAGTCCACATACACATACGTAAGGAGCGAGTTCGTGTCTCAGCAAGTTTGCTATTATCATCATCCTCATTTTCTGCAACACTATCTTTGCCGTATTTCTTTAGCCATATTGTGTGTAAGCGTGACAGGAAAAGAGAGAAAGTATGGGAACTGTGGTGTTAAAACGAAATCTTTGTGTGAGAAAGTAGGAACAAAGCAGAAAGAAGAGATACTCCCTGATGTAACTACTGAATACAGTGAGCAGAGTTCAATGAAAAGAGAAATTGAGTTTGATCCTCTTGATGATACAATTCAGAAGCTCATCTTAATGTCCTTGCAAATATTTGATGAGAGCACCTTTGTGAGGCTGTTTTAATCCCTCTATCCATCCATTAAAGACCAATTTTTTGAGTCAGATTTAGAGAGGCAACAACTTAAGTCGAGCTGCCCAGTTTCTTGATTACGTATGTATTTACCGTAGACGTGGCTCATTGGTATCTTAACCAGATCTGAAAGTTTGTGAGGGTGTGAAATGGTAAAGTAATTAGTAAATTTAATCAGAAAAGGTTGTTGGAAGTGGAAAAATTGAAAACAACTGCCTCAATCTCAAAATTTTTGACATGAAACCACAACAAAAAGGCCATCCACTCCTCTACGCAACCATGAATAGGAAGAAGCTGGTATGGATAAAAGTATTATTAAAACATGCCAGAATAAAATATATATAACTGTTGCATATAACCAGGTGCCCACTTTTGTTTATAACCACAGACTACATTCAAAGGTTGGTTGTAGTTACACAGTGTAACAACTGTAGCTAATACTAAAGTATATTAAAGTGAAAAACCACTCATGGCCACAGGGGGTGCCCTCACTAATGTCCAAAACCATGGGGCTGTGACTTATGACCCACTAGCGCCCCTAGAATGATTAGTATGATTAGCAGTCATCTTTTAAATATGCAGAAGGTGAAATTTTCTGTACCACATCAGGTAAAATTACAGAAAGCACCAAATTTATGTATAGTTAGGGGCATGGTCTTCTGATGGACATATTATCACTTAAGCTATTTAGCTCTTAGCAGTGCCTTGATTTCTGAGCATTCATATTTTAAAGGTAAAATGTCTCGATGTGCTGTTCATTGCACTGCCGCAACTGGCTGTGGGTTGGCCTGACCCATTTTTGATTTCATTTTGAAACGAAGTGATGATATTTAGACAGATATGATCAGAATAAATGTAAAGTAATATCAATTAACATCATAGGATAACATAAGCTTAGTCAGCCAAACTAAGATAGCTAACTGGGACTGAACTAAGGTGACCCTGTTCCATCCAACTTCCCAGTCCTATTCGTTCTTCCCATTTCCACTGCAGCATTGGGTAGTGCAAGAAAAGAGGCCTCAAAGGCGCTCTTCAGAAAACCTGTGGGTGATGTCATGGGGGTTTGTCCAGTTATTCTTATACAGTCTATGGTCCAGCAGTTGCTGTGGGAAGAGCTGCCAACCTGGGGGATGTACACCATCCTGTACTCATCCTGGAGCTCCTGTGAGCACTTTGGTCATAGAATCAAAAATGAATTGATAATGTACAGGATCAGCCAGCAGAGATTTTGAAGTATCCTTTTAGTTTTATCCTTCAGCACAAATGAGTCTGAAAACTGACTCATGTTATTTTAAAAAAAGATCTGTCTGAATGGTCACATTTTTACATCAACAAGTATGTGTCTGAAAGCTCGTATCTAAAAAGGCTTATTTGGTCGAGTAGATGCCAAGTTTGACAGAACAGCAGCTGATTTTCTACATACTGCACCTTTAAGTGTCATCAAAGAAGAGAAGATAGCTTGATTCCAAAATAACTCTGTTTTGAAGTGTAAATAATTGTAAAATGCGTGACAACGTTATTTGTGATCAAAAGAAACGAAACATAAAAAAGAATTCCACATTCGTCTGTTACTTAAGATCATATAATACTCAGCTGAGGAAGCTTCTGACTAACTGTCCAGCAAATGACATCATGGCACCATATGATTGAGATGTGCGGCTGATAAATGTGAACGGAGCCGTTAAAAAGTGGCAGCCACAAAAAAGGAAAAAACATCAAGTGAATCCCATTGAAGTGACCAAATTTAGAGACACATTCAGTGCAATCAAGTGTTTGCTGCCAGCATTACTCATGAGATGACGACTTTATGTTTAGGACCAAAAGGCCCTTTCAACACACCCACTCCCAATCCTGAAATACCTGCCCATCAGCTTTAATTAACTGCTGTAGCAGGCCAGACCTCTGCCTCCCCCCTTACTCTGCATGCTCATTCCAGTATTCTTGTCAGTGCCTCCGTTCAAAACAGAGCTGAAGCATTATGGTCACAGTGAGCCAGAAAATCTGAGGAGAAAATAGAATCCAAATCACACATTTGATGCAGGAATGTAGGTGGGAGGTTTCTTCTAGAGCAAGAGCCTACATTTTAATCAATGCAACCTCCATTTTTTTTTTTAAATTCCACCTGTAGTTGCACGGTGCTTTTAAAAGCTGCATGTGTTCTTGTGAAACCCCCCTACTTTATCTTCTTTCACAGTGTTTAACAACGAAACAAGTAGAGCTGGCTAGTCTTTTTTGGTTGTGTTTTTATGCCTCGTGTGCGATGAAAAAAAATTAAGCTCATGAGAGAATATATCCTTTGTTAGCATCCGATGCTAACTAGCCTAGCACAAATAACTAGCAGGATTTTGAAAAATAAACTTATTTCAGCTGCTTGACTATATAGTGAAATTGTGTAAGCTACAAGTGTGTGCTGTTATTATAACAGTTTATTCTCTAGCAACATTAGCATCAAGCTAAGCCATCTATAAAGATCTGTAGGCTACTTCTGTTGAAGTGTTTCATTGATGGAGGGCCAGGTGGAAAGGAGGTTTGAGACCATCTTAGCTGTGAAGATAATAACCAAAGTCATGCTCAATAACTGTCCTGTGGATCTGCTTCTGTATGTTGCATTGCAAAGGGAAACAAATTGAAAAGAAAATGGTGTTCAGAAAAACAGAGATAAGACTAAACTGTTTAGTAATGAGTTGAAAGGCTGGCAGTCACCGTGCCTTTCACTACGGAATAACATTTTGCACAAACATCTGTAGTAACATCAGAATTGGACAAAGTCATTACTGTAGCATATGAAAGTATATATAATATGTAACATCTAACATTACATTAAAGAAGGATTTAGAAAGTTGTCATTTTATTTAATGGAGGATGGACTGTTGTAAGGCACTTCCTGTTGTCTTCTCCATTAAGGCTATTAGACATCAGTTTTTTCAAAATACTGCCAAGCAACACCAAGAAGAAAGAAAATTCTTATTCTTACGATTATTTGAATATAGAAGTAAATTTGAAGCCATTTTAATGTCTACAATTATTTGCTAATTATGAGCCTAGAGTGTAGATAATGTGACACTTAGAGTTAATCCATATATTTATATTTATAATTTCCTGTGCCTTAAATAAATCTGTCTGTATTCCTGCTTTTATTTTGTATAGTTCCACTATAAGATATTTAATCATTAAAGGAGACATATGCTTTTTTTTAATTACATGTTGACAAGATTTCCTTAAGAATTAATTAAATCTTTGTAATCCTTTGGTAAGAATTCCATAGAGATACAGTACCAAAGCACGTCTTTCAATCATGTCTTTCCACTTCTGTTCATTGTCTCTAGTTTTCGGGGGTGAGGTCACACACTTCACTCTACCCCCAGTTGTTCATGGCATGTGGCTCTTTTGAAATTGATTCTTCAGATTTGGAGTTACAACTTCTGAAGTACAGAAAATACAGCATGATGTGAAATATTGCTAAACATCAGGAAGCTGAGTAATCTAATTCGTATCATGGCCTGTGATGTCATTGTACCCTGGAAATCTGAACAGATCACTGAAGGACATATTTCCAGACGTAGGCAGCTCTAAACAAAGTGGTAGATTTTGTTATGTCTGTCATTTTAATTTGGTAATCCCTTCAGACGGCTAAACAGATGCTCTCAAGCAAAGAAAAGGAAAGTTGTTTTTGTTTGTTCTCTTGTTTTTTGTCCCCTTTAACTTTTATGCTGTGCAATGTACATCATTTTAATAAATCTATCTGAGGGATTTTTGATTTTCCTCCCTCATTAAGCTATCCTTCTGCTGTTTTTTCTTTAGAAGACTTGCAAAGCAGCTTGAAATTTTTTTGTGGAACAAATGTGCCTTATAAATGCACTAGCCTTGTTTTCATAAGCTAATAATACAGCGGATCTATTTAATGTTTGCAACAACACAGCTTTTAGGTGAGCAGTGAGGCAGCAAACATGCAGCAAAGAATAAGTAGAACACTGCTGGTTTAAATCAGACACAACAATGATGTGCTGGAGTGAGATGTGACATCAGTGAAGCGCTGAATCTTTCAGGGTTTATTTCATTTAATGCAAGTTTAAAACTGATTAAAAATGAAAATTTGATCAACAGTATCATATGAAAAGTAAGGAATATCACAAAGACCATGTCAGGCAATTAGCTCCTTAAATAAAACAGAGATCCTTAAACAGAGCAGCGAGCATGATGGCATGACTCCAGTACGTATTTGTCAGCCCGGGTAAGTATTTTTAATCATTGCAAAGGCAGACACAGATCTTGATGGAAGTGTGGTGAAATGTGTGTTTGTTGGCAAATCACTGTATCAGCAATTTGTCACAGATTAATCTTTAATCCTGATTTCTTCCTTTTAATCGCGTTGGAAGCACCAGGAGCGTTCTTGCATTTTAATTTAGCATATATGGTGGGATTTTTGTTTGACAGTGAGTCCCATTTGCTTTCTGCGTGTGAGAGCATCGTGAAAGCTGGAGCTGGCAGGGTGAACTGAATACAGGTGCAAATACAGGTGAAAGAAATGGCGGTGCTCCGCAACATCTGAGCTGAATGGTACCTTTTCCTTTAAACATCTATTTTTTTCCATCCTTGGTCCCCAAATCCTATCAGTGCGCATCCGAATCCTGGCCAAGCACCAGCCGGGCCTCTGCCCACGTCGCCCCCATGTGAAGCTGGAAATCAAAAATGTCTCCTCAGGACAATCAGTGTTATTTCTGGTGAGGAAATGTTCTGTTTGCGCGTGTTTTTGCGTGCACGTGTAGCGGGGGTGGCTGCCGTGATTGAGAGGCAGGAGAGAAAAAGTGTGTGTATACTTCAAAATATATAGGTGCGTGTGTGTGTGTGTACATGCTTATGTGTGCATGCTTGAAAAGGGTCCAACTCTGAGGCACTTGTTCTTCTGCAGGGTTTTGTGATGTCATCCTCCCACCTATCCTCTGTGTTTTCTTACCAGCGTGAGTCAACCCGCTCCAGCTCTCTTTGTGAGGAGATGTATGTGTTCATACAGTACCAAGCTGGAGGTTATTTGAACTTGAATTGTGTCTATGCCGTTGCTTTTTTTAAACAAATCTTAAAAGAGTTTTCCGCAAGTTGCTGCAACCTGCAAAGGGAGGCTGGGATTGGAAAGATCATAGTGCTGTTCTTTTGACTGGCAGCTCGAATCTTAATCCTCTGTCTCTTTGTAGTATGCAGAATATATAAGGTGTATACTTGAGTCTCTTCTTCATAACTGGCAAATTTAGCAGACTGGTAATGGAATTAGCAAGGAGGAGACACAATAATAACTAAAATCCCCATGAGATGTGATTGTCTAGGTCCCTTTAGCTGAGGAAAAAAATCAATGTGAAGAACTGGGAAGAAAAAACAAAGACGCTGGCTCCTTTCAGCTCCATTTCATTATTTACTAGACAAGGAAACCAATAACAAAACTGTAACTTTGAGCCTTCTATCTAACATGAAAGTGATGGGTAAACTGAAACAAGGTCCTGCCAGGGTTGCACTTACGTCTAACTCATATACAACTGATTCAATATCCTTCACGCTAACGGAAGGTAAATGCTACAGGAGCCGTTCCCAAACTTCAGAATACCAAGGCCCAATCTGAAATGTGAAAAATCTGCGCGGCCCACCCAAACCTTTAATCACAACTGTGATCAACATACAGGGCTAGAAGCTATGTTCTGATGTTAATGTAAGGGGTCAACAAATATAGGTAAAACCTGCAATATTAAGTTCAGATGACTGTAGAATTACACTTAACTGGTTTGTTTTATTACTTCTAAATGTTTTTTTTAATTGTGTCATGGATATTTTTACACTAATTAAAAAATATTTTAAAAAGATCAAGGATTTAAAACAAATTTTTTTTCATTTTAATGAGCTCTCACGGCCCACCTGCAGTACCACGACGGCCCACACTTTGAGAATCACTGTGCTACAGCCTTTGGCTATGTTCACCCTGCTAGCCCGAATCCAGTTTTCAGCATATCTGATCAGAATATAATCTTTAAATATATGCTCAGAGTGAATGTAAACTAACCAAAATTGCTACAAGAAAGCACCAGAGACGGAGGAAGGCCCCTGCTGAGGTTCAAACCAGGAGCCTTCTTGCTGTGAGGCAACAGCGCTAACCACCAAACCACCGTGCAACATACAGTTAACAAATAGAGCACTGCCATCCATGAGAATACTCATTCAGGAAAGCCACAAAGTTGTAAAAAAGAGATGGCAGGAAATCAGGTTGACAAGGATATCAAGGAACTACTGGCTGCTCGTGCCAAGAACATAATTTCTCTGCAGATTAGCGACAGTGTATGATGAAGTTGTTGAAATGCTCTGTCAAAAAGACATTTGCAGAACAAGTGAATAATTAAGTGTAATCACTTAAAACAGATTTCCTGGTGTCAGTAATCATGATTTCAGACGTAGCAGCGGGCCAGAGAGCTGGACATATTTTAATATGTTCAGTTCCATACAGGCCAACAGTTGGTCAGCAAGTCCAGCAGCTCTTATAAACATATTGGATATGGATTCAAGAATGTAAGAGATTGGAGACAGGCTTCAGACTGAATAAGACGTTAGATGTTCTAACGTACCCAAAGTAGTTTAATAGAAAAGAAAACATCTGTGTAAGTATAGACTTTTAGTCTTCCAGACCACAGTGACTCTCAAAGGTCAAAAAAACCAAAATGCCCAAACAGAAACTGAGCTGTTGTCCAGAGCAGTGAGTAGTCAGGGATTTGCAAATGACTTGAGCAGTTTCTAAGCTTGAAGAGCAGGCCTGGATGGGTCTGAGAGCTCAATAATAGTTCCTAAAAATAGTCCAGATACGTGTTGTCAAATTAAATTGTTTAATTAAAAATAGTCCATTAAACGACAACAGAAATTTACATTTTATGACAATAAAGTTATTTTGTTCTGCTTTAAGGACGACAACGGCAAATGTTGTCCGTGCCGGTCATTGAGCATTTTTCTGAAAATCAGACAAGAGAACAGAAAAACAGCAGATGCTGTTGATTTAAAATTTGGAGTTGGGAAAAACATAAAAGGAAGTGCAGAAAGTGACAGGCTACTCAGCTCAAATCATCTCAAATGCTTTAAAATGGTAAGCAAAATCAGACAGATGTAGAAGAAAACTAAAACTACTATTTAAATGAATGGAAGAATAGCCACAATGGCTCAGCCAGTGATCAACAGTGATCAATGAAAATCTAAAATTACCTGTGAGTACTGGAACAATTAGAAGATACCAATGTGAAGACAAGCTATCGCCAAGGAGCCCCCACGAATTTTCCATTTTCATCTCTATCTGTGGCGTAATAACAAATTTGATCAACTTTTCCTCATGTTTTGATTTGGAATAGAATGTGAGTGTTCCCAGTATATTGGTGTTTTTGGAAATACAAGCTGATATAAGGATATTAAGCATTACTCACATTTTTAAATACAAAGCTATTATTTTGAACTGTAGTGCATCATGTTCGTGTAAAATGTATTAACACAATGAATTCCAGAAGAAATACTTCTTTCACAGAAGTTATATCCTTTAAGTAACTCGTTCAAGCAGAGAAACTTTTGTATTTTATGAAACAGCTTTAGTGTTAAGATGAATTCTGATTATTTAAGAACGTTAAATCACCTCTTTCCCTGTTCAAGAGTGAATTTTCATTTAGGCTTTTTTCTCTCCAACTTAAAGTGGATTAATTTAAATTAAATTTATATCTCCATCAGGAAGGATTGTAATATTTCATACATTTCCATTAAACTATCGTTGACATTTCAGTCACAGTTAGATCTCCATGTCAGAGCTACAGGTTTCTACAGATGTGTCTTGTCTCAATGTTAAACAGAACATATTCTGCCCTTTTTAATCAAATGCTGACAGAATTGCAATTTAAATTTAGTTTTGTGAACACTTTTAAAAAGATGAGCTCATTGAATGGCTATCAGTTAGATATGGAAACAGAAATGGTAGAACTTAAAAAATGTTTTGATGAAAGTAAGTTATATTTACTACTTTTTGATGCTTCTTTGCTGTTTATTAATTGATGAAAGGATGAAAACATTTTGTTACCAGAAGATCATGTCTGTTGACGAAGAGTGGAAGATTATTGGTTGTGACTGCAGATGACAAGTTGATGTGGTCGTTGCACACACAAGCACAGGGGTCTGAGTACAGAAAAAGAAATCTGAACTGCTCATTGAATTCCATATTTACATAGAGTACATAGGAGGTAAACAAATTTAGAGGGTTATCTCAGACTTTTTGAGTTGGTAGTCACTTAAGACACCCAAACATATTCACTCAAGCACAGAAAATCTTTTTTTTTTTGTCACAGTTTGTGACCTTTATGAAGAGAAAATAGGTCTTTGTGGTAAAACCTTTCTGTAGTTTTCAAAATAATGTTATAGGCTGCAAAAAAAAAACCCCTCTCTGTTTCTGAACATTTGATCTTTCTTTAGGAGCAACAATTGAAGAGAGCCTCATCAGCTGTATGAACATCTGTCGTTCAGCCAATCAAACCCCCCTTAATAGTTTGCTCTCATAATAACGCAGCAACAAAGCACTAATTGCTCACACACTCCAATCAAGGCACAGTTGTTCCCACTTGTGAAAAACAAGTGCATCAAATTCTGTCTATTTTCAGAGCACGCTGTCTGCATTACGCCCTGTAGAAAAGAAGACAAAAGAGCTGTTGTGTGAGAAAGCAACTTGTCGTCTTTCCTCATGTCAGTCTCTATTAGTGTGAGAGCTCTGTTTGAGTGGAACTTTGTGAATGGGGTTCATTCTTTTCATTCTTCTGCTTCCAGGGGTAACCGAGATTGGAATTCCACCCCACTTTCTGGACACGCCCCCTCCCCCACGTCTGACTTCATCACTTGACATCTCTATATTCAGGGCATGTTATGGCTGGCTGCTGCAGCGCCGCAGTCGCAGTAATATCATGTTGTGATGTAATGGGTATGATGTAATCAGAGAAAAAAAATGGATTTCTGAGTTTAAAAATTTGCAAATTTGCAAGTGTATGAAGTCAGAATTTCTGGCTTCAAAGGAAGAATTTATAAGATTATAAACTTGCGAATTTGCAGAAGGAAGTTTTGGATCAAAAGCAGATGGTGCATACTGTATCTGAGGAACAATGAATGCATCTACTTTGCAGCTAAATTTAGCACCAAGGAAATAATTTTGATTTGGCCCAAAATCCCTGTAATATTATCAGCAGCTGGACTTTGAAGAGTCACTGCAATGAACGATGTCATCAGTGTTTCAGCCTCTTTTAGCTCTCCATGCTGTATTTGTGTGCATGTACAGAACCGGTCCAGTGGTAACAACTGACCGCTGAACTGGCAACAAAGTCATGGGAATAAGTCCCTTCACCTTTAAATACTGGGCTCACTATTCTTCTGATTATTTTCTGAGAAATTTTTGAGTTTATACAGGCACAATCTCTGAATTTCTACATACTCAGATATTCTCGTTTTTTTTTTCTGAATTTTACCCTTAACCTACTTGACGTTTTTCCTCCTTTTTTTGTCTGCATTTACATTCATTGTAAATGCCATCATCTGGCAAAACTATTTAATGTACATATGTAATTTAATCTTGTAGCAGATTTTTTGTGCTAATGTGAAGGGTGAATGTGTCCTTTACCAGTGCTCTCTGGCAGTAAATTCTAACATCTTTATTAACATCTTAAATCCTGATTCCATCAGAGAGGACTAAAAAACCCCAGCAGTGAGACATTTAAAGACAAGACAATTAAAGAGAGACGACAGTGAAGGTGTGGTGTGTGCTGGGTTGTGTTGTAATAGGACAAACTTAAAAGATAATATGTAGAAAGTAAAGAAAACTTCTAACAGAAAACTAGATGAACACTTTCTACCAAGAAATGGGCC
Source organism: Hirundichthys speculiger (assembly GCA_018398805.1). NCBI lineage: Eukaryota > Metazoa > Chordata > Actinopteri > Beloniformes > Exocoetidae > Hirundichthys > Hirundichthys speculiger. Next base: position 1,866,883 of record JAGFBZ010000126.1, read on the forward strand.
TGTGTGCTTGTGGAGAATTCATGAAAACATTTTTGATTTATTGTATTGATAGAAGAGGGGGGGTGTTTTTCTTAAAAGATCTTAATATCCTACCATGCCTTCACCATGCTTGAAATCACTGGAGGGAGTTTTTGTAGCCCCAATCACACAGCCAGCTTGTTCCACCTCTGAAGCACCTTTTTTTCCTGCCTTTTTCGGCACTTTGTGACTGGGACAGGAGGTGCAATGGTGTAACAAATTGTTCCGCAGCTGTAACTGAGGCCATTAAAGTGGTCTGCGTCCCACGGGAACAACCAGGTAGACACGGTTATTTCTTTATTGCTGCCTTTTTTCAGCAGTGACTGAATGAAGAAGCTCGTGACCAGACACATCTGGGACTTGTTGCTGACTGTGGACCACAAAACAGAAAGAAAACGACTGTCGTTAGATTGTGAAACACCGCGGTGCTTTGTGAACGCACACCGTGGAGAGAGAATACCACGTCCTTCTACGATCACTGTGAATGCACAGCTGGACAGTGGAGGCAGAATGAAGAGGGACATCCAATACGTCTTTAAAGCTCTGTGACTGATGCTAATTTCTCATTTTGTTATTTTGCTGTGTTACTCTTGGCTTTTCACTTTTTTTTTATTTGTGTGGTTTTGTTTCAAATCTGGCTTCCTTCTAAAGTCCAAAAACACGCATGTTAGTTGATTGTTGGCTCTAAACTGACAGTTGGGGTGAATCTGCGTGTGTAGGGTTGTTTGTATCTGTGCAACCCTGAGATGGACTGCTGACCCATCTGAGTGTGTATCCCACCTCTTGGACCCACTCTGTGCCCCAGAACAGGGTAAAGCTCAGATTAAAAAAAAATAAAATAAAAATGAATGAACAGATAAATGGTAACATTCTGATCCATGCTTTAAAATGACGCTGCAGTTTCTTTACTGCCACATACTGCAATGTAATTCATAGTAATAAACTATTAAAGTAACCTTCATTAGACACACATTAACAAAATGATACACATCTTTGCTGGTGATTTACCGTGAAATTCTTTTCCGTGCTGTATTGTAACACTTTCTGTATTAAATTATAGTGGTGCATTAGTATGGAAATGGGACATAACAAGTTTTTGGCTTGACAATAACTGTGTCCCAGTTCACATTGTTCAGACATGTCTCATATGTTGTTAATGCAGGACTCCTAATGACATTTTTGTAGAAATTGAGGCCATTTTGTTTATAATTAGTATTAGAGATTAAAAAAAAAAAGCTTCTTTTCAGATCTGATAATCAACACAAGTCTTATAATAAAGCATAAGACTTTGTTGTGCACATAAAAATGGATGTTGGCTATGATTTTACATTTACATAGCATGTATGGATGAAAATGATTAAGATGTGGCATGTGTCTCAGCGTTTTAAGTTTCATAATTCCCTCTGCAGCTGAAGTCAGAGCTTCTAAGTGCCATACTTCCATGCTGCTCAAGCATGTGATGCTTCACTGTTTTACTGGCAGAACAAAGAGTGAAATCTCACTGACAGGCGTTTTCTGTGATGTGTCTCTGCATTTCTTCAATCTAAACAGATTTGCATTCTGTGATTAACCCAAGCAGACGACTTCATGGGTGGGTGGCGTTCTCCAGAGAACAATAAGAACTGTTCACATAAATATCTGCCACATGACAGAATGGGGTGTTCCTGAGATTTATATAGCTACAGGGCTGGTTTTAATGACCGTAATCTCTTCTCCTTTGTCTTTATTAGATTATTATGTAATCATGGACTTCGTTTTAGAATAATGGACACAGAGATGGCAAGTGGAAATGAGAGAAAGCTAGTGTGAATGAAGAATATATGAACTTCTGTCACTGGAGACAAATTATTAATTATGGAAAAGATATAACAGAACCCAAGGACAAAAAATACACTGAGCAAGGCTGGAAATATTCACCGGTGACAACGTAGGAGAGGGATGAATTCCTGTGACTCCTACTCATCACGTTAGTACCTGCTGAGCTGCTTTAATTAGGGCAATGTTCTTTCTCTTATCTAATTAAAATTTTATGATTAAATAATTAATGTATGTGAGGAAAGCAAGAAGGTGGAATTCACAAAGGGCATGTGCATCATGAAGTAATGAGTCCCTTTGCACACATTTGTAGTCCTCCTCCAATAACAATCGAGCTTTTAGGCTTGTTAGCGTGACCACAACACTTATTTTTAATGTACTCCAAGATATATCAAAATCAGTCATTGTTTTTATGGCTGTGGATTTCTAGAGTAAATTAATTATAAAAGATAAATAAAACTGAAAAAAAAAAAACAAAGGTTCCAGACTGGGGCTACACTGGTGGCAGCCTGTTGCAGTAGCTTGATATAGCTTCCCTTTTGGAGATAAATTAGTGTTATTTAGTTCAGTTCAGTTTGATTTTGTCTTTAATTACCAGAGCATGAGCTACAATTTCAGAAAAGGGATGCCACGCAGCCTGTAAGCTCCACATAAAAGTCTGGCAGAGCCAATCATGGCTGCTTGCTGGGTCGGCCTGTGCAGCTGGTTTGTACGTTGCTGTGAGGAACGAATGAAATAATAAGGCAGCACGTTACTCCACAGATGTTTCAACTACAAAGGCCCTGAAGTTCGGAGAAACCTCACCCACACCAACTTCAACTTCCATCTTCTTTTTCTTTACTTCCTTTAAGTAGCTCAGACATGCAGCTATGCAGCAAATAAAGCAGATCTTTTGTGAGTGGGAGCTGATAAATGTTGAGTAGCCTTCATTTTTAGTGACGTTGCAGTAGTCCATCATTCTAACAGGCTTGAAAACATTTAAGAAGAACTAGTGGAAAATACATAGAAGGAAATACAATGCAGCCCAGTCCCATTTGTTGCAGTTCATTTCAACCCAGCGACAAGTTAGATTTCTGGGTAGGTGCTCATTAGGCTCTGGCAGAGGTTTTGATGTACAGGCTGGTGGATGAATGTCAGTTTGTTCTAGAATTATAAACCGTACTTAAGTCAGACATATACATTATACAGCGTATTTTCAACCATGAACGTGCCACTATGCCTTTTATATGTGCTAACCGCTCCATAGCCAACAGTACTGTTATGAATTATTATTGCCGACAGTAGTTAGCATTTTTAATGACTATTCTGATGTTTGGAAAGGTTTTCTTTAAAACTGGAATACAGGGAACTTTTGTGTGAAGTCATTCCCAGTTAGATAGTCCAGCTTTCAAGCTAAATGGACTAGAAGCAAGGGTTTATCTTTCTTCTACCTGCATTTACTGAAGCAGAAATGGTGCTGTGCTCAGCTTCATGCTGCAAAGAAATAAATGGGTTCCAGATCAGTGCGCAGAGCCAAACATGTCGTACCTGAAAGCCCCTAGAAAGCATGAGTTCACTCAGCCAGTCAAATTATTGCATACTGGTCATTTTGAAGACATGACAGCACAGATAAGAAAACTACACCTTCACTCAAAGCAAAATGTGAACAAGTTTGCTTAAAAATTGTTGGAGACAATTCTGCCAATCCAAATTATTGGTAGAGACGTGTTCCTACCATTCCTACCTAAATCTGCGCCCTTTGTGCAAGGCTTAAACTGGATGCGGGTTATTGCCGATGCCAGCGTATGTGATAGTCTGGGGGGTTATCAGAGAACTTGGAAAAGGTCATTTATACTTCCGTGGCAGCCGCACAGAAGTATAAATGTTTGTGCAATGTTGAAAAGCAGACTGAGATTTCGTAGCAGCTTGTGCTCCCTTCAAGACCACTTTTTTTTTTCCAGGAAGGTCCATGCATTTTTCAACAAAACAATGCAAGATAACGTTCTGCACCCATTACCAAGGCATGCCAGAGGAAGAAGAGTGGATTGGTCTACCTCCCGTCCTGACCTGTCCCAACAGAGAATATGTGAATTTCAAAATGAAAAGGGTAACAATCCCTGCCTTTCGCCAGAAGAGAGCTGGGATAGGCTTCAGCAGATCCATGTGACCCGGCATAGATAATGGATGGATGGATGGATGGAAAAGGGTAACAATGCTGATCCAGTATTGTTGCACATCTTTAGATATATTTTCAGAAAGAATACTTGTTATCCTCAGTGCAAGGACATGTTTTACATGTTGTTAATTGAAATGGAAAGATTACAATGTCATGAAATCTTTTAAATTATCAAGATTTTAAATTACAATTAACCATTATTTAGGACTGCACTGAGACCCTTAAACTGACTATTGTTATATGTCATCTAACTAAAAGAAACAATAAATCAAAATTTCAATTCAGTTGGGATCCACTGACATTTGTGTTGTAAATGTAAAATAGTCATTATTATTTAATGATTTGAAACATTTCAAAATTAAATAGGATGCATTCTAATAAAGGTGACTTTTTTTGAGGCTGAAAACCTGATTTCATGTAAAAATTTTTATTCTTACTTTCACAGACTTCCTTTTCAGACGCTCCTGTATGAGGTCACCACAGCAGTTGTATATGATTGAGTTGGTACAAGTTTTACGCTGGATGCCCTTCCTGAGGCAGATGGGATCCAAACTCAGACCTCCCACATAGTAGGTGACAGCACTACCACTAACCCACCAAGGAGCCGTAAGTTCTACTACTTCAATGTCAGGAAAAAAATCCCCAACTTAACCTTACTAAGTGCCTGACTAAACTTTACTTCACCTGTCCAGCGTCTAGTTCAAACTCAAAATGGAGTCAGACAGCAAGTTAGACCAGTGTTTGCACTTCAAAAACATTCAGGCTGAACTACATATTCAGTATCCTTACTGTGTCATACGAATTTGTGTGCGGAAGGCGTGAAATAAAAGCAAATACTGCACATTCAGAGATATAGCGCCATTCAGAGTTTGAAGTGCAAATGACCCTTGGTCTCTGCAGAACTTTGCTCAGTCAGTTTGACGGTTCTGATTTCAAGAACCAAGAAATTGTTTAGTTTGAACAAGTAGGAGTGATACCTGAATAGAAGCAAACAGCAGTGAAAACCAAAATAAATGGCAAAATAAATGAATACAATATCACAAAACATAACTGCCTTAAGGAGGTCTTGAGCTCATTTATCATGTTTACTGGCATCTTTTCTCCATCGCCCTAATCTGCCTCATGAGGACTATGTCACTTGTTTGTATATATTCAGTCCATAAACAGTATGCATTTGCTAGTGGCATGTAATATTGCAGCAGCCCATGTAGCAGGAGCTGATGGCAGCCAATATCCTCTGAGCATCTGAGATACGCAGGGGCTTTGACTTTAAGAGGCGAAAGTGTTGACCTCACTGTCAGGACTAATGACTGATTTATGGCTGCAAACTCTACAGTACAGCACCAGACATGGTGCAGCAGTAAAGTCAATTTTCTAACATTTCAAGCAGCACAAAGGAACTTTGGCATATTTTTAGTTCAGCGGGTCCCCCTAAAGGAGCTGTAGTTAAGTTCTCAAAGCACTAAGGGTAAACATGCTCCAGGAAGTGGACAAGGAGTTAAAAGGCTTGGCTCAGGGTGCTTCTCAGGTTTAAAAAATCCTACTTAAACATGCTTCGTTTGGTGTAAGAAGTGTGGAGTGAACAGAGTATCATGCTGGGACTTTAAATTCATAAGAAACATTAAGAAAGTCAAGACTCGGTTCCTTACAAAGTTTTGTTTTTGACAGAACAGTTCAAGTCTTTTTTAAAATCCTATATGCCATTCATATGTTTTTAAGCATCATTCTTTAGTTTTTGGCTTGTTGGGATAGAAACATGGAGCTCACAGTCCTTGTGCAGCTGCCCAGCTTGTGGCCCCTTGCTGTCTGTGTTTCTCCTGCTTTATTCGGTTTGTTCCAGTATTTTTATCAGCTACATCCATTACTAAATATCATTTTTCAGTAAAAAAAAGAGATACATGCACTATCAATGACTTGGCTGTCACCAAATGGTAGTTAGAACAGATTGATCAGCTTCTTTTAGAATTAAACAAGGCTTTAGAAAATAAACTGGATTTACTTCATCAATTCAAACTATTCCAAGCAAGATATGAAGTAGTGAAATGATAACACAGTGCCATATATCAGTTAGGGCCATCTTGTCTATGATGATGTGCTGTACTATTTTGTTATAAACTGGACGAAAACTCCAGTAGATGAATAAAAGCCTGCTAGTTATCTGGGTAATGCAGTGTTCATCGGCACTCAAATATACACACACACACGCACAAACACATACACAACCTCGTTGAAGAGCCCATCCGATTCTGTTGCCAGAGCAACAATCTCCCTCTCTCCCGTCTATCCAGCGATCTCCTCAGCCACTCTTTCAGGTCCGCTCTCAGTCAATATCGCGAGACAAAGTCGCCTCTCTCACTGTAAATCTAAGGTACATACGCGACCGCGACGATTTGTATCGCGAGATTACAACCTGGACGCGTTTGTCGAGGCGGTGACCTCATCGTCGTCGCGAGGCGGAGCAAGGAGCAGCAACTTTGGATGAACTTCTGATTTGAACAATCCGAACGGCGGTCGGCAGGGCGCAGGGACAGTGATAAATTAAAAGGGGAAGAGCCCCCAGAGGTTTTCGGCTCTTCTGTTGATTTTATTGCTGTCACGGCTTGTCTGTACCGGCGACTGACCAGTGAGAGCGTTATTTTTTATTTTTTTCTCTCTCGGGTACCCAGACAAGGTGGAAATGAATAAAGGTAAGAGCGCTCTCTGCACCGTTGGTCCGCACGCTGACACACAGCAGATATCAACACCGTTAGTTGTTGTTGTAAACCTCAGAGGAGCTTTTTAGGGGATGTTAAATACATGCCTGTTTCAGCATTTGGAGAAGCGCTCGTGTTAAACAAATCTAAGGTAACGCTTCACAGAGGAAACTACACAGAAAAGTTTAGCTAGCAGTCAGGTAAAGCTGCTGCGCTTCACAGCTCGTGCGTATTCGTTAACATTTCGTTCAGTTGGTTAAATCTTGACCGTTTTTTTTGTGCTATTACACGAATGTCATTTTGTGTGGCGTTCAGTCACCACTGGGCAAACGCTTTTCCTCCCTGTGGCTCAGTACAATGTAGACAAGGATTCACCCTAGCTCTTGAAGAAACAGGAAATCTTTTAAAACGACTATCAGATAAAGGCAATTGTTGTTTGGTTTAGTCATTACGTGACTGCTGGATAATTGTGATGCCCAGCTGCACCCGCTCTCCTCGGTTTCCTGTCCCCCTCTGCCTTGCTGTCCATCTTTTTCTTGAGGTTATTCCTGAGAGAGAAATGTTATGTTTCTGATGAAGTAGCTCCTAGTGGAGGGGATTTTTCTTTGAGCCAGGAATTTCAGTTATTTGAAAGGGATGTTTAGGTATTTGCAGCATTTCAAACTTCTGACAGGGGTTGAATCACATTGCAATCTAAGAGGTGACTGTGAGTTGTTGCAGGAAAAGGTCCTGAAGTTGTCTCTTAGTTAGCCGATTTCCAAGGATGTACAGTGTAATTAATCATACCTAATCTGTCATTTGAGGAGGCAACACGAAATGCATGAAATCAAATATTAAGTTATTTGTACCCAGTGCTCTGTCAAAGCCAGTCTTATTAATCAAAATGGCCGTCTGTGAAGGCAGATTTGAATCGTGATGTAACAGTGCTACATTGGACTAATGAAGATGCCATAGAAGCTTACATCAACCAGTCATTCAATACAGATGAATAAGATTTTTGTTTTTGAAGAAAATAATATGCAAGTGCAATTTACAGTTTTGTGCACTTCCTGAAGTTTGCTTTCGAGACTTTCTTTTAGCTCGTGCTTTCATCAAAGCTTTCTGTCTGCCTTAATGACACAAAAGGAGGAATTTCCATTGAAAGTGGACCTCCTACAGATGCTCTTCTGTTATTACTGCCATCTCCACCTGTGGAGTCTTCCCTCAGGCTACCATCTTCAGCACTCCAGGGGCCCAACATGCAGAAACGCTCTGCTCCCCCCTTTGACCAGCCCTGAATGGACGTGTCAAAAGGAGCACATTTCTTCATTTGGTGACCAGGATGGGTTTTATTCTTCCACTCAAAATAAAACAACAGATAAGGGGCGATCTTTCCTGTGCAATGGCATTTGGACTGCTTTGTTCTCTTTGCTTTGGCTGCAGCTGTTGCATCAATCAAACAAACTCGCATATTAGCAGTCGAACATCTCATGCCGTCAGCCCTCAGTTGTCGGAGCCTGTGAATGCCAAGGCTGAGCAGATCTGGAGGCTGTGTCGCATTGACAATATTAAGTAGGCTATTGAAACTGAGTGTGTAGGTGGAGGCGCACATGTTCTGTCACACATGTAGCTGCTGAATAAAGAAAGGGGGAGGGAAAAAAGAGGAGAAGAATCAGTGTTGTTTATGGGCAACTAAAAATTATTGAACGGTCTTGGGATGTAGAGCATCTGAATGAGCTCCTGATGTTCTTCTAAAGGGCTGCAGCCCTCGTCATCATGAGCACAGTGGGGTGGGGGATCTTTTTGAGCTCCAAACATAACATTTCCGTGGACATTGGTTACATCTTATAAGCAAAATCTTAAGGTTTAGATGTCACAGCGATAGTCATGTGTTCAGTCTTTTTTAAAAGGATTTAAAGTGTAGCCTCCTCCTGCCTTTTGCAGACAAGATGTTTTACTCTGCACACGGAGAGCCTAGCAAACGCTAAGTCAGGGAAGAAGAGAACATTTCGATCTTCTAACTGTCCAGCTAGCTCTTACATTATGCACATGCAATGCATCACTGACAGAAGCTGGTAATGGAGTCTTACCTGTTTAAGACCTCCCACATACTGCTGTTTTAGTTCTGTTGCTACTTCTTCTCTCTCCACCTCCCACGCCCCCCCCCACCCCCATCACTGACGGTGTCTGTTTCTCAAGTCTTTCGTTCTTCCTGTTAGGAAAGTCATGCCAGAACTCTGACATTCTCATCATTTCTGCTCACAACCCCTCACCTTATTTTTGTTTATTTTTACCTCTCTTTCCATTCCAAGGCTATCCTATTTTTTTCTGTTATTATAATATAGATTTAGTGTTTTCCTTAAGTTCTTTGATTTTTCTCACAGCATTTGTCTGTGTTCTGCATGCTTTGAATCGGAATGAGTGTTCTAATTTTTCTAAAGCTTTGGGCTGGGTTGCCTCTTGATAAATAAAGGACATAAAATAACTTCTTAATCATGAATAGATGCTGCTACAGGGCAGAATGATTTATTGCTTTTCTTGGCTTTGACAAAGCAGTATTTACATAAAAGCACCCTTACTGTTGCACGTTTAGAGTTCATGTTATTGCATTTCCCTTTTTGGTTGGATTAATGGTCCCCAGGAAATGGCTATTAAATTTATGGTCACACAAGATGTTTTATTCAGTAATATCTAACACTCACCTTGAGACACTATGCACAAACATACATGCACACACAGTGGAAATTATCTGGAATGTTATCCCTTTTATTGAGCATTACTCACAACGTCAGCATTGCTTGACTGTTGACATTGACCTGCTGCTACTTGTAGTGATAAATGACAGAAAATATTCTTGCTTATATATTTGTGCTTGATTTAAAGAAGCAATGAGTCCTCCATAGCTCAAAATAAAATGGTTCATAGACTCGGCTCCAGTTCTGAGTAGTTTCACCTTCCTCTAATCGGCTGAGACAGTGCAACTCTCCTTGCCTTAGTTCCAAATATCTGCAGATAATAATAATTCATAACTTCATATCACTAAACATGCTCAGCAGGGTGGTGCTGTTTTGAATCTTGAATTGAATTTGGCTTCCAAAATGCTATGGTATTTGTAACTCCTCCATCTATTTATAAACAACAACAACAAAAAAAAACCCAAAACAAACTTGCATCCAATCACAGGCTGGCCAATCGATGCATCATTGTCAACAACCAATGCTCAATTGATCCATCCACATTTGAACAAAAAACAAAACCACAGGCTGTGTTCCAAAGTTCATACTTGTGCCCTTACAGTGACTCTTTAGAGAGCTCAAGTGCATTTACACTGAAAAATCGATTATCTCGCAGTATGCTCGTCTTTCTAACTTCTCCTTCTGCAGGTTCTGCCTTAGTGTTGCTGGTTCCTGTTGCGGTTGCTGCTCCAGTTCTTTTGTATTCTATATGATGGGCAGCACAGTAGTGCAGTGGTTAGAGACTCTCACTTCTCAGCAAGAAGGTTTAATTGGATCTTGATTCAGCTGGGCCTTTCTGTGTGGAGTTTGCATGTCCTCCCTGTGTCCCATGATTCCTTGTGGTATGTTAATTGGTAACACTAAATCTTGCTTAGGCTACATGTACATTAACTATAATCTAATTTCATTTATAGAAATGATATGAGTAATTATTCAAATGATAGGGGCAACCCAGCTACGATGGATACTATGTGTGAGGGGGCAGAACTCACATTCATCTGGGGCAATGCAGACACATGTCTTTCTCTCCACTAAGGCTTCCTGCAGTTATTCCAAGCAAAATAGGCAGGATCACCACTCGTTTTGCAGTCAGTGTAGGTATTCCTTGCCAGATTGACAGGAACATGGCCTGGAATTTATTGTGAGGTTCAGCTTGTCAATATTCTTCTCCAGTCCCCCCCCCCCCCCCCCCCCCCCCCCCCCCCCTCACACACACACACACACAAATCGACACCTTCTGAATCAGTGGGTGTTCAAAACCTGAAGTTTACACGACATGACAAAGTCCCAAATGTAGCGTTAACAACCAGTTTCAATTGGTGCTGTCGCCTCAAACCTTAAGTCATTCTTAACATATTACTTAACTACTATTTTGGTTAGCTTACACAGTCCAGTGATTTGTGTATTTGAAATGGAAAACAGAAGGAGTATCCCAAAAGACTTTTGTGCAGCTTTACTAGAAAGACTAGATCTGTGTGCTCTTGACACATTTGAAGTGCAAGCCAGCATTTTGTTTTCACTCAACAAACAACCCTTGCGGTGTTTCCTCTGATATGTGAAATTGCATATCTCTTTGATCCATGCTGCTTTGCTGAGAATGACGCTGAAGCCCTGTTGATACATTCTCAAAGCCTTTCATAGCAGTCACAAAAGGAGAGATGGGTCACAAGGGGATGCACAGTTAGTTACTTCTGTATTTTACCATTTCACCTTGAATCTGGGATCTTAAAAGCAACATCGTCCTTGTGTTGGGCCCCTTTCTCTTTATGCATTTTCTTGTCTATCTGGGGAAATAACTTCTTAATTAGGGCTTATAGCACATGGAAGAAGTGGATTATAAAAATAGCTTCCAATTTCAGTTGTAACAGACGACCAAAAATTCTGTAAGAACATCATGAAACAATGACCAGGCAGACTAATCCATGCAGAAGTAAACAGAGGGAACATATTGTACAGATGGAGAGCCCTGAGAATACAAGAACAACCTAGATATATAACAAAAACAATGTTTAAATATGTTAGAACTGAGGCTGAACAGTTCACATAAAACATTTGGAAATAAAACCTAATAAATATATTTGATATGTATTTAAATGCATATCTGCCTCATAAATGACATCGTTATTAAGTGTAGTCTATTCAAGATTTGGCAAGAAGTAGGGCTGGACAATTAATCGTGTTGAGCATATCTGCAACAAAGATCTTGTCACAAACACACTTGCTTATGTATTAAAGTTTATCAGGGACAATCAAATTTAGGAGGCTCCTCTTTAACCTTTCACAGGAGGATGGTGGCGCCGAGTCCTCTCAGGTTTTTTCTTAAAACTGGGTAGAATCTAAGGCCCCTTTCCGGTCTTACATTGGCATGTGTCCTGAGAAATCTGATCACAAGTAGCCAGCATTTAAAATGTTTTCATACCTAACATTAACATGTACCCAAATGTGTCGTGAGTGATTGGATCTGACCCTCCTGCTTGATCTACAAATAAAAAGATGCAATTTTTGCTTTCAAACAACACATTTGTTATTTTTAATCATCAAAGGCAGCAGCTGGGAATGACTAGGCTTAACTCAGAAGGAAGGGAAAAAGATTCTGGAAATAAGACATCAGAGGCTGGGGGCTCTTTTCTAGCTTTGTTTTTAGTCTCTTAGCTTTTGTTAGCTTCACAGCATTAGCCATGCTTAGCAGGATGAGTAGGCTGCTTTTCTAAGTTCAGGAGTATGTTTTGCTGTTAGGGATGCACCAATTGATCAGCTAGTTTGTGTTCACATTTCCTGGCTAAAGTGACCTACATCCTGCAGCACCCCAAAAGTGTCGCAGTACCAGTGGAGGAAAGTAGTCAGTAGTCAGTGGTGAGATGTCACCAATAACATCTGTGATTGCTTCCATTCTGCCTTAATAAAATCTCCTACTTCTATTTGGTCTCATAGAATTTCACTTGTTTTCTGTTGATACATGTAACGCATGCTGATATTTGGTGCACGTGTGCCATTTTAGGGGGCTGTTTTGTTCAAATAAAAGTTGTAAAAAGATCCATATTGTTATGAATGTGAACTTTCAAATCAGATCTTTCACCAATCAGAATTTTATCGAAACTGATGGATGTGGCCAGTCGTGTCAATGTAGCAACGGTGACCAGAGTCGGATGGATATTAACTTGTCTGGCTCTGAAATGTGATCAGTTGACCAGGCAATGACAAATCATGCCCCCTACTGTTTATTGATGCATTTTCCTTGATAAGCTTGCACTTGTTGTGATAGTTTTTTACTAAGTACAGAACTTTCAAAGACAACCTTTGAAGGGGTACTTCAGTATTTTTGGAATTAGCTCATTTTGCTATCAACCCCTGAGTTAAATAATAGGGAAAATATGTTATTTTCTCTATGCATCCAGTAACCTGAAGACCTGACCCTGACAAAGCCCCTGCTAGCTGAGATTATATATATGTATATATATGTATGTATATATATGTATATATGTATGTATATATATATGTATGTACACATACATACATACATACATACATATATACAGTCATGGAAAAAATTATTAGACCACCATTTTTTCTTCACTTTCTTGTTCATTTTAATACTTGGTACCACTAAACGTCATCATGTGACTAAAACAGACAGAAATGAAAACACTGAATGCATAAAAGAAGTGTTTTTGGCAGTACAACGCCATAGCTATTGATGTAAAAACTTAAGTGATTTAGGTTATAATCAAGAAAACCATGGAAAATGGTAAGATATCAGATCTTAAATAAAACTCTTATGAGCAATCTTTGTGGTTATCGTTATGTTTGTCCAAACAAATCTACCTTTAGTTGTACCAGGCATTAAAATGAACAAGAAACTGGCGAAAACAAGGGTGGTCTAATAATTTTTTCCATGACTGTATATATATGTGTATGTATATACATACATACATATATGTGTATGTATACTAGGGGTGCAACGGTACAGGTGGCTCACGGTACGGTCCGTACCTCGGTTTTCGTGTCACCATTTCGGTACGGATTCGGTACATTTTCGATATGTGTTTTGTGTATAAAGTGACAATTCATTTCTCTAAAATGGTTTATTCATTTTGCTTCTCAGAACAAGTTCCAAACAATTTCAGTGCTGAATAACATAATATTTTAAGTAAACAGTTAGTTACCAAGCACAACACTTCAATAAACTCAAAGAGTACTGTAAACTTACCTTTTTTTTCCTTGCTTACTACTCTTACATCATGGCATAAAATACATATAAAGAAAACACACAAAAATGTAGACAAGAAACACTGTTAAAGTGCATTTTATACTTTCCTTCTAGTGCACGCTAAGCAGTAGTATAAAAAGAAAGGTAAGCAATTTTAAAAGAAAAAGTGCACTTTATCTATGAAAAATCCCAAATTGGGGAAACATAAATTCAGAGATTCAGAAATACGTCATGCTTTGCCTATTTCAAATAAACATATTATTAATCCATACACATACATAATCAATCCATAAAAAAACTCTGACATGGCTTCTAAACGCTTCCACTGCCCGGGTTATGTTCTTATATTTATCCGAGGTGGCACGGTAGGTTTGTTGAAAAAGATTTTCTATAGACGGAGTGTTCGACTGCCCTGTGTTCAGAAAGCGTAATATCAGGATGATCACGCTGGAGATGCCTGTCCATATGGCTTGTGTTTCCGTTTGAGTGCAGGACATGTTTCTGTTAACTGTTTTCACTGCCTCGACGGTGTATTCGGCAGCAAAACCAGAATAATCCCACACTGGCAATTTAAATAAGTTTTCTCCCAACTTCTCCACTACCGCTGACCATGCCTGCTTGTTTTTTTTTTTTTTTTTTTTTTTTTTTTCGTTTCCTGCGTCTGAGTTGTAGCCAACCAGCCAAAGTGTGATAGGTTGGTCACTGTGAGTGAGCGGAGGTTAGGGATGTTCCTGGCGACTAATTTCCCTGTCGACTAAACGAAAACTTTAATTAAGACTAGTCGACTGGTCTTTAAAAAAAGGAAACCACTCAGAAAACAGTGAAAATTTAGCACAATTTATTGAAACATTGAAACAGCAACATTAGCTTCCTGAAGCTTTACCTTCCACAAAGTTAAGTGGAAGCATATCTTGCGAAGTCATTATCGTGATGAGCTGCGTTATCCTCTCAGACCGGACGGGAGAACACGTCTCCGGGTAAACAATGTCAAATCGGCCTGAGTGTGGCTAGCACCGCTAGCATCAGCAGCCGTCGTCTCGTGCAGATTAACATCCAAATGCTTGAGTGGAATGTGGTTGCGCATTGCTCCAGTCGAGTGATTGTGTGCCAGTTGTTTCTGACACAGTCTACATACTACCCTGTTTTCATTTTCTAGATTAAAGTACCGCCAAACCGCGCTGGTTTTGCGAGACTATCTTCCCACCGTGCCGTTTTAAAACTCCAGTCTACTCGAGCATTGCCGCGGAGAGGGGGACTGCTGTCTGACGGCTCTGTAGCCCCGACTAGTGGCGGGCGGCTGTATGACAGTTAAGCGGCCTTGTACATGAATAAAACACAAATTGGTAAACGACTAAAATTTCTGGTGCCGACTAATAAGTGGGCGGACAATTAATCGTTTAGACGACTAATCGCGCGCATCCCTAGCGGAGGTGAGTGGACATTGACATGCAGGGGTGGACCTGTTGCCTAAAAGGCACACACGTGCACGCCTGTATAAGAATAAAGTCTAATGCAAAATCATTAGAACATAAATCCTGCGGGACAAAAAAAGCGTATTGTCCCGTGCAGGTCATACCAAACGGTTCGGTGTTTTACCGAGTACCGTTGCATCCCTAATGTATACAAACACACACAATCTAAAAGTTTAGGCAGTCTGTTTTTTAAAAGGGGTGTCCAAAAGATGGCTGGACAGCCTCCTGTCTAAAGGCCTGCCTCTTTGGCAATGTGTAACTGCAACCTCTTTTATGCCCTACACATCAGTCTCAGTAAAGTCTTTTTTTTTTCCTTTTATGGTTGATTGTTCAGTTACATTGATATTATTTATTTACATTGATTCTGATCATCAGCAGATCAATCTGTGTGTCTCTAATTATGAAGTAATATATGATTTTATTAGTGGAGCTCACTGAACATGAATACTGCTCTGTCAAAAGCTGCTTTGTCTAAGTTTTCAAAGTGTTTGACTTATTGTTGTCTTCTGTTTTTGTTATGTCTCCAAACTATTATTTTGACCTTTAGATTAACCTCTGTTATGGACTGAACTGTGGCTCAAAAATTCAATAGTTGAATCCAGCCTGTGCATTTGGAAAATCATTACAGCAATAGACTGCAATCATGCTGCATGCAGAACATCTAGTGATTGTAAATTCCTTACGTCTGTTTTCCATCCTTTGGTGCTCTCACTTTAAAGTGATGCAATCATTTGTGTTTGTCTAGTGGTTGATTTTAATGTGTGTCTGACACTCCCTAGAATTTGGTAGATCTGTCAGATGTAAACCCAAATATCCTTAATCAATCATGGAATAATTAGAGGGCTTTTCGTTCATTTAAATAACTCTTCTCGATCACTGAAATTGATATTTTCTAGCAAAATGTATGACTGTCTATGTTGTGATCCTTTTGTAACACTGTTCTAGTTTATTGATGTTAAGAGCAGCACACGGATTTGTTACTGCCACCAAATATGGATCTACCACACCTATACATTATCTTGGACTACCTGAAAAATCCATAGCATGTATCCAGGTGTACTATGGTGATGAAAAATGGTCATTTTAAGCCTATCTACCTTGTAGTTTGTGCCTTTGGACATCTAAACCTAGACTTGTCAACCACAATACCCCCCACACTTACAATTACAGCACAAATCCATAAGAAAGTTTCAAACAATTATTAACGTAAATTGAGCAAATTAAAACATGGGAAAATATCTACAAAAAAATCACGCTCCTCAACAGAAGAAGTATTCAATCAAGATACACCTAGCCTCAGCTCTTTGCATATTGATAAATTAACTCTCATCACTTACTAAATCTTATCAGCTACAGTGGATCAGATTGCTTAACCGATGTAGTAAATGGGACCACTGAATGGCTAAACTGACCAAAAAGATGTCAACTCTTGCAGCCCTTGCAGATAGGAAATATGCCAATTTACCCACGTTTCAGACAATATGAAACTTTAGAAAGGTGAATAAACATAGCATAACAAACATTGATGGACCCACCTTAAACAAAAACCAGTTAATGAAAGTCTGTGGGATTTAAGTCTGACAAATGATCCCACACCCTATTGCAGGCTTGTTATCCAGTAATGTGAAGATCCTAAAATAAGAAGATCCCTGATACGAAAGTCCAGAACAAGGTAACTGAAGGTTCCTAACAGTGCTCACAGTCCATGAAGGGTTAAACAAAACTACTCACTCTTGGCAAGGCTCAGAGCTCCGTTGAGTAGGCGGCAAGCCTCATAAGCACTACGGTGGGTGAACGCTCAACAAAAATCCAATTCAACCCCTTTGTATCTTACAGTAGTCAAATTCATCACCAAGAATATAACAGAATGACCATAGTCACAAATGTGACAAACGTCCAATAGGTTCTTTCATAGGTCTGTTCTCTTGTCCCCCAGCCAATAAGACACCTGAGAGTTTGAGTTATCCTGGGATCATCCGCTACGGTGGCATGATCCCAGGCATGATCAACATTTTTAAATGTTGTAATAAACTTACATTTAAAAAGGTCACATGTTGGACACTTGCGTTACCTCCTAAAACCAGATTTAGAGAAGCATATTGCTGTTATGTACCAAGAAATAATCCAAGGTCTTACATGTTAAAACCAGTTGCAGTAATAGTGAACATGTTGCAATTATCAGTTTTTAAAAAAAATCAAGTTTGGGTGGGACATATTCTTATTAACCTGCATTAAAACCAATGTATGTGGGTGACATTGTTTTCTCAGCATGTCTTGAGCCCTTCCTCTTTTTGACATTTCAAGAACGCAGCTGATCACGACAACTGTAGTTTGTATCCGCTAGCATCATGTGAGTGTTACTGAAATTCCTCCCAATTGCCATGCCATCTGTTTCCAGCAAGAGTTTCAGATTTCTTTCTTTCTGGATGACTAAAGGATGTTGCTGCTGTTAGCTGCCTGGGCTGGTATTAGCAATAGAAGTGTTATTCCCTGACTATGACATGGTGAAGCTGATGATAGGAGTCAGAGGGACAGCCCTGCGCAGAAAGACCTTTGAGAAAGATTTTACAAGGAGAGAGGAGGGATTATATGCCAGGGAGCATGCTCAATGTTGGTGTTATCTCATATTGATTGATATTTGTATCGTGTTCTGTGACAGAATGTATTGTTCTCTACAGATCATGGTCTTTTCTGTTTTGTAAATCTGCTTTTTGTTTATAGCTCATCAGCTTCAAATGCATTCACTGTTTAGCTGTGAGAAATAGGCCCCTCATAATTACTTGTGTAATAGTTAATAAAATCAGTCAATTAATCAGCCAATTAATAAACCTAAGTCATTTTATTAGTTGTTGTCACGATAATTGTCATAATTGCATTCATACACTTGTTTGTAAACAGCCGAATGAAGCTGATAAAGATTCCACATTTTCACATTGTTTTCCATCATTTAATAGAGCTGAATTACTGGCTTTTTTGCAGTTGCATGCAGCAACTAAGGATGAGCCCAAAGTTTAGGTTCACAGTTTTGATTACTGGTAATTTTATAATGAGCAGAAAGAAGCAAACTTCAGTTTTTTTTTGAGAAGACAGAAAATGTCAAAGTATTAACATTAAATATATAGAGGGAAAAAAAATTATAAACAACAAAAAAAAGAAAAAATGATGCGTTAGTTGATGTTAAAATCTGCTGGCAGGTGTGGTGTTACTCATCAGTGGATCTGTTCCTGTATAGTTTATGTCATGCTGTCGTGGCTCATCAGTGCATCATTTTAAAGTTTGTGGTGAAGACACCAAAGTAGTTTTCTGACATACTGGGAGTGATGCACTAAATACAAGGCATTATTTTCTTTGCAGTATTTTTACTTAATTGTATTTTTACTAAATGGTGTGATTTTATATCGCTGAAAGGACCAAGTTTTGTGATAATGTGATGAATTTATGTCTTATCTGAAAATGGGGGCTGAGGAGAAAGTCTAAATAAATGTCTGAAAAATGAACTGGTTAGTTCAAAAAAAGGTCAACCAAAGTAAGAGCCACAGAGTGTTTACCAAGTGGACACAGGTAGATGACATCCCACGCACCGTTGTTCCTACCTGGACATGTCGTCACCCTCTTCTTGCTCACTCACACACTTGACACTTGCACACAAACTGTAAATCTTTGCTTCTTTGTGGATATATTAGTAAGTATTAGTAAATTTTTGTGGTCTGGACCGCTGTTGGATCTGCTACCATGCTTCAGTTTGTGGAGCCTAAATGTCAACTGCAACAACCTCTCTGATTGAAGTCAAAGGTTTTGCTTGGAGTCGCATAAAACTATGATCTATTTGCATTTAATTTAATGCTTTTGAAAAAAAATCATCTGCAGTCTATTGTGTTCATTGTATAATATCAATACACTTGCAAGCAACTGGATATCTAATTTGATGAACAAAAGTTTGATTTTTGTTTTATTTTGTCATACATTTTCAGTAAAGAAATTGTTAAAACAGAATAATCTACTTTCAAGGGCAACAAGCTTTTAAATTGTTTCCCAGCTTTGAAATTGATTTTATTAATTGTGCTCTCATTTCGCCAGTCTTAGTGATTTCACTGTCAGTTTGAGTTCTTGTCTCTGCCTATAATTCCCAACTGAGGCTAAACAAACCAAACAGATAATTATGTGGCGAGTTGAGGTTTCTGATAATGTGGGATGGAGGGTGTATGTTACAGTACTTGAGCATATATTTCACCCTGGGATGTGGTTCAGTGCTTTATGTCAGTCAAAGCAAGAAAACTCAATTGCTGTCGGCTGCTTGCAATCTGAGTTTTCTTTTTTTCTTAAGAAGCGTGCAGATGAAATAACAAATGCACTGTGGTATATTCCACTAGATAGGGATGCACGATAACCGTTTTTTTAAAACTGATAAACCGATAACTTTCAGCTCCTAAAGGCCGATACCGACAACCGATAACACACTCATATACCTAAGATCCTTACATCAATACTATGAACAAAACCAAAAACAGTTTTGACTCTTTAAATTAATATTTATTTTTTCCAACGGAAAAGTATTGGCAAGCCTCTCAAACATTTTCGTAAAGCTATCAAACAAACCTATTTGATATTTCACATCAACTTAAATAAGGTGCATTACTTACTGATATAAAAAATAAAGACTCCTTGTACTGATGGAAATACATGCATCAGAATTACAAACTGAAAAAGTTTGAAGTTTACAGAAGTTTACAAAAAGCAAATATACATAGAAAATTAATGCACTGACACAAGTTAGATTCAAACATTTCTCCCTTCTACCCATTTCACCTTTGCCCGTGGATCATCTCTGGCAAATTTCTTGGATTTTTTAAAAGCATCGCCGATGTGCATAAGTCTCTGTGAATTCTTTGTTGCTGGCTTGCTCACGTTAGTGCTAGCTCACGTTAGCTCACATTAGCGGCTAGCTCACATTAGCGGGATTTCAAAGCTTTTCAAAAGAGATGGTTATGTTTCAGATGGCTGATCGGGTTTGAAGTATTAAAACTTGCACCATTTTTCCCTCCTCATGGAATTCACTTGGAGCCTTTGTCACAATTGTCCAGTGAACTATTTCTTCTTCGGAAACTTTAAAGAGGTTCCATACGATCACTGCCATGTTATTTGTTTTTCAGCAGCATGCTGTGCTGTAGGCTGCATTCAAGGTGTAACGTAAATTCCTCCGTTCCTCACTTGCTCATCTTGCTCATCGGCCTTTTCTATTTTTTCTTTTATATGTGTAACGTGGGAAAATGCTGCGAATATTAATTCAAGTCAGCAACTACCAAAATCATGACTGAGTTAACAAGTTGTTTTCTGGCATGAGGGGGTATTCTTGATTTTCCTTCATTGAGAAATCATTTTTCTGATTATGCCGACGCCACTTGAACATAACATTCACTGCCGATTATTCGGGTTTCAGTGGGAGCGAGGCACTGCCGTGTTGACAAAAATATATATGTTATCGGGGCTATTCGTCATGATATTGGACTTATCGAAATTACATCATAATTTCCTGTTATCGGCCCGATAACTATCGGATCTGACAGTGGACAGGACACATTTAAGGATGTATTAAGATCCCATCACTCAGACTACATTCAGATGTGTCTGGGCCACATGTTACCACATTCTTTGAAGAGTGTAAATGTAATGTGTCCTGGGCCACATTGAAGGGCTGCTGATGTCTTCTGTTTAGGTGGAATGGACTTACTTATTCACCCAACAATCATGTCATAATTTAATGCAAAATAACAAGTGGGAGCCATACCAACTGATAACTACACACACAATGGTATGAACTAGTCTGTTTTGATTTGTTCACCTTAGTTATTCTTTTATTTTCAAAAATGTTTTATCTTCTGATGCCTTTCATTATCTTCCTTGTCTTTTTGTATGTTTTGTCATTGCCATTATTGTTGTATATGACTAGTTCATAAGTTTAAACTATAATACCAGGTGTAAACGGGGCTGTTGCACATTTTATATGAACTTATGGAGGAATATACAGAAGGATAGGTTTTAATGGGTTTAGGTCTACAACTTATGATTATTTTTGATAGTCCATTAACTTGTTGATTTTTGTAGTCCACTAACTTGTTGATTTTTTTTTTCCCCAAGTTGTTCATTTATTGTAGTGTTTCAATGAAAGAACAGCCCTGTGTCATAGTGTCTGTGCTACAATTGTTACAGAAGCTTGGTTTTTGTAAATGTTTGTGATTTAGAGAGTTACATTTCACCCTCTTTTTCTTTCCCTGTTTCATCAACATCAATTGTATTCTTCTTAATTGGGATAACTATATTTATCATGGAAGCTATAATGCCTCCAACATTTCTCTTATGTATTCCCATGACATTTGCCACTAAATGACTGTATAGCTATTTTTGTGGTTTCATATACTTATATTGATGCTAAAATCCCATGGTATTTAGTTTTTACAATCGACATCATTTATGTTGACTAGCTGTTGCAGTTCTTAATGGGTTAATTAGAGAGAAATGCTTATTACAGTGATCACTGGGGATTAATATCACATTTTCACTAAGGATGAAGTCAAAACCACTGAAGACCTGGGTTTAAACCTTACAAATCATTCTATGACATTTGATATTTCAGGTTTAAAAGAAATAAAATACTGATGTCTAAATTTGAGAAAATATTGTCTGTTTCTTCAACTAATTGACTGCAGCATGTTCTGAACATTTTCCCTCAGTATTGGATGTAGGATGTGGCTCTTGCTTGACCTTTTCTAGTAAGCAGCAGAGGGAGAAGGTGCAGGCCTCTTGTTTGAGCTCAGCTGTGGGTTAATGGTGATTCTTGTGCGTGGAGTGTTGGAGCTATTTTCTGTTCTAGGATTATTTTAATGTTTTCTGTATAAAGCTTGTCTGTGAGTTTCATCAGTGTTGTGAATTTTATTCTATTTTTTTGTTTTATTTTTAATTGTAAACTTGTCAAAAATTAAGTTAGGTGCATGATTAGGGCATCTTCATCAGTTGACTAAAGCGCTGGTCAAGACTTAGTGGCATGAAAGGAAGAGCCTTGTTGTGGAGGACATCTTGCCTGGGACTGTGGATCCTACATCACGCCAAGCATAGTAAATGCATAAAGCCGTCTTGATTTACTGAAAGCTGCAGCATCTTTTGGCTGAACTCTCGGCTGTTTTCCTGCTTTGCAGATCCACATAAAGAGCCAGGAATATTGATGGTGCTGAATTCCTTGCTGTCATTTGCTAGGAACTGGATGTAAAACTCATTTTGTACAAGTTACTTTGCAGGCTGCATTAAAGGAGAAAATAAAAGCTAAACAAACAAATAAAACACTGATGATTTGTAACATCGGGTTTGTGGCAGGTTATAGTAGCTTCTGTCACTGGAAGTCTTTTGGATAGGAAAATGTGTACGTGGCCACTAGGGCTAGGCAATGACGTCAAATTAACAGTTTGATGTCATCGTCAAATCAAATCAATAATGCTCAATTAATTGAGCATTTTACCTAATTTATGATTAATGAACAATTATTTTAGTTTTTTTTTTTGCCATCATAGATCACTGACGAGATTTTTTTTTTTTTTTTTCAAATATGCTCAGCTATTAAAAGTGGCATATTATTCTAATGAAATAAAATATATTTTTTAATGATTTTTGAAACAGGTAAAGGGAAACACAAAGATGAACTATTTAGTTATTTATTGAATAATTTTGAACTACCCAAATCAAAGCAGACATTTGAAATGAAAACTTCATATGAAAAGTTTCATATTTTAGTTTGAAGTTTTGCTCTATGAAGTGAGATCACCCTGAACAAAATGTGGCCAGCATATCATGCATATCAGCAAGCCCCAACAATCCCCCTTCCTCTGTCCTCCCCCACAGCATCTTATCTGTTTACTGTTAGTCAATAGTTATGGCAAAGTTTTTCTCTCTCCACTGATCTGGAAAGTAGCGTGCAGTGTCATATTCTACACAGCAGATCTCAGTACTTCTTTTTATTTTTAAGATTTTTTTGGCACTAGTGGCCTTTATTTGACATTGTAGGCAGACATTATATATTGCTTTAAAAAGCACATGAATTGTCCTCTGATTGGCCGTGTGGTTGGCTATTTTCAACATTGATATTTGTCAATTTCTCTGCTTGATAGATATAAATTAAGCCACAGAGTAAGTCAGACGAGATCTGAAAAACTGAGTGACAGTGCTTAGATTTACAACATGTGGTTTGCAGGTGCTGATAGAAGAACCCCAAACTGGAAAGTGGCCTGTAAGATTTATAGTGCTTACTGCAACCTTTCTACTCACTTTGCTCATCCAAGGAAAGAAGTGTTTTGGCTTATAAATTGATGGCCTTGGAAGCTAGGGTGGAATTTCAAACTTGATGGCTTTGTAACCCTGAAAGAGCTCAGTAAATGGGATCATTCCTTCAGCAGCTTGATTCCATCACAGTTTTAGCTGGGCCACAGGTTCACAATGGCAAGCAGAGGAATGCGCAAAGAATGTGTGTACATAATAGGGATGACCTCATCGTTTTCAACTATCTTTTAAGCTCAGCATGCCGAAAAACAATGACATCTGCATGCCCCACTTCCCATTGCCCCTCCTTTTTTATGCGGTATTTGAGTGTTTATGTCTCCATCACACAGGTGTGTATTTATCTTCTAGTTTACAAAGGTTCTTAAAATATTGACTCAAGGCTGGACTGGTTAATGATTATTTGGACAGGATGGACTGGATTTGTTGGGTTACACAGACTGGAACATGCTGGTCCAGTGGGTTTTGTTTCTAGTTTTTGTGACCTCCTAGAAGGTTAGAGTGTGAACTTCAGTTGCAGACTGTAAATCATTGGACTTAAAAGCATTCAAGGCCCCCATTGTGCATGTTAATGCAGCCAGAATCCATATTTTGATGAGGGGATTTTTTTTTTTTTTGCATGTTTTATTTTCTGTTTGGCTTTCACAAAATCCATTTCATGTTTCAACAACTTGAAGTTATTGTTACAATAGTCATCAGCACTTATAAATTCATATTGTCTGGGAAATACTCCTGTGTGTGTGGGCACAGCTATTTAAAAGAAGAGCTCTCAACACACAGCTATATTCCTGGTAGTTATGTCAAATGAAGTGATTAATGCAGTGCACATATGTTCAGTTTATTTAGCTCACCTCCTTTTGTTCAGTTTGCTCAATATTTTCAGCGCTTATTAGCAGCAACGTACATGCTGTTCAATGAGTGTGTCTTTGTAGCAGGACACTTTTCAGTAACATTTTCATGTGTGGGTGTTTGTGTATGCTTTCATGACAACCAGTTGCTTTAAGCAAATTTTGTTTGTATATGGGCCGTTGGTAAATTGTAGCTTTTGTCCATATTTCGCATGTGAGGGGGTATTTGTAATTTATTGCTGTGGAAAACAGCCTGCAAGCATATGGTACACTTGTCACTTTTTATTGATCATCTTATTGATTGACAGGAAATTACTCTGCACAAGTGTTGATATTACAGAATATTGTGTAGTTCCAGTTCTCGGATAAATGTGTTACTGCTTTTTTTTTTTTTTTTTTTTTTTTAAAGTCTTCCCTGCCACCAACAGCCATGATTGGAGGTCATCATCTTTGGCTTGTCTTCCTTCATGGCTTATCCCTTTCTTCACTCACATTGAAGTGGGGATATTTTACATTTTGGCTCAAAAGTCTAGTTGAAACCAAGAATAAACTCTTGAGAATTTAACCATCAAGTTTAAATGATCGATGAAATCCATTGAACTCTAGAATACACAATCACAAAATTTCTGGCAAATGTCCTATAGTATAACATCAAGCCATATTTTCTAGAGTAAAATGGAAAGTTAGACATGGATGTGAGCTGCAGCTGAATGTGAGACACAGCAGGTAGTAATGCAACATTTGATGGATTCAAGTAAGCTTAATTTCCTTTTTATAGATTCTTCATAATGACAAGTAATTTACAAAAACATAACTGCCGTCATCTCTGAAGAATTGCGAGTGGCTTTTTGCAACTAATTGTTTGATAATGAAAATGATTCTTAGTTTTGTAATGAGGTACTCCAATTGGGATTCCATTGTAACCTAAACAATTACCCAGATATACTTAGCAAAGTAGTAACTTTTTGAAAGAATAGTAATTACTTTGGACAATGAGACAGGCACTTGCCTTTGAACAGGCCTGTTTGAACACAGCGAAGCAGACCATGTATCTGTGCCA
Organism: Hirundichthys speculiger; assembly: GCA_018398805.1. NCBI lineage: Eukaryota > Metazoa > Chordata > Actinopteri > Beloniformes > Exocoetidae > Hirundichthys > Hirundichthys speculiger. The sequence continues at coordinate 1,892,184 of JAGFBZ010000126.1, forward strand.
AACCATAATCACCAAGTAAATGTGGCAGCTACATAACTGACTGCCGTCTGTTTAGTAGCCACAACACACGGAAGCTTAGGAAGGACGTGAAATGTGTGGTGTATCTGTAATTCACAATAAGACTGCATCTGCCAACAGGTTTTGCTGACCATCCTTTCTGAGAAAATCCCCTTCTAAAGTAATTGTTGCCGTACAAAGGACTGTTTTAAGATTTTTTTTTTTCTTCTTTTTTAAATTAGCCAGTTTCTGCTTTTTAAGCTGTGTGTTTTGGTTCATTAATCTGCTGGAGAGCCCGTGACCTGTGGCTGAGGTTCCAGACACTGGGTGGTTTGTTAAATGATGCCTTACAAGTCTTGAGATGTGATTGTTGGGAGCCCCAAAACACAATCAAGATTTTTTCATATTATCCAATAGGTATAATGTTCTTTATTTTGATAGCTTGATTTATTTTATTTCATTTCATTTTATTATTATTATTGTTTGCCATCTGTGAATGTTGAGCTGTTATTTGCAAAAAATCTCAAGTTTTGTCTAAATGGTCCAAAGGGTAATACTATTTTCCCACAAATGTTGAGGTTTGTCATGGCACATTTTACCAATTTTGAGTCAGGCTTTTTTAAAAGTCTTTTTCTTTTTAATAGCTGACGTACCTCAACCTTGTAGTTCAGCTTGAATGGCGTTGACTGTCAATAGTTAATCATGATTAATCGCAAATTAATCGCATATTTTTATCTGTTCTAAATCTATATTATACAGATCTTTTTCAAGTTGTATTACTCTTATTAATACGAGTCCTGACTAGAACCAGGAGATACGACCATATTAGTCCAGTCCTGAGGTCTCTGGCTTCCTGTCACTCAGAGAATAGACTTTAAAACAGCTCTACTTGTGTTCAAGTCTCTTCATGGCCCCAAAGTCCATCTCTGGACATGTTAGATCCATATGAACCAACCTGGACTCTGAGAACCTCAGGTAGTGGTCTCCTGCTGGTGTCCAGAGTCAGGACTAAACAAGGTGAAGCTGCATTTCAGTTTTATGCTCCTAAAATCTGTAACAGTCTTCCAGAAGATGTGAGACAGACCTGAACTCTGACAATGTTCAGTTCCAGACTGAAAACAGTTCTGTTTAGATGTGAAGATGATGACTGGAAGGATTTTATCTGCACTCTTCATTTTTAATTTAATTAATTAATTTTTTTATTAATTATTTTATTTATTATTGATTATTTTTATGCTTGTATGGAATGATTCTATTTGCCTTCTTGTGACTTTATCCATCTGTAAAGCACTTTGAATTGCCTTGTGTATGAATTGTGCTCTTACAAATAAAGTTGCCTTGCCTAATATGAGAGTACACAAATGCTTGCCTTATGCAAAACAAATGCATGTTTATTTATTGCTACAATGCCAAATCCATTATATATTATATATATATACTCAATATTTTCTCTTATGTTCTTCATACAAAATATTTTCGTGGTTTGGGGGGGGGGGGGCTCTCTGCATCAGCGCTCTAATTAGCCGACGAGTGATATTTTAGTAGTCAGACTCCGGTGGTAACTAAATTCACATCGACAGCAAACACAAACAACATTAATCTTGTGGAGTTAGCCATCAGGCAAGGTTTTGAAGCTGAACTTACCATTCAAAATAGTATCTTTTGTATCCATTTTTATCCCAGCTACTTTTCACGGGCGTTTGTTTACGTCTGTCTGTCTGCGGCATGGCCGTCGACGTCAGTGCATGGCTTCCTGTTTTGACAGGACTACGGAGGACTACAGGACTACAACTACGGCGGGGCCCGAGGCTCATTAAACCTACTCTCCTCTCTACTATTTTACATCAACGGCCAGGCTACGTCGCGCGTTAAAATAATTAGTTGCGTTAAAATTATTTTGCGTTAATCACAGCGTTAACGTGTTAACTTTGACAGCCCTAGTTTTTATACTTATTGGTTTACTCTAGCATACTAAGGATGCAGGTATGCATGAGACTGTTGCTTCTCATTGAATCATTTCTCAGGAGAAATTAAGCATTGTGGCTTGAGCTGAGGGCATAAATGGGTAAATGTCTGTAATTCTTAGAAGGAAAACTGTAATCTCCATGTCAGACCTTTTCAGAAAAATCTAAAATCACTATGAGCTAATACAATTGCAATGGGTGCACCTCTAGACACATCTTTGTTTTCCTTAAAAAATTGTAGGTTATTATTCGAGTTTATCAATAAAATCAAAACAATACCTATTAGTGACATTATCATCATGTGCTTACAGACTCTCATACACATTTTTCATGGTACATTGCCATGATGTATTTATTGGTGTTAGATTGTTATCCATGAAAACATAGTCTGAAATCTCAGTGATACCCATTGATGTTATTATGATACATTACATATCAAAATGTTTAACTTCTCACAATGCACTCTCTATGATGCGCTTATTACACCCCCTCCACGCCAACTGCACCGTTCATTACACATATTACCTTTGCATCTCTCCCTGCCATCAAGAACAGATACTGCCATTTTATCCCAGCCACTCAAGTTCAGTGAGCTGTTTTGTGGTGTTTATACTGCAGTGGTCACTGGAGGTGATTTACCACATAGCCCGTTCATCCATTCTAATGAGCTTCTGACAATTTGTAGCTGAAGCCTCTGCTGGGTCTCACCAGCTGTGAAAAGTAAAGATTAATGAGTGCTTTGTGAGTGGAGATGCGAAAGCGAATGGGTTTTATTAAATAGTACATTATAGGACAGTTTGCTGTCCCGGTGGTACTTTTTTTTGACAGCAGGTTACTGTAGAGGTAAAGCTTCTTCAGTGACAGCCTACAGGATTAATTCTTAATAAAATAATTTAGCAGATCTAAAGTCACTTGTGAAACTTTGCTGTGGTTGAGGAGAGGTTTAAATGACTTTAGCCTGCCTCTATTATTATCTGTATTTCTTATGGTCTAATCATTGACGTGTGGGTGGAAAAAGTATAATTTTATTTTCTCCTGTCTTGGTTGTACCCTGCATTTCCATCAGTGAGTTGGTTAGTAAAATAAATAGACAGAGTTAATTAAATAACTAAGTTATCAGGCCATGTTATTGCTTTATGAGCTTAAATTAAAAATGTTTGCTTGTTTGTGGGATCATATTGACAATTGTAAGAAGTCATGGGAAGAGATGTAATAGGCTCTCAGATGACTTGAATAGCATGATTGTAGTGGGACATCACAGTCTGTACCCGACATGAAAATAAAAAGTATCTAGAGGGTTGTAGCTCAAAGCACCAGTGGTTCTCATTGCTTCCTAACATGAAATTCAGTAAGGTAATGTTGCCAGGCAACCGGTGCAATTCCACTTTTGGCAAGAATTGCTTAGTAACAAAATTTGTTTCCAAGAATCAAAGGCAGAGTCACTGATGGAATCAGTGATAAATGCAATCTAATCACCTATTTCAGTCATCGAAATCAGCTAATAAGCTACAAGATAATAATCTGTAGCTGTGTTAAATGCAAAGTTACCTAGTGTTGTTGTTTATTTTGACTAGAGAAAGTATTCTCTCTTTGCTTAAACTTGGTTTTAAGGATGTGGCGGTTTTTAAACCTGAATCCTCCACGCTCATTCCTACAAGCTGTGTCAGCATCTAAATGTTCCTGTCTCTCAATTCACCTATTCCTGCAAATAGCCAATGGTGCACAAGAGGGAGGTGGAGTAGGAGGAGAGGGGTGGCGTGAACAAGGCCTGCGGGGGTGGTGCTGGGTTACATAATAATCAGATGAACCCAGCTGTGCTCTGTTGTTTAGCCCATGGGTGAAGTGGTGCCAGCCATGCTGACTCTGTCCACCTGCGCTCATCAGAAGTGAGATTCAAGATGTAGTTACACGGTGCTGAAAAGATTGACATTGAAGATACTGATCACATGTAGTAAGCAAGAAATGGGCAAAGCATGAAATTGAAGGACCAACATCACTCCTTCAGCACTGTGTTGCCATGGCAGCACAGTTGTTGTGTTGTCAGAAACTTTGGGACGTAATGATAATGCAGGGTTCTAAGAATGGTAATTAGAAGCTGTTTTTCCCTTCTTTCTTTTATTTTTCTTCTTTTAAATAATAAATTAGGCCTTTTCCTTTAGCACCTTGTTATCCCTTGAGCCACTTTTAAGTGGAGCAATGAACCAAGAAGACATCTCCTTTCATCATATTGTGTAAAAACAGATGTTTTACACTGGTACCAGTACACACGTATTTCTCTCTTCTTGCTGGAAGAGCGTTACTCAGTGATTGTGGGCGGAAACTTCTATGAAGACTTGGTTAATGTGAATTTCCTCAACTGAGTGAGTTTCTTTTGGCACACTGTGAAACCACATAATAACTGAATAATATCCAGCAAGTGTCTTTCAGGATAGGAGTCTGTTAGCCAGCAAGCTATGTTAAAACACCTGTATCAGTGTCTTTTGTTTAACTGTCTCTTTTAACTTTTACCCGAAAACTTAAACTAAGTAAACAATGTTTTATCACTAGAACATAAGAATAAAGAGTGGGAACCAAGATACCAAAAAGTTAGGAATTTGCCTGTGACGTTGTTTGTCTAGACCTAAAGTTGCTTTGTAGTTGTGTCTCAGCCCTGAGGCAGCTAGTTTAATCTGAAAAGGTTGAACATGAACATATCTGAGATGGAGACATGACTAATTTGAAAGTAACAGATTGGTAGAACCTGAGAATGCATTTAGCAGCAAGATAAAGTATGGCAGAAATATGGCAGAAATTTGGTCACGAGGAGTGGAAAATAAAAGATGAATGCTTTTTAGGCAGACAAAATTGACAAACTAAACGGAGTGAGAGGAAAGGGCGCTGAAGGAAAAGGTAGAGGTTAGAGACTAAATACTTGCAAAGCTGTAGCGATGGTGATGTATGCAAGGGTGGGAAAGGTGAAACCCAAGAAGATCCAGCTCTTTCACTTAATTGTTTTATTTTGCCAGGGAAAGCCCCAAATGCTGGTTGTCAGGCAACGGTGTCTGACCCTTTCTTTGGCTTTAAGTTGTGAGGTTGAGTGCACCGCTCAGAAAGCATAGCAGTAGGCTTTTCATTAAAAGACCTTTTTCGCTTTGGGAGGTGCAGCATTTCACATCTGTCACAGTATAACAGAGTTTGCTGTCGGCAGCCTTAATCCTCCTGCCCTCACATTGCTTATAACGCCATTCACTGACGAACCCCTGTGCACTGCTTCTCTGTTCTCACGACTATTAAACATGCACTTGTCACTCTTGCTTGGCATCTTGTGACCGATCGACAATTCCTGGCAAATTATGTTCTGATGGCATCTTTTTGTAGCATTTAAACTAAATTTACAAATGGGCAAATTCTTTTCACACTCTTCTCTTCTGCCTAGTGTTGCACAACACCTGTGTGCCCTCAACAGCAACTGTCGTTAAATCAAGCCCAAAATTAATGACATTCTTATTTCCCAATAAACAGCAAACTGGTTGCAAAGCCTAACAAATAATTATGCTGTAATTAATTTAAATAATCCCCTTGAATTTTGTGATCTAGAAAGAGGAAAAGCCATAATTACATATTGTATGCAACAAGGCCAGGCCCAAAAATGAGTGTCCATATCTTTTAGGTGTTAATCTAGTACTGCACCTGGTTAATAAAGACAGGCAGTCACTTTTTACTTTGCAACTCGACATAAACTATGTTTTGGCATTTCAAAGTGACAATAAATCTGTCTGAGAGATGTAGAATAAGGCAAGAGACAAGAGTATTGATGGGGACCTGGCAGTGCCATAGTTACCCTGGTCACTGCTGTTATTTATAGTGTGAACCTGAATGAGGAAATGGAGAAAGAAATAAAGAAAACAGCATGTTTTTGTTGTCGGGGTGTGTGGGTTGGAGTTTTATGAGCTCTGAGGCTTGGGATATGGTAACAGTCATTTATAGCTTTCATTATCAAGGTTCTACCACGCTGTTGGATCTCAATAAGCTTCACACAGAGCTCAATACTCTTGGAAAAATCTGAGACTTTAACTTCACTCAACTGTGGTTAGACAGAGGCGCTGAGCAGTTGAAGTTTTCTGCGGTGAAGCTCTGACCAAAAGAATGCTTGTTGATGCTTTCCAGGGTCTCAGTCAGGTGCAAGTGGTTTTTAGAAACAAGTGTGCACACAGACACATGGATGGAGGGAATGACATAAAAATCCATTTGTGCTTTTCTTGAACATATTTGGACTTCTTAGAATGCAGTTGAGGAAGCAAGGGACGAGTTTTTCCAGATGAGCCCATAAACTTCAAGTCAGAACTTCTGTCTTTAATATCTGCTCTTCTTGCCCATATATTATATATATATATATATTAGGGCTGGGCCGATACACTTTGGTGCCGATTCGATTTCTCTCTAAATTTTGGGTCCCGATTCGATTTTATTGCGATTCTGATTAAACAAGTATTGCATTTCGATTTTACCAAGTATTGCGATTTTTTATATTCAATTATTGAAATATAAAAAATCATATAATAATAAATAATAATAATATTATATTATATTATTATATGTATTATTTATTATTATATAATATTAATATAATCTTATTATTATTATTATATTATTATTTTAAGCATGAAATAATAATAAAAATATAAAGATTAAATAAGTTTTAATATTCAAAAGAAATTTGCAATTTCTGTAGTTCAGAGCAGAGGTGTTCAACCCTGGTCCTCGAGGCACCCTATCCAGCAGGTTTTAGATGTTTCCCCTTCTTCTTCACACCGTGATACAAGCGGCTGTGTCATCAACAGGCTTGTGCAGACTTTAAGGACAACCTGATAATGATAGTGCTGGCAATATGACGATACATATCGTGGGGCATATAAAGTGTGATCGTGCCATTTCTCTATATCGTTTCTATTGTTTCTAACCTAATTTTATCAATTATTTACCGCAAATATCTAATTAAATAACCTGCAACGATAAATTTGATAGAATCATATCTACTTCTACAAAGTAGCCTTTTATGTTTGCACTTTTATTCATGGTTAATGCCTTAAACAGAGTTCTCTTCAACCCTGATGTTTACTTTAGACACTTTATATTGGTTTGCAAACTTTGCACTACAAGGTTACAGATTTCAGAAAGTTGAAAAATAATTTGTGTTTATCTTTTATAGCTGAACTTCAGTGCAAAAATGTGTTTTCCTCTCAGAAACTGTTGTGCACTTTAAAAAATGTGAAAGCTACTGTACCTCTGTACCTACCTGTTTTTGCTGCTAAATGTATGTTTGTGAAAGTTCAGCTAACTGTCTTTCAAATAAAGTGAAAAGTAAGCAATGAATTTTTGTCAAACCTTTCAGAGAATAACTGAAAACAACTTTATTATGGTATATCGTGATATATAGTTATGTGATATAAACTAGACTATCGTGATGATTTTTTCCATATCGCCCACCATAATAATGACCATTAATTAAATCAGGTGTGTTGAAGCTGGGAAACCTCTAAAACCTGCTGGATAGGGTGCCTCGAGGACCAGGGTTGAAGACCTCTAGTTTAGAGGTCTTCACGGGTCCACTTTCATGGACCCGACCCCGAATGGAGCCGTGAAAATTCGACCCGAAACCGACCCGACCCGACCCGAGCTATTATCATAAGTTCGGGAGTCCAAATCTGAATGGACCCGCAATTTTTGGACCCGTAAACGACCCGACCCGAGTCTTTAGTTTCCGACCACGAACTGAACCGAGTTACCCAGAATAGAACCGAGACAATACAGCCTATAGTTGCTAATTTTAAAAGTTGTCTAGCATTGAATAAAACTTGATTTTCTTACCTAAAGTTGTCTTCCTCTACCCGGCTCAGTTGCTCCATAGGCTACGTGATGGAAACAACAATAAATCCACGTCGTTATTCTCTTTGCGGATACAGACGCTGTTGATAGCAACTGCTAACGCTAATAGCCTACACTGGTCAGGACGCGTCGTGAATATGTTCTCATGCAGTGTTGTCATGTTGGCGATCCGTTGTGCTTTACAGCTACCGGTAAACAAACCGGTAACAACACGCTACGGCAACACGGTTGTTTCATGACAAACACGCCACGTTAAAGAATAATCATTTTACTGACCGAGTCCAGGCATTAGCTGCCACCGCCAGTATCTTTAACTCTCGAGTAAACGCGGAGCCAGCCTGTCAGAGAGCACAGAAGGATGTGCGCCGTCATGTTCGTGGTGTTACCACAGTAAGAGATTTGACTGCGACAACGCTTACATATGGCTTTCCTCATATCGAGCTCTCCTGCCCCGTGCTTTTTATAAAAACCAAATAAAGTCCATACATTTGATTTGAAGTGGGGCGGTGGTGGGAAAGAGTTCAGACTCTGTGAAAGTACTCTGCTCGCTGCACTCCGCCATTTTGTCGCGTGAATTTGCCGGCATTCTGGTTACTATGGTGACACACGTGCTTCTATTTCCGGAAGTGTAGATGACAAAAAGAGACGGCGAGCGGAGTATTTCCACGGAGCCACCCGAAAAAATCTTTCCCCCATTAAATAAATAAAAATCGATTCTTGTATGAGAATCGATTTTTTTAAAATCCCCAGAAAAAAAATCGCGATTAATATAAAAATCGATTTTTTGGCCCAGCCCTAATATATATATATATATATTTTTTTTTAATGTTTGTATCTGTAGCACTCTTTCATCAAACCCAACCTTCACTGTAATTTAGCCTGTTTATTAGCATGGATTGGGATTTAGTTTACTCCTCTCTTTTGCTTACAGACATGAGCCCTGGTGTGATTTATGGTCATAGCAGAGAATCTGCTGCTTGGTCGTGCTCTGTGTCTTTGCCACATTTTTTCAATTCTGTTCTGTCCAGATGATTTTCAAGCTTCTCAAGAGTTATCAGATGCCTCTATCTGCCTTTTCTTTTCTTTTTGCAGTGATATTTGGCTATAAATAAAATGACAACTCTCATCACTATTGGATATGCAGCCCTGTGAACAAGAACATGGAGCTTCCTTTAATTCTCTTTAGCTTTTTTTGTGTTGGGTCACAGTAAAAATACATCAGGTCTTTAAATTACATAAAGATAAACTCAGACGAAAGACAACAGATGCCATATTATTCCTTGTCATTATTTACAAGGATTAAGATTAAATGCAGAAATGATGTGTTAAAAGCTAACTGAACTATATTGTTTAATAGCTTGTAGCACCACCATTAGCTGTCAATGTCAAGTATTTGTCAAGCATTTGTTTTTGGTATTATGTTGGTCTTTGACATCATTGTGACTGAGTTTTGTCCTTCTCTTTAAAGCAGTGGTTCTCAACTGGTCTGGCTTCAAGACCCACATCACCCTTAATGACAAGCCGTGACCCAAATCAAGGAAAATTTCCAACTTCTCAAATTTATTGAATGAAAAAATCGTGCAGTTTGAATCAGAGATAGTAAAATAGAATATCACAGAATGCCAACACAAAAAAATAAGTTTATTGGTGATCCAAAATGGCAAAAACCAAAATAGTATAACCAAAATGAGTTTAAATGGGAAATATTCCCTTTGAAGCTCACATAGCTACATTTTAATTAAATCCAAAACACTTCACTTCAGTAACTTCAGCCTTTTTTTTTTTTTTAACAGATTCAACATGCACAAACATGAAATAAAAAAGTACAACCACTGAGCAGTAGTTTTCAAAAAGAACTCAAATATGTAGCATTTGCTGAGTACCCACTTCCTGAATATATAACAATTTCCTATTAAAACTATCTAGTCACTTATTTAAACGTTAATCATAAGGCTGACATAACAATCAGAACATTTCAGTAACAGCCATTTTTAAGACTCAACAGTGCTTTTGTGCACAAACATGAAATAAAACAGTGCAACCACTAAGCAGTAGTTTCAAAAAGAACTCAAAATATAGTTTTAGCTGAATAACCACTCACTGACCTTTGTCTTCAAGATAAGAAAATCCATATCTCATATATTCTTTGTTGTACCTGTGTTTCACCATGTTCAACATATGTAAACAAACTTTGCAGGACTTTTTCTATGGTGTGAAATGGCAGGTGTCAACTTCGCATTACAGGGCATTATCGCCATCTACTGTTAAGGAGTATGAATGACACGCATTTTTTTTTTTTCTTAAGCATTTTCTTTCCCAGGCAAAGGCTCACGACCCACTGAAAATGGGTCTGCGACCCACTTTTGGCCGCAACGACCACCAGTTGAGAACCACTGCTTTAAAGTGTTCCTTCAGTTGATGATTGAGAGCATTTGCTTTGTATGGTCTTGTAACAACATGTCAGCTGGTTGAGATTAGACTTTCACTCAATTATTGAAACACCTTTTCTTTTTTTTTTTTTTTTTTTCTTTTTTGGTTTTCTGTAGTTGATCTGCTGGTATGCTTGGGATTATTGTCCTGTTGGATGAGCCAGGTTCAGTCAAGCTTTAGCTGTCAGACAGATGACCTCACATTTGACTCTAGAATGCTTTGGTACACAGAGGAGTTCATGGTCAACTCATTGATTGTACGGTGCCCATCATCACCTCTTCATCACTGTTCCTGGCCGTTGGTATAAGATGATTGTGCAGTTATGCTGACTTTGGTTTTCTTCAAACTTGATGCTGTGCTTCATGGACAAACATTTCCGCTTTCATTGCAATTATCAAAATGACGTCCCTGAAGTCTTGTAGACTGTTTAGGTGCATCGTTGCAAACCTTGGTCTTGCTGCCTTGTTCTTTTTAGAAAGACGAGAGGTTTTATCTTTTACAGATTTTCTCCTTTTTCTGACTGTACTGTCACAAACCTTAATATTTACTTTGCATACTGAGGCCTGCAGAGTCAGAGAAGTACTGTAGCTTGTTCTTCAGTTTTTTTTTCTTTTAAGAGTATTACACAGTTTGCAAAAAGTTCACACAGAGATCAAAGGTCACACCTGGAAGGATTGGCAACTGTTTTTGAATGTTTTTCGTTTGTGAATAATCTCTCTAATTGTTTGTAAATGGTCTTGCAATCCCTCCCACATTGACAGACAGCAATAATGTCTTCTCTAAGAATACTGCTGTTTTTCCTTCATGACATTGTGTTAATATACAGCCAAATGCTTCAGATCAGCAAACTGGCAAAATGTCTGCTTTTATAAATATAGTCACATTTGCAGATGACCAATTTTTCTCGTGGCAAATTACATAATTAATATCAGCAGCTTGAAGCGCAAACTTAAGACAGCTACTCTAAAGATGATCACAAGCTTTAGTGGCCGAGACATGAACTTCTCTTGGCAAATGAAGAACTTTGCACATATTTTGGCCCATGAAATCTCACTGGATGCCAGTGCAAGCAAAGTCTCAAGCCAGGTTTGGTGAACAGCAGCTGCAGCAGCTAAAGGCTGGTCTAATCCAGGCTCCACTTTGAAAACGGTTTAACTGACAAACAGATTTGATACAGTGACTCTGCCAGCCTGTATGATGGTTTCCCATAGAGCTTCATAGTATTTGGAAGGAAACTGAGGCTTATGTCTCCATGACTAAAGAATGTGAAGGGCAAGCAGCTGAGACTTGATAGAGAGCTGTACCAATGAAGATGGGTTTAGTATGGACAGAAAGTGAGGAGAGGTGGCATAGGAACACAACACCTTTTGGTGTCTTGGAATGGCTTTTCAAAGAGATCTGCAGAGAATTTGATGCATTGTGAGTTTCACAAGTACCCCTAGTCTCCCTATTAACTTTCATGAGGATTCATACATTATGAGCCTTCCTTTCCTCTGTTTAGTAAGGCCTTCTGTATTTTACTGACTCACTTTTGTTATGTGGTTCATTGTTTTAGCATGGGTTGTTAGTTTGCTATTTTTATGGGTCATTTAGAAGAGTTTTACATCAGCTTTTTTTTTTTTTTTTTTACAGTCTTGGCATTTGTAACAGCAGATTGACAGTTGAGGATTAGAGCTCAAGTGGGTTACATAAGAAGCACTCAAAAGGTGTTAATGATCATACTTTTATTTGTGTAAGTAATGGATTATATATATATATATATATATATATATATATATATATATATATATATATATATATGAGTGTGTGTGTGTGTGGTGTAATTAAAAGTGTATATAATAATCCAATAAAACAGCTTCCCTGTCTGTGCCTTAGTTGTTTAAAGCAAGGTACGCACAGCCACAACATTGCATTTTTTGACTGTGTTTCATCCTTCCAAGGATTTTGTGCACAGCTAGAAGGTACCATCGCTGTCAGGAACTAATTGGGAAGAGAACTACTCAAATCCTCTTCTGTGTTCTTGTGCATCCTGCCAGACATCTGGACATTGTCTCAGCATGATTTCTAACTTTCCCCTGCACATTGCTCAGCTTCTTGTGGTTCCCTGGATAAATGTAAAGGATCATGCAGTTGGTTCTGTCAATCTCATTGGATTACAAACAATAACTGGTCATCTCTTGGATTTTGGTTTTACATTTAACTCTCTTGTGTCTTGTGAATTCCAAGGAATCAGCTATTAATAAGTAACATTAAAAGCAGTTCAATCTCCTCTTAAAGTCAGGGGTGGAACAAAGTTTGTTTACATTTTCAGTGTATTCAGGGTTGGAAATCTATCTCCCATGCATGTTGTATAAGGATGCATAAAGTATGTGTCACACTCATGCATGTATCCGGGGCGGGGGCGACAAGAACAAGACAAACAGCTTTGGATGGTGGTAGACAATGAGAGTGCACACTGAGCAACTGTGTACACGTGTTTCAGTTTGCGCGAAGTACAAGGTTTCTCTTAGAGTGACATGAAAGGACCATTAGCAAGGCTCATTAGGCTGAATGCTCGTCTGCAGAAACAGAACAGAGAGGACCAAGGTCCAGGTCAGCAGCCTTTACTAATAGCATGGTGTTTGGAAAGATAATGAAGATGACTAGTTTAGTCATGGGGGATATAAATGGGTTTGTAAACCAAATAGAATAAAGTTTAGAGATGAGGATTCAAATAAAGCAAAAGGTTTGTAGCATTTTGAAATGATAAGTATATCAAACATGAAAAGTGGTTCTGTCCCTGGTTATCCAATCTTTGTTCACCAAGATCAAACATAGTGGTCCCTTGGCGGGGTTTAAGGCTAGTTACTGAGCTGCGGGAGTGCTCCCAGCCTGGATTAACTGGAATTTACTAACATACAGATGTTTGTATGAACAAATCAGAGTTTTATGCGACATTCTTGAATCCGGACTAGGTTTTTAAAAAGGGGTTGAAATATGTATAAATCTGCTCACAGATTTCAGAAGATTTCATTGACAAGGACTAATGACTTTTGTCTAAATTACCTAAATGCTGCCATTGAAAAAAATAATATGAAAATGTTTTACAGTATTTATTTTGGGAGACCATAAGACTGCAAAAATTGCTGGCAGGTCCAGCATTTGTTGAGAAATTAAATTTAACCTTAAATGAAATGTAAAACTTGCATGGAATTTAATTAAATTATAAGACAATGAAGACACTTTTTAGCATAGCGCTGGGGAAGTTTAAATGCTTCCTTAGGAAGATGAAAATTGCACGAATCATCATTACCACACGAAGTCAAATTCACACAGATGTGACAACTGTCAAATTAAGGTCACTAAAATTAGGACAAAGGAAATTAGATATATCTGTGGAGAAGGAGAAGTATAAAAACTTATCTAACATAAATGCTGATCAGAGTCACAGGACCACACAGATGGAACTTATAAGAAGTGTTTTTGCATGTGTAGAGCTGGCAACTTCACCTGACTTGGTTCTCCAGGAAACCCAGCCAGCCCCTGTGGATAGGAAATTAAAAGGATGTGTGTTGATACGTGCATGTTTTTTGTTTTGTTTTTTTTCCTAATCAACTGCAGTGAGAATTAATTTGATACATCAAATCAAGAACGCATGCTTTAGGATTTTACTTCAGCCTTTTTCTTTTGCATCCAACCACAAAAGCTGGCAATGACTATGAAGTACGTTGTTTTGTATTTTCTCTGGATGCTATTGTAAACATAATGAATCTGAGTCTTTTATGACTTCCAAGGCTCTTTTGAAGTAAAATAACAGTGGAGCCCTTTTTATTGTTGCTTTTGCAATTAATCAGTCATGTTGATTGACACTAACTCTGTTTGTTTAACGAAGTGAAAGGTCTTGATCACTTTATTTCATAGTAGAACTGGATGATATGAGGAAAACAATATTGGTATTATTGTTGAAATCTGCTGACAGGACTTGTGATATGGAAACCAGTTCTTCAGTGTTGATGTGTTTTTGTTTTGCAACTAAAATTTACTTTTTTTCCCCCAGCTTTACCATATAGCTTTTAGACTGTCCTCTGCAATCCTCTGGCCTTGATAAGACGCCGTGATCATCTGTGAGTATCTAACTTTCTTGGCTAAAATTGCTGGCTCTGCTGATTTGGGTTAAATTATTTGCAGGTGCAAATACACACACATGTTGTTAACTAATTTTTATTCTGTCGCAGTCTTTACTTCTTCATTTTAAGAAGTAGTTATCTGAACTTCTTGCAGTAAATGTTTCTGTCTTACTTTTTCTTCTTTTTTTAAAAACCACTCTTTAAATGTAGCATGATCTTTATTTAAAAGACAGTTAATGATAAAAATAGTCTGACAGGAGACAGAACATACAGTATTTTCTAATCATGCCTACTATAGCTCTTGATTTCTCCAAAAGTTGCCTGGAGGTTCTGTATTTCAGTTAAGGAGAGGAGACGGGTGTCTTTTTTTAAGGAGATGCTTGGCCAGTCATACCCATTCACTTCGAGAAAATTCTATCTTGTGAAATGGGTCTGGTACCCCATGCATTTGCAGCCGTTTCCAGAACACAACAAACCAATGGTTATGTGGCAATGCTCAATTTAACTAATTGATGGCGTTGGGGCAGAGGTGGGTTATATGCAGTGACTCATACAGGAACGTCCAAGAATCAGTATTCAAAACAACCAAGATGGCTGCCATCACATGCTGATTTCTCTGATTGGTTGTATGTCCATCCAGTGGCGTCCACAGTCAGTTTCTTCTGCATACGCCAGTAGTGCCGACTGCAAATAGGACAATTAAGCTAGCTGCAGAGTGATTCTCCTTTTAAATATAGACTGGCTTTTCTCAGTAATTTGCTAGACATGCATTATAGACATTGTAGCACAGTAGGTTCAGCAATTGCCATGTAATTCAGTGGCCTCCTAGATATACCGTATTTTAGTAATAGTAATGATGATGACAATAAATTGCAATAATGTTTAAAACTATTATTAGATAATAGCAACAATGGCTAGTGAGCTGCTTTAAACTAAACTGTTGAGTAGGCAGTCCTTATCTACAAATTTGAACCAACATGTTTTGTTCCAGTAAATTCTTTGCTTCTCTCTCTGTATTTCTCTTGCTTCTTTTTCTTTCTCTCTCACCTCCTCCAGCCAGCAATGCTGCTCTCCTCTCCTCCCACACACACACACACACACACACACACACACACACACACACACACACACACACACACACACAGACACCACCATATTCACACATGTGTGAGTGGAAGAAAGAAATTGAATAAAAAAACAGTGGGAAGATTGAAAAGACAACACACTAGTGAAGTTAAGATGATATTAGAAAGAGAGTTAATTTTCCACAGGCTTTCCAGTTTTAAGTTTTAAAGGTTTTTATTATTTTTTTTATATGTATTAGGATTAAAAAACAAAACCAGTATTAATCCAATAAGTAAAGATACCATTCAAATTTATGATGTAATTTCAATAAAGTCGAGGTCAAAAAGGTTCTCTTTTGTTACAGTGCAAATACTGGCAAATTCAATATACGTGCTTCTTGGGTACTAAAGTGGTGAAGCCCAAATGTCATCTCATGGCTTGTTGTTATTGGCCAAAGATGGTAAAAGTAAATGTAAAACTAGAAAAAAGCTTTGCCTTAATTCTGACATAATTTATAATATTTTTGGTCAATTTACAGCAATAGAGCCCACCCAAATACCTTGAAAATAGTGCTATTTTTATCTACTGGTGGCAGCACTAGTTGTAACCCATTGCATTTTGGGTTTTTTTTGCAGACATGGCTACTTCCAGTAAAGAAAGCAACAAGCTTTCCAACCAAACCAAAACAAGTGAAAAAAAAAAATTTGTTATCCCAATTTCGACCTTCGAACAACCACGGTGTACTAATGTGATGATGTGGAGTATAAATCACATTGCTCCCAAAGCAAAGAGGCTACACATCAATCCCTTCATGGCTAAAGTTGCTAAAAGACGTCTCTGTGCCGAGATGATGTAAGGCAGTGATTTGGCATGATAGGAAGGATTAAACAGGGAAGAATATCAACATGCTGAACTGCACAAGAAATTCCAGACTAAATTCCTGTCTGATGACTTCTGACTACATGATGATGATTCTGTCTACTTTTCCTGGAATATCTGATGGAAGCTACATTGTGTGGGGAAAAGACCAGAAATGTGTCGATCTGCACAGCCTCAGAAGAGTGTTATGCGATGCCACCTTACATGTCATTTTTCGCTGTACTCAAGTAGCCTCTATTATATACAGGTTTGGGTAAAACAGACTTGCTGATCAAACTGTTATGTTATTGCAATTTCTCACACATAGTAAAAGGGTGGAGTTTTACTTTCAGCTTCAAGTTGGGCCTCGAAAATAACGTGGTTTTGTTGTATACAGATGCATTCATTGTGCTCTGGGACTATCTGAGTCAACTATGAGCAACAGTGATTGTGTAAGGATGTCTGATTACAGGCTAATAAAAACACTGGCTAGATCTGCTTTCAGTCTCGTATAATAGATTATTGAAGTTTCAGTTTCCAGCTGGCAGGCTGCCATTTGCGTCTGCATTTCTGGATGTCTCTTGTATGATGGGACATCAGGTATGCTGACACATCTCCCATGAAATCCCATCCTGTACTGACTGGTCAACTCTAGAGGCGTAATTAAGCATCACACCACACCAGCTCTGCTCTGCAGGTGTTTTCATTTGAATTCCCAGTCAAGGGAAGAGACATGGAGATCAGGGAAAGTGTTTTAGAAATTTCTGAACTAGGGCTGGGTTAAACGATTATTTTTGTAATCGATTAATCTCGAAAATAGTTTTTCGATGCATCGATTAATCTAACGATTCATTTTAAAATCCGATTCGATTTGATTTCGATTCGATTATCGATTATCTCCCCATAATTTGACCTATATAGCAATTAATGCAAATTTATCTCCATGAATAAAACACAAATTTCTTCTTTCAAGTTCAAAAATGAATTGTATTGAACAATACAACAATAAAGTGCACACAGTTGTAGTGCAATGGAATCCTATAATAAAAAAATAATAAAATAAAACTTTCTTTCAATAAATAAAACTGCAAAAACCACAATCTGAACCAAAATCTTATCAACATAAAATAAATAAAAAATAACAGCAGCTGTGACAGCTGCAATTTACAAAACAACACAATGTGTGACAGCAGCAACTTAGCCTAATCATTTAAATCTGTGAAATAAATAACAAATAAATTCAAGTATTAGGCCTATTACAGTTAAAGGTGGGGTGGGTGTTGTTTTTTTGCAACAATTTTTACAATATTGCCTGAAAACCTTTTCACATTTCCATTGCACCCACTGAAATAAAATGTTTGCAAAAAAAACTAAACATTTTGGTCCAGTCTAGAAGGTATAATCAGAGAAAAACTCTGACCAATCAAAAAAGTGATCATCACTATTTTGATTGGCTGCCTAATACGTCCATCAAATATCACCCCTCCCTCCCTTCCTCCCTATGGTTCATGCAGTCGTGAATCATGTGAAGGCGTGGTTTCGAGGGGTGAGCTGAAGAGGAGGAGGCGGAGCCTTTGGGAGGAGGGAGGGAGTGTATATTTTCAAAATCTCACTTGAGTTGGATTGCTGGAACCGTTTTTCAAACAACACCTACTCCACCTTTAAGTGAACAGTAGTTTAACTTTTAGTAGTTAGGATGCTCTCAGTAAGTGCAGCAGCCTCCTGGGGGGTGGGGGTTGTCTGATAGTAGTCCTCCAAACTTTTCTGCTTATCCCTGTCCCTGAAAACATGAATCACAAACACAGTGCACAGGTTAATAAAAATATATACTTCTAAAAGATCTTCCCATACCAATAAAGTATAATAATAATAATACATTAACCTAAACGTTGAAAGTTAGAAAACAACAATGAATGTTGTATTTAAAAAAAAAAAAAAAAAAGACAAAGAAAAAAAAAACTAACTTTAGCGTGTATTTGAGGAGTGTGTGTCTGTGTCAGTTAAAAAAAAGTGTCAGCAAGAGACGAGTGTGTGAGGGGCGTGTGTGTGTGTGTGTGTTTAAGTGGGCACATGTTCTGTGTGTGCGAGGCTGGAGCACAAGTTAGGTAGTGCGGTTTGGATGAATGACGGGGTTAATCATTGCAAACAAGGAAAGAAAAAAAAGTTGAAAACTTACGGTGTCTTCTCCTCCACACAAGCAGCTCCCGTGTGCCTCCTCTTAAGGTGCTGGTGCATCGCGGTAGTGCTTTAATGATATGCCATCTCTATTTTGCACAGGTCACAGACCACCGAGTCGTTACCTTTAGGTGTAAAGTACTCCCATACTTTTGACATCCTGTTATGAGATAGCTTCTTCTCCCCTGACTCGCTGCTACTCGATGCCGCGGCCGCCGCCATTTTTTGATTCTGAGTGACGACGCATCGACGTGCAGATTTTGCTTCGACGTATTTTTTGCGTCGACGTAATCGATGACGTCGACGCGTCGTCCCAGCCCTATTCTGAACATGTATATACCTCCTGTGTTTGAGATGAGTCAATAGCATTTTTTCTGGTATTACCAGGATATTACAAATGATGAAATACTATTAAAAAATACCAAAGAATACGGTTACTTTAATTGTTTAGACAGACACTCATTTTCATAAAGTAAAGTGTAGGATTATTTGTGTTTAAAACATTCAATTTAATGGGGACTTGAGTTTTCGATGGCCCATTAAATCTTGGACTGTGGAAACGGATTTTCCTTGAATAGAGCACTCTCTTCCGGATGTATGTCTGCCCTGTTTTCCAGGTTTTGTTCTGGCTCAAGCAAATATCCAGCAACATAGACCAAGTTTCAGTGGTTATGTTTGTTACTCGTAGGTGTTTGCATGCTGTGAGATTGATTGGATTATGCCGTGGATTGATACTCAGATGATCAAAAACATAGTTCAGTTGATGGAGTGACTACTCTACTACTTTGTGCCTCCGTGTCTTTCCCACTGTCAGTCTCAGCATCTCATATCCTCCCACATGCTCTCACATTGAGTGAGGAATCAATCCTTCTCACTTCCATTATCTCTCCCTCTCCATCTCTGTCGCTCTCGAATACTTCATTCTGGCCATTCTGTACCAATCGAACAGCCGTGCTGTGGGCACAATTGGGTCCCACAGCAATCATAACACATCCTCATTAGGTCTAGTCTAGTGGTCCGCCTTATCCTGTTTCATCCCTTTTCTCACTGTAATTGGGCAAAAATCTTTTCCTACCTGTCAGCAGCAGTCCCAGTGCAAATGCTGCAATTTATTCGGCTGTGTATAGGTTGTGACAATAACCTCTGCGTAACCTTGGGTTATTGCTGTCCAGTGCTATTTCAGCAAATTGGTGTATTATGTTGAATCTTTCAAATCTTACTTAAGACCATGTCCACCTTTGCTCTGGTCCGTAACTGTGGTGCAGACAGATGCTACTTTTAAATTTTAAATGTTTATCGTCAAAGCTTACGTTTTGCCTAAAGGTCTGAAAAATACAAGTTCATTATTGCAATATTTTTCCATCAGGATTAATAATATTATAAAGGGACTGCTTATTTCGATTGTTTTCCCAAATAGGTTTTCTTAATAATATGGGTGGGTGCATACAGATACGTTTTGGTTTTACATGACTAAACTTGTAAAATTTTTGGGTGTAATGTTGTCCTATTAGTTTTTTTTTTTTTTGCACTTTGTGAGGATGTATTTAAATAGCATTTTTATAGCAGCTGTGACAAAAAAGCTTCTGAAATTGAAGTTAAATGTTAAATCAGTGTAAATATACCTGTCTTAATGTCAAGATTATGTGTTAAAAAACAGCAGTGGTGTTCACCACTATACAATGACACAGAAACAGATAATCTACTATATGGAGACTTCTAGTGTTGTGTTTTTTTTTTTTTTTTTTTTTTTTTTTTTTTTTTTAAAGGAAGTTCATACTCACATAGACTTGACTGTAACTGGCTCACTCGTTCCCTGTGCGACTTTTTGCTTCCTCAGGGGAAGCAGGAAGTGCCTGGGATGTGCTTCCTGTTGGAATGTGAGTCAGCTTCCTTGGCAAAAGCACGTGCTGGCACAGTTCTGGATCAGAAACTAACTGCATGGAGCAGGAAACCTTTGTAATGCATGCAGTTAATTTTATTTCAGTTCAGGTGTTTTTATAGCACCAATTCACAGCAAAGGTCCTCTCAGTACACTTTACAAGTTAAGCAAAAAGTTATACTTGCACACAGTCCAAATCAGTCCACTTTAATTGAGTCCAGTTCAGTATGCTGACATTTACAAAGTTTAATGAGCAAAGGAAGACAAGAGATCAAGATCATCACTTTGATTCAGTCCCCTGTCCTGAGTGTTAACAGGGCAGGAGGCAACAGTGGAAGTGAGAACTCCATTTTAACAAGAAACCTTCAGCACAACTGGGTGAGGCTGGACACCTGACTTGACTGGTCAGGGGCATGAGAGGACAGGAGAGGGATGCCAACAATAAGTGCTTTGTTGTGAAATGTGTGTATGGACCCCAGGACAAAAGCAAAACAACTTGTGAAGATATTGGCTGAAACTGGCAAGAGAGTGTCATTATCCACAGTGAAACGAGTCCTGTACTGACATGTCCCTGAAGGCCATGAAAAGTTCTGAAAACAAAGACAACCAGTAAGAGACTTCTTTCTCTCATTATTCTGGCATTTAGCAAAGAGCAATGATTTTGGTAAAAATCCTAACTGACCTAAAACAGGAAAAGTTTAGTCTGATTTACTGTCAGTGTGTATATATATTTTTTATATCTATCTATCTGTCTGTCTGTATTTCCCTGATTAATCACATTCTGTACGCAAAATCAAATAATGAATTTAAAAATAGTGTAAAGTGCACTTTTACTTAAATGTTCTGCTGCCATATGAACTAAAGTGCCATAACATTTGTTGTTCAAACACTTTTAACATCAGCACTTGTCAGTAACACATATTTAGTGCAAATCTCATTATTGAGGTAACAGCAGAAACTTTTAACGGGGAGCTCAATTTGGCAGTTGTTACAAATAACCTTGTTTCTGTCAAATCCTCTGTCTGGGAGAACTTTAAAATGAAAATGTGTACGTATGCACATACATACACACATAGATAGATAGGCTTGTTTTATTGTTGTGATTTTGGCTCAGAATTCTGTTAGTTGACTTTTTTTTTTTAATTTTTCATAAAAAAACAGGATGACATTAATACCCTGGCAGTGGCAATAAGCTTTATTTTATTTTACATTTTTTAGGATGAGATTTACACTAAATATGTGTTACTGACAAGTGCTGATATTAAGTGTTTGCACAACAAATGTTATGGCTCTTTATTTCATATGGGAGTAGAACATTTAAATAAAAGTGACCTTTACACTACTTTTGAATTCATTATTTGATTTTGCGTATACAATGTGATTAATCAGGGAAATCATGCGACTGGCTGAATCACAAAAGAGGAATTCATAATAATGTTATAATGCCAAAAGTCCATGGTAAATGTAGTTTCTTTAATCACGGTTTGTTTAAATATGCTTTTCATCTCTTTTCACATTTCGGTTAATATAAACAGAGATTAAAACTTGTACATCTTGAATAAAATTATAGGATGCTTTAAAGTAACTGGCTTGACTGTGTGGAAATGAGGCTTTTAAAATCTTCACCACTTCAGTTTTTTTTTTTGTCTTAAAATGTCTCACTGTGAATTAACCCAGTTTGCTTTTAAGCCAAGTTCAAGATCTTGAATGGAAATCTCTAGTTTAAGGAACTGTCCTGATTTTAATTTGCTTCAGTCTTCAGTCTCATAATTGTGCCTTTTTCACCTGCTGCTCATGTTTGTGGAGAACCTTTTTTGTTCTTGCTTAGAGACCATGTTTACGAGTACTGAGGAAAGAAACGTTTTTGTTCTCTGTTCTACCTACTCATCTTGTTACTGCAGCGCTGTTCCTGCTCACTGTTGCCCACACAGGGCTGCGCCATTTTGGAAATCTGAAGCTCTTTTCTGATGGCTTTAATCCATGGCTGTCACTCTGTAGCTTAATGAGTCACCTGCTTTGAGGCGGTGGATGGAGAATCCTAATTTACTCTGTGGATTTGTTTCATAGGAATCCAAATTTTAACGTGTTCCTTCTGCTTTACAGAATTGAAAGAATTGAATTTGTACTTGCAGCTGGGAAACATGTAATTAACATTTACATTTCTGTTTATATCCCTCCCCATCTTTGTACTTTTTGACAATTATGCAAGGCATTTTGTGATGCATTAGTCAATGTTTTTGTTTAGTTAATTTTCTGTGGGAATAAACATTAGTGAAACTATATTTGTAGATATGCATAGACTGATTCTCCTTTTTCAGCATGTCAAAGTCCCTGCTAATTACCAGGATTGTATTTACTTTTTATTTTGACAGTTGACAGTTTGATTTACTCAAACTTATTATTGTCATTTCTCTCTTTTGACAAAATGTGTTTTCTTTCTAAAACAAGCTGGTCTTCAAACATCTTACTTTCTCATCA